>OZ010598.1:86772533-86797533 GCA_963932145.1 Acanthosepion lycidas | reverse complement strand
TGTTTGTTATATCTAACAATATATGTTTGTATATATATATATATATATATATATATATATATAGATAGATAGATAGATAGATAGATAGATAGATAGATAGATAGATAGATAGATAAACCTAGTGAGCCAGACAAACATACCAAGGTTTCACCTAAACGGGTCGTAAGGAAAAGCTGGCTAAAGAGGCAAAGAGAAACGCATATTTATAGGCGATAGTCAAAATATACCACGTGACCCAAGATAAAGATATATATGTATATATATCTATATTACTTTTTCTAAACAGTAATAGCACTTCTATTTGACAAATATTAATTTAAATGTTTTTTTTAAATAGATAGACACATACATATATCTCTCTCTACATATACACATGAACTTATGTATGTACACATATATACATATATATGTATCTATGTATGTATATGTATATATATATATATATATATATATATATATATATATATATATATATATATATATGTATATATATTAGGTTGGTGCAAACATAATGACGTAATAATGTCGTTTTTTGACGTATTTTTTAACGCCAAAAAACGACATTAATACGTCATTATTTTTGCCCCAACCTAATATAAATAAATAAATAAATAAATATATATATATATATATATATATATATATATATATATATACACACACTCATATATATATATATATATATATATATATATATATATATATATACACACACACATTCATATATATATATATATATATATATATATATATATATATATATATATATATATAGTGTGTGGACATAGAAGCTGGAAAGTATGTCAACTGGTGGTATTGATTTTTATTTACACAATCTCCGTATTTATAAACGGTCTATCTCTGTCACTGAAGGTTATACCCCTAAAAATATTGCAAGATGATGAACAATATCTATATTTATTTCCAGTATATAATTGTATCACTTAGCTGAAAATAAAATCAATCGAGAACTGCTGCATGAAATGTATATCGACTTGCTGCTAACCCGTGTTACGATATGATAAGATGCCTTTACGTTTTTTCGTTTCTGTACCATACGAGATATGCTTTCATTTTATATCTTGTAGCTGTCACAATGCTCTTTCTTTAATATCAAAATTGGCAAACCATGTGTTTTGAAAAGGTTTCTCTTCAATATGGCCCCCACCATTAGACATATAGTCTGACCAGAAGAGATGCAATAAAATGTAATTTTGCTGATTTCGTTTCAGTTCTGCTATGTGCTTTCCAAGAATTCAAAATCTTGTGAAAAAAAAAGTTAAAAAATAGGAAGAGAAAATATCTGTGAAAAATCATAGCTTTATAAATTTTGAGGGAACTTTCTAGGAAATGTATCAGAAATGTCGGTATATATATATATATATATATATATATATATATATATATATATATATATATATATATATATATATGTGTATATTTATGAATAAAAATGACAATAGGAAAACTGGTAATTGCTGACGCGTTTCGTCCAATGTGGACTTTATCAAAGCAAAATACGAAAATGAAATTAAATGAAGAAAGTAACTAATAAAAACAAAAACAGAATGTACCTAGCAACTGGAATGTAGAGAAACGTTATTTTCATATTTTTAACTGAAAAATAATGTCAGTAATTGTCACGTGTGGAGAATATTGTCATTATAACTGTGTTGATGTATTCAACCATTTTCTTTTGATTTTATGAATCTGTTGTGTATATTTGTTTGTAAGAGCTTTAATTTTGTTAAGAAAGGTGAAATAGGGAAAGCCCTGGGCGTAGATTAATATTTGGGTAGTTTACTATGGTGGCACTCTCCAGAATTTTCCTTCTGAGTGAATTATTTTCTTTTTTTATGAGTGTAGCATTTTTAAAATCAAAATTATGGTTGAATTTATTTCTAATTTTGATTTTAAAAATGATGCACACACGCAAACACACACGCACCGCCCCATATATATATATATATATATATATGTATATATATATATATATATATATATATATATATATATATATATATATATATATATATATATATCGAGAGAGAGAGAGAGAGAGGGAGAGAGATATATAGAAGGAGAGTTAGGGAGAGGGAGAAAGAGCTTGTCCAGAATATAATTGTGCCATTAATCTGAAACTAAAATCAATCGAGAACTGCTGCAGGAAAATATAAAAACATTCTATTATATATATATATATATATATATATATATATATATATATATATATATATATATATATATATATATATATATATATATATACACACACACATTGGGTGTTTGAAATTTACTTCCTATTTAACGTATGTGTAGCAAGACAGGAGATCTGATATAACACCCTATGACATTTTTCCTTGGGGTTGTTTAAAGGTGCAAGTCTGCTATAACAAACCTAGACTTTTGAAGATCTTGAAGGGCGAATACAAGAAGTTATGTTCTCTATACCACAAGAGTTCCTGGTGAAAATCAGTTGATGCGATTCCTGGGCCGCTCTAGAAACTGGTAACGAAATAAAACCTAAAGCTAAATGCTTTCCGCTTATATCCATTTTTGCAAAAATTATACTTAATAAATAAGTTATAATTGTGTTGAGGGTTCCACCCTTTTTTTACACAGATGGACTCATCCAGTATATACATATATTAGGCTACGTGAAGACCCGGAAGCAAGAGTCGAGTCCAGAGTGACAGAGTAAAAGGTTGTAGGTAACTGGAAGAGTGAGGGTGACGTAACAGCGTGAGTGAGCACGTAGACTCAGTAAGAAGTCATACAGCGATACCAAAGACTGTATAGATATTTTGCTACTAACCCGTATTCCTGGAACTACTAACCTGCTTTACCAGTTTATTACGTTAATAAATTATTTTCATATAATAATTCCTGGCGTTTGTTATTTCTTGGTACTGAATTTCTTCCCGGAATCCACAACAAATTGTTTAAAATAAGAATTTAATTCTTAATCACTTTATATATATATATATATATATATATATATATATATATATAAAAAGGGTACGATCACTTTCTGACCATGACACTTAATGTCATCATGGTTGATTTGTCAGGAATGTGATTTCTTCATGTTATCTGTCTTGTGAGGTAATGCGATCCAATCGTACGTCACATTTGGAAAGTGCCTGAAAACCATACCTCGAGTTAACCCAAGCACTGTTGGTGAAATTGCGTAAACGAGGGTTTCAGCGAGCTAGCTTTCTTCAGATTGTTCACCTCGCTAGATAATGGTCTTTTCTCCCAGAAACTGTAACTCAGGCCCGCTCAGCATAGTTGCAGTATAAAGCACAAGCGAACTCTGTGGGTGTCGAAAAAAAAGTGAAATGTGCCTGAACAGGCGTCTGCATCAGGGATTGGTTAGTCGCTTAACCAGCATCCTCGGATGAGAGTAACCAGTCATTTCATACATTCACACACACACTCATATATATATATATATATATATATATATATATATATATATGAAATATGTTGCGTCTGCAACAGGGACTGGTTAGCCGCCCTACTGTACCAGAATCCTCGGATGCGAGTATCCAGCCATTTCACACAGGCGCGTACACACAGACACACACTTACAAACACACACAGACACACAAACACACAGAGATATATATATGAATATATATAATATTATTATATATATAATATAATAAATTATATATATATATATATATATATATATATATATTATACAGTAAAAAATACAAAATTACCTTACGTGGGTATGGTCTATATCAAACCAACGCACCATTGTCGCAGCCCTCCTCAACACTGGACTGAGTTTGTCTTGGAATGAGGTGTTTTGAATTAATTTAGATAGGTCTCGAGGAAAAGATACAGTCTCACCAAAAGTGTGTGTATGCTTATATATATATATATATATATATATATATATATATATATATATATATATATATATATATATATATATAATGTTGTGGATTCCGAAATGAAATCCGGTCTCCAATGAATGACAAACGCAGCAATGAAATATAACAAATAAATATATTAACACAATAATACAATTGGTAATACGGTTAGTAGCAGTAATAATATATATATATACACTCTGGTAAATTCAGTTTCGAAGTAGGACTTCCTTAGAGTCTACCTGCTTGTAACTGTGACTTCTACAAGCGGTTACCTCACACTATTACTCTACTCCCAACTCAATCACAATCTCTATCTCTGTCTACTCTGATTGACTAACTCTGGGTATTTAACGGCTGCAGTACAAATACATACTGGACGAGTCCACTTGTATGAAAAAGGGGTGGACCCCACAATACCCACCTCCTTAGATCCCTTTTTGGGAGGAGTTAGTATTTTTGTCTCTTATGGTTGATAATCAGGGGTTCGACAAATTTTCTCTGCGTCCGGTTTCCTGCCATTTTCATTTATTATCTGTCCAAAATATTTAATTTCATTTAGGAAAAAAAAATCAAACTTTTCTCCTTTTACTTTGAACCCAAAGTCCTGAAGTCTTCTGAAAACTTCCTTTATGTGTGATGTGTGCTCTCCAACATTTCGCTCTTAAATAGAATATCATCCAGATAAGCGGTCGCGAAATTCTGGCCAGTGAGCATTGTCTCCATCTTTTGTTGAAGAATTGCTGGTGCAATTTTTACTTCGAATGGTAGTCTGTTGAATTTGTACAACCCTTTGTGTGTATTAATGCAAAGGATTTTCGTACTCTCTTCTTGTACTGAGATTTGTAGATAAGCCTCACATAGATCTATTTTTGAAAATATCTTACCGCCGTTGAGCTTTGTAAATATTTCTTCTGGGCTCGGTAGTGGGTAATGGTGGTCTTTTAATGCCTTGTTGAGTCCCGTCGAAAAATCTGCGCATACGCGGATTTCTCCTGACTTCTTTTTTACAAAAACAACCGGCGCTGCTCACTCGCTAAATTCTGTTTTTGATAGAATCCCAGTTTGTTCAAGTCTCTGCAATTCTATAATAGCGAAAGGTATATTTCGCTTCTTTTTAAAAACTGGTTGGACGTTTTCTTTTAATTCTATTTTGGCCTTAAATTTGTTGCATCTTCCCAACCCACTTGAAAATACCTCAGGAAATTGGTTATATAATTCTTCCTCCAATTATATAGTATCCACTTTTATGAAAAAGGAGCGGAGGCCATAACATATATATATATATATATATATATATATATATATATATATATATATATATATATACACACACAAACACACACACACACACACACACACACATATATATATATATATATATATATATATATATATATATATATATATGTATATATATATATGTTGCTGTGCAAAATTAATTGAACCCCTGAGATGAGGGTTAAAATAATTGTCTCTTTTTTTCTTGATAATCAACAAATCTTAATTAAACTATATATTCACGAAGACAGGCTTTCTTAAATGAATTAAAATTACGTTCAAAGATTTTTTATCAACAATATTTGTTTTTATCAAAAATATAAATTAATATGTGCTAAAGTAAGAGAGCTTTTATATTTACACTATATTTTTGTTTTACATGATTGCCAGAGAAAATAATTTTTATGCATGTATAAAGATGAAAATGACATACGTCCTTTTTTGGGACAACCTTGTATACTGCAGTCAAACAATATAACTCATTGTGTATGAAAAAAATGTGCATTTAAAAAGAATATATAAGCAAGCTTTAAAAAATCACATAGTTGAAAGATAATCAGGGAGAAGGCTACAAAATGTTATCAAAATGATTTGGAGTGCACTTCTCCATCGTGACGCAAATTATTCATAAATGGAAACCCTTTGGTATGACGCCATAACAATCCAAGATTGGCCGTCAGCGAAAAATAACAGCAGGAGCAAGCAGACATCTAGTTCAGCAAACTCAGGCAAATCCTGCTGTGAGCTTTGCGGTTCTCCAATGCCTACTGGCCAATGTCGGAATCAATGTGCGTACATCTACAGTGCGACGAAATCTGAACAATGTCGATCTTCATGTCAGAAAGCCTAGGAAAAGCCACTACTTACAAAATAGTACAAGCATGCTCGCCTAAGCTATGCCGAAGCTCGTATTAATAAGCTAGAAGCATTCTAGCAAATAGTTTTATGGTCGGATGAGACCAAACTAGAGCTTTTTACGAGGTACAATAGATGGTATAGCTGACAAGTTCCTATAAGACTTCTGAGGAGAAGAATTTGGTACCAATCATTAAACAAGACAGTAACAGCATTATGATTTGGAGGTGTTTTGCTGCAGCTAGAACAGGCAAAATTGCGTACATCGATGTAACGCTACAATCTGCAAGTTACCAAGTAATTTTGAATGAAAGTGTCTTTTCTTTAGTTCAAAAGCTGGATTTGGATCGAAGTTGGAGCCTGCAACTGGACAGTGATTTGAAGCATCAAAGCAAGTCCACAAAAAAATGAGTTCTAAAAAAAATTTCAAGTCTTGGAATGACCTAGTCAAAGTCCTGATCTAAACTTAATTGAAAATCCGTGATTCAATGGAAAGTGCATGCAAGATACCCAGGTAATATCGATCAATTTTGGGAATTTGCCCAAGAAGAATGATCAAAAATCGGCACTCACTGCAGCAAGAAACTTCTTAAAAATTATAGGAAAAAAAATTGGTTGACATTGTAACACCAAAAGAAGCAGTCATCAAATATTAAATATAAAGGTCTACTTACTTTTGTACATCTTAATTTTGAATTAATATTTGTATGCCAACTTGATAAAAAATATTGTGTTTTTAATTAATTTATAGTTTAATTGATATTTGTTTATCACTTGGATATATATATATATATATATATATATATATATATATATATATATATATATATATATATATATATATATATATATATATATTATGAATGGACAAAGTCCGACAATTATTTAAAGACATTTTACATTCTTTTTATAGATACAAATATTTAATTAAATGCCCTGTTTATAATGAACAGTATTAAACAACATTTACCGGTCTGTGAAAATTTCTCGGACATTCTGGCCGGTAAATGTTGCTTAATGCTGTTTATTATAAACAGAGCATTTACTTAAATATTTGTATCTATAAAAAGAATGTTAAACATAAAAATGTCTTAATATTCGGTTGGTGCAAAAATAATGTCGTTTTTTGACGTCCAACTTCAAAAGATCATAACTTTTTTCATAATAAACTTTATTAATCGAAATAAGAACCATTAGAATCTACAAATTTTTGCCAACGAGAAACAAGTTTATTTATCCCATTAGCATAGAAATCCGGAGTTCTGGAAGCGATGAAGTCATTGAAGGCCGATTCGGCATCATCTCGGCTTTTGAAGCATTTTTCGCGCAGGAAGTTGTCGAGATGCTTGAAAAAGTGATAATCGGTGGGCGAGAGGTCCGGTGAATATGGCGGATGAAGCAGAGTCTCGTAGCCCAGTTCGTTCAGCTTCTGAAGGGTCAGTTGAGCAACATGCGGGCGAGCGTTGTCATGGAGGAGAATTGGTCCTTTCATATTGACCAATCTCGGGCACATACGTTGGAGCTTCTGGTGCATTTCCTCAATTTGTCGGCAGTACTTCTCCGCCGTAATCGTTTCGCCCGGATTCAAGAAGCTGTGATGCATGAGACCTGCCGCGGACCACCAAACTTTTTTTTGGTGCAATTTCGGCTTTGGGAAGTGTTGTGGAGCTTCTCCGGCATCCAACCACTGTGCCGAACGCCGCCGGTTGGCGTAGAGGATCCACTTCTCATCACACGTCACAATCCGTTCGAGAAATGGGTCTTTTTTGTTGCTCAGAAGGAGCGTAGAAGACACCTCAACACGACGATTATCGTTCAATTCATGGGGCACCCATTTATCCAACTTTTTGACTTCCCTATTTCTTTAAATGGCGAACGACTGTTGAGTGGTCGACCGCGAGTTCAACAGCAACTTCTCGTGTGGTTTTGCGAGGATCGGCTTCAATTAAGGCTTTCAAATGTTCGTTATCAACCGCAGTCGGCCGGCCGCGACCGTCTTCTTCTTCGAGGCTCTCATCACCATTGCGAAATTTCTTGAACCACCGTTGTGCCACACGTTCGTTAGTGGTTCCTGGGCCAAACGCATCATTGATATCACGAGCTGTCTCGGCAGCTTTTCGGCCTAGTTTGAACTGGAACAAGAAAATCGTGCGTATTTGAATTTTGTCCATGCTGTCGAAAAGCCTGCAAAAAAATGAATTAAGATATTGAGAACGGTAACGAATAACACGATTCGATAGAGCGAAAAACACGGTTCAAAATGATATATAACATGGCTATATATATCAATGAATTAATTCAGAAATCATATATAAACGTAACATATGTGAGAAAACGACATTATTTTTGCACCAACCTAATATATATATATATATATATATATATATATATATATATATATATATATATATATATAATTTCGTATATATTCATTTCGTTGTTGGAAGTGCTATCTGATTATCCGGAGTCATTTAAAAGGTGAAATAAATTATTATAATACTACCTTAAAGTGGTCTGTTTTTCTTTTAAATATTAGCTCTGAATTTACATTGAGCTCTCAGGATTTCATCCTTCTTGGGATTACCCATACGGATTATCAAGTTCTTCGTAACTTATATATATATATATATATATATATATATATATATATATATATATATATATGTTTGTGTATGTGTGCTTGTGTGTGTGTTTGTCTCCGTGTATTTGTGTTTGTGCGCATTTGTGTGGTTGTGTCTGCGTGTCTTTCTGTGTATGATTTTGTTCGCATTTGTGTGTGTGCGTGTGTGTATGTGTGTATTTGTATTTGTGTGTTTGTCTACGTGCGTACGTATATGCGTGCGTTTGGTTTGTAGAATGAAGATAAGTGTTCTCTCGTAAAAGTCCAGAAAAGATTCTGAACACTATCAAGTTTGTAAAATTGCGCAGTGGTCAGCTGGAGCTCAGCCAACGTAGCAATCTTTATATCTGTTTGGTTTTATCTGACACTTGTAACGTTAAAGCCTCACAGAAGCGATCGGATATGACCCCCTGCGAAAGAATGAGCCAACAATTTT
Organism: Acanthosepion lycidas; assembly: GCA_963932145.1. NCBI lineage: Eukaryota > Metazoa > Mollusca > Cephalopoda > Sepiida > Sepiidae > Acanthosepion > Acanthosepion lycidas. The sequence goes on along the minus strand of OZ010598.1, from coordinate 86,788,454 downwards.
TCCATCAACTTTCGTAAGGTATTGTATATATATTTTTTCAAGATGACGTTTCTCAGTGTTTGCTTCTCCATATCTTCTGACATCGTTTTGAGCCTGACAACTTTCAACCTTCTCTTTCTGATTGTAAGTATATTTTATCATTCAGACTTATTTGTTGTTCTAATGTTCTTTCATTGGAATTCTTAACATTCTGCAGTTGAACTGCATTTTTGTCGTTTCAAATCATTTCTTCATCTTGTAAACAAATTGACCAGTATTCACAGTAATACAGGAGCCTAGATATTACATAGTATTTCAGAGCTCTTTTTTATACTTATGTCGTACTAAGTGGACATAATTCTAAAAAAAAAGTACCTTTCACTATTCTTGTGCGGCAGCCGATTTCTGTGTCATAATTCCCATGGTCTCTTATAGCAGTTCTCAATTACTTTCCTATGATTTTTGTGGCCCAGAAGATTCAAATGTCTTTTTCTGATTGTAAGTTCCATGTTGTCTCTATTTTCCATGATATTCATAGGTTAAAATCTTTTCCTTATCTATTTTCTCTATTTCACAATAAGCCAAGAAATAAAGACACAAAGTCACAGGGGCCGAGCGAATGTGAAAGAATATGAGACAAAGAAAAATCCATTATCAAGGAGAGAAAACATTATTAAGGAAAGAGAATATTATTAAGGTGAGATAACTTTATAAAGAGAAGAGAATATTATGAAGGAGGGAGAACATTATTAAAGAGAGCGAACATTATTAAGGAGGGAAAACGTTCTTAAGGTAGGAAAACATTATTAAGGAGAGAGAACTGTATTAAAGAGAGCGAACATTATTAAGAAGGGAAACATTATTAAGGAGAGAGAACTTTATTAAATTGAGTGAACATTATTAAGGAGGGGAACATTATTAAGGTCGGAAAACATTATTAAGGAGAAAGAACTTTATTAAAGAGAGTGAACATTATCAAGGAAGGAAAAAATTATTAAGGTGGGAAAACATTAAGGTGAGAGAACATTATTAAGGGTAGAAAACATTATTAAAGAGAGTGAACTTTATTAAGTAAAGAGAACATTATTAAAGTAAAATTACTCTGAATGTATTTTTAAAAAATCTATAAAAGTGACGAACTAATCTTCCATTTTAGAAATTGATTGGAAATTTATACAATAAAACGTCTTGGCATAAAATCACCATTATTTAGATTTACAAAAATACTCACTATTGAATACAAATGGACATTTCTAAAACGTATCTAAAATATTTTTTCCATTGTTTTGCGTCCTGGGTATGACGATAAAATACATCAGCGTCCTGGGGATGATGATAAACTACATCCGCGTCCTGGGTATGAAGATAAACTACATGCGCGTCCTGGGTATGACGATAAACTACATCTGCGTCCTGTGTATTTACTATAAACTACATCCGCGTCCTGGGTATGACAATAAACTACATGCACGTCCTGGGTATGACGATAAACTATATCCGCGTCTTGGATATAAAGATAAACTACATCCGCGTCCTGGGTTTGTAGATAAACTACATGCGCGTCCTGGGTATGAAGATAAATTACATGCACGTCCTAGGTATGACGATAAACTACATCCGCGTCCTGGGTATGAAGATAAACTACATGCGCGTCATGGGTATGAAGATAAACTACATCCGCGTCCTGGGTATGACGATAACCTACATCCGTGTCCTGGGTTTGAAGATAAACTACATCAGCGTCCTGGGTATGATGATAAACTACATCCGCGTCCTGGGTAAGACGATAAACTACATCCAACAGCAAGGCCTCTGATAATACGTTTTTGAAAAACTAATGTTGCCGGTTGTACGTTTTTTAAAAAAATATTACCAGCTATACGTTTTTTAAAGAATAGTGTTGCCAGTTATACGTTTTTGGAAAAATAATATTACCAGCTATACATTTTTTGAAAAAATAATATGACCAGCTATACATTTTTGAGTAAAAAAATATTAACAGAAATAGATTTTTGACAAAACAAAAATATTACCAGGAAAAAAAAAGTTGTCGGCATTAAATGACCCATTGAGGTTGATGTACCATAAAACAAAACATAACAAACCAAACCCTTCATTGCTTTTTTTCAACTTCCTATATGGCTGAATGTGGTTTCAATGCAGTTAAACAGCTTCTTACTAAACAAAGAATCTGCTTGCAAATTATAAATCTAGATCTATGATTACTTTTAAGCACCATTTAAGAGCCTTAGCCAGTAAGAACCAAACTCAACCAGCGTATTGAAAACATTGGCATAAGTTATGAAATTTTTTTGGTGGGGGGCATTTTAAACATTGGCATTTATGATAGAAATAAAAACAATATTTTTGCACTAATTCCTAAGTGTTATCTTGCGTTGAAAGGTGAACTCAGTATAATATTCGAAATTTAATTTGACGGTGGGAGGCGTTAACAAAAAAATAGTTTGTGTCCAAAGGGAGCGCTGGTTGAAAAAAAGGTCGGGAAACACTGACCTAAATGATACAGAACACTAGTTTACACTGTTATTTAACCCATAGCTGAGGGTGAGGAGAAGAGACGGGTTCACGATTTGTCCAAAATTATTTGTGCAAAAGGGAATATTACAGACTTGTTCGAAATTTGAACTCACGTCGCTGATTTTGCTTTGCGCACCGATATTATTTCTATCTATAAAAGACATGATGTGTGTGTGTGTGTGTGTGTGTGTAACGAATGCACGGCCACAATTTTTGACGAATTTTTGACGGATTTGCAACAAAATTTACATGCACATGCTCCAAGTTAGCATAAAGGCCAAGACTGATTTTCTATTTCCCAAATGCCATTGATAGTGGAAATAATCGATTTTTTCATGCTTCTACGGCAGTTTTCATGCAGTTTGCGGCCATTTTCTACTGGCCACAGTGAGAACCTATAGCTGCCTGCCACGAACTGGCAGAAAGATGCTATTGGCCAGCGTGAGAGTCAACAGTTGACTGACACGAATGTTAACTAGCATGATAGCATGCAAAAAACATCGATAACTGCATTCATCACAAGTGGGAAAAATTTTTAATTGCATGGCACTTTACTCTAGTTGGCTCATTCGCTTGCTTAAGCTCAACGTTGACTGTGATTCCGCAGAACTGGGTTGGGTGTGAAAAAGTATTTGTTGTTAACATTCTTTTTTCATTCGGTTTTTCCAGTTACGAGTCCTTTTTTAAAGCTGATCGTTTTGTCTTCATTTTGTTTAGTTCTTTTTTCGTAACAGATTTAATGTTTAGTATAGAGCTTAGAAAAAATTCGCAGTGTAAGATAGGCAAGAAGTAAGGCATGTAGCAATATCAGCACTGCAAAGGGCGCTCCTTTAAAGGTAAGGAAGGGTAAAAATATTTTAAGTCAAGTGATAGCGATTGTTGTATGAGTCGTACGATTTTTGAATCAAGCCCGGGCAACGCCGGGCCATGCTGCTAGTATAAACTAAATAATCAAGTTTTAATTCAATTTAACTTTGATTTTATCCCTATTTATTTTGAGATCCTATCATTTACAAATGGATCGTGTTATGCTTCTCACCTAAATTTCTTTTGTTATTTGCGGCGTTCAAATATTGTTATTTTCAGGTTTTAATTTTGATGGATAATCAATCTTCTATAGATTTCTAATTAGAAGAAAAAATGATTCAAATATCTTTTCTAGTTCTGGAGTAAAACAACAGAGATACAACTATGACCTTTTCAACTGTGAAGTCTGAAGCCTAAGTTTTCATTTGACCTTTCCAGATCCGTTCAATTCGTCAAAATTAACGTTTCAATGCCAAGAGAAGCAGGTGTGATCTTCTGTATGCTTTGACCTTTTTCCGTGGTTTATAAAATGTTTTGAAAAGCCTCAGAAAAGAGATGAATGAAGAAGGATTATTTTCGATGGCTTTCCAAGAATTTCGGTTCTCGACACAGTTCGGATTTTCTCTTCAAATTTCCTTTGTTTTTGTTTATAGATTATTTAACACTTCGATTTCTTTTCCCTGATTTGTAAAAATAAGTATCTTCAAAATGCAAATTTGAATGCCTTTCAATATGGCTGCTTATGTGTGTGAGTTCAAAGATGAGAAATAAGTTTTAATAAATATTCGGCTTATCTTATTCAAAACTGATGTTGAAAGATACCAATTAATTATCATAATTAAATATCATAATTATCGTAATTAATTATCATAAGAGTGCCTAGTTTGATATATTTGCCGCCAAATTGATTTTCAGACCATCTGCATGCGAGCAAATAGATAAGTTTATCGGGATCATTATTAACTCTTGGCGATTATTTATGATAATCTCCATAAATCAACGTCAAATTTAGTAAGAAAATTATTGATTTTATTAGAAGAAGCATTGACAATTATTAGAAGTAATTTTTGACTAGTATTTACTTCCATCTACATTTTTTAGATGAGTGATTCTCAACGATTCTAATTAATTTTTCCCTGGTACTTAATTACAACTACAGTTTTACTTAGATGAAACATTGCCATCAATTAGTATTAGTAATTCACTCGCATTTACTTTCATCTGTTTTATAAGCTGAAGCATTGTAAACTATTATAATTAATTTTCACTATTATTTACTTTCATCTTCAGTTTTTATTAGATGAAGCATTGTCAGCCATTGTTATTATTTTCTCCTAGTACTTTCTCTCGTCTTTATTTTTTATTAGATGAAGTATTTTCAACGGTTGTTTTTAATTTTTACCAGGTATTTACTTTTGTCTTTATTGTTTAGGAGGCATGGTGGAGTATTGGATTGCGACTCGAACTGAGGAATCGGAAAGCCGAGTTCGAATTCCAGTCATGCTAACGCCCTTGAGAAAGCTATGAATCTTCTTCTCCTCCCGCCAGCTATGGGTAAATAGCAGGGCAGACTGCGTTCTATAGCCTTTGATAGCAACTGGTCTACTGCAGAAAGAAATGTCAATCTACAGAGGGGAAAAAAAAAATTCCACGTCAGTAATGTATCAAAAGATACAAGATCGCCTAAGCGTGTATCAAGCATGGCACATAACTGACTTTATTATTTATTAGCTAATACATTGTCATCCATTATAATTAAGTTTTTCAATAGTAATTACTTACATTTTCATTCTTCATTAGATGAAGGATTGTCAACCATCTTATTATAATTACGCTTTGTCCTTCTTTAGTTAGGTACCTCTTCAGTACTGATTTGTATTCGGCGTTTTTGTGGCGGCGATTTTCAAAGAAACACCGTCACCAATTCCAAAGAAGTTAGAGGAGTGGCAAGTTTTATCAATATTTTCTTCGTCTTTTGTATATATATTATCGTTTATTTCTCTTGCGTATTTACTTTACTTTTTCGCCGAAAAACAGCGTAGCATGATGAGAAAGGCCCCAAACTTTATAAAATCAAATTTTTATCGGCAAATATGTTTGTTATTATTAAGAGAAAAGAGCAAAGTATATTTTTATTATTTTATTTAATTTTTTTATCCTTTCAAGCACGTTCGAAAATTTGGTAATATATATATATATATATATATATATATATATATATATATATATATATATATATATATATATATATATATATATATATATATATATATATATACTTTAAGTAGGCGACCCTGGTCAAATTTACGTTAGTGTTTTTGCGCCCATTTTTCAGGTGAAAAAAGACATTGATTTGGAAATTCTTGCTAAAATCAAATAATTGTCGGATTTTAATGAAACTTTCAGGACTTATTCAGAAATTAAATTATTTTTGCGTTCTTTGTTTTTCAGAAAATTGTCGTTTTACATATGTTACATTTCACTTACTTAATTTCATGAAGTTTCGAAAAATTAATTTTTTTATGATGGCTTCTGAAGGACATTTCATTAAAATTTCACGCGTTTTAAGGTTTTCCTTACTCGTAAAACTCACTCAAATGCTTGGAACTGCAAATCTTTCATTTGATTTTTCTCTATCATGGTGTCTTAACGGGCTTTGAAATTCATCCCTTCAAAATTAACGTAAGTTTTACTTTTTTAATTCCTTCAGTATCTGTCTATATTCCCGAGATGAGGTATTAGGACACTATTTACATTATTCGGACTGTTGTCCTCATCTTTGTCGCCATATTTATCACAACGTTTCTGCCGTTGTACGCTCTGGCTTTCTTCAGGTGGTTGGAATGTCGAACTGAACCCTATAACTTATCCACTGTGCCATGTGTCCTTGCGGATAAAGCGTTAGTTAGGTCCAGTGACAGGACTCAAAGAGTGTGAGTTCAATACCTTGTTAAGGCGGTAGAGAACTTAGAGAGGGGAATTAACAGGATATAACTGATAACTGGCATTCATTATACACGGCACGTGGAGCTACAACATTCTACCCCAGTGAGCGAAATAAAGGGTTCAGTTCGACATTCCAAATCGACAGCAAAAAAGAGTGATAGAGGAAAGGATGTAGAGAAGGATAAGGGATAGATTAAGGCATCTGGAGAGGTCGATTGGCATTACATTTGAATAGTTAGAGATTATAGCTATCAGGGAAACAGGAAAAGGGGAAGGAGTTCCACAGGCGAGAAGTACGAGACATGAAGCTATTGGAGTAGAAGAGACGGCTACATTTAACAGTTACGACAGTGAAAGGGTGAGAGCAAGATGCCAGCCTAGTTGAACGCTTAAATTCATGAAGTCTGGCAACCAGCGAAAATATAAAACTGATAATTGACATCCATTAAACATGGCCCGTGGAACTAGAACAGTCTACCCCAGTGAGCGAAATAAAGGGTTCAGTTCGACATTTCAACCACCGGAAGAAGGCCGGAGCGTACAACGGCCGAAACGTTGTGATATATTTGGTAACAAAGATGAGGACAATAGTCCGGATAATTTAAGTAGAGTTTTTAATTCTTGTTACAGTAAGTATTTTTATTATATATATTTTTAATTATTTTAGTGTCTGTCGTCCTTCAATTAATTACTTTTATTTTTTAGTTTCATTTAACTAATTAGAACCAATTTCCAGAAAAAATATTTTTATTTTAACTAGCCTTTCTTATTAAAGTTCTATTTGAAATTAAAGACTGCCCGACTTTGCGAGTGACCAAAAAAATCGATTCAAATCATTCCTGTTTCTATGTAGACGCATCAGGAGATCGTGGTAAAACTTATATGTTTAAAACCATAAACTTTCATCTGTATGAATGCAACATGTTCAGTGGTGATTGGGCAGGCATTTTCTCTACACTACTGTCAGGTGGAAAGACTGTCCTTAGTTTGTTCAAATTTCCTTGTTCTCCTCACGGAGGGTTTGTAATATACCAGTCACTTCACACCATGCAAATTATTTACGAAACCTGGATTTTATAATCTTGGAGAAGGCTTCAATGATACTTTCATTTGCTCTTCATGTTATTGAAAAATCCTTGTGTGATATCACTGGTATTGCTGCTGTTTTTGGTGTTAAAGTTGTGCTCTTGGTGGCGGGTCCTATAGGCAATTTTCTACCCATATTACAAAGAGGAACCCATGAGACAATCATTGAAATCTGTATCAAAAATTCTCCACCATGGCTGATTTTCACCCAATACAGATTAAGCCAAATCATCTGGATAACCGTGGATTAAAGGGAATTTTCAGCTTGGCTCTTGAATCTCTACAATGGAATATCAGCAAATCAAGATGCTAATCTTGCTGATGATGACATAGAATTACCTCAAATTTTATTCGTTGACGGCTCTCTGGTGGATGATATCTTCAACAATACATCTGAGGAAGAGAGAAGGAACAAAGTAATTCTTTCGCTTAGGAACTCAGAATGGCTCCTGGTCAATGAGGAAGTTTTCCAGGTGACTGCTGCACCTATTATAGTACAGATAAAGTTTGACAGATGATCCTGCTGAGGCTGAACACTATCCACTTAAATTTCTAAACTCTTTGACACCATCAGGAACGCCTCCTCATAAATTGAGTTTAAAACCCGTCTCAAAATTAATGCTTATTCGTGGCATTTCTATCCAGAATGGACTCTGCAATGTTACAAGGCTAGAGGTGGTGGGCATGCATCAACATTCAATTGAGGCTTCCTTGATTAGTGGCTCACTAATTGGCAGACTTGTCTACATCCCCAGAATAAAGCTAGCTCCAAACAGCTCTAACTTGCCATTCACCTTGGAGAGAACCCAGTTTTCTGTCTGTTTGTTATATATCATGACTATTAATAAATCACAGGGGCAGACATTTGAGAAGGTGGGATTGTTCTTACCTCAGCCAGTATTCAGTGACGGCAAATTTTATGTAGTATATTCTAGAGCTCGCAAGCTCTCAGATGTAAGGGTTATGGTGATGGAGACAGACAGACAAGAAAAAAGAAGAGGGAGAAGAGTTACTAACAACATTGTCTGCCAAGAGGCACTGACTTGAAGGAGTGGACAGTTTTCAGAATTTCTAGATACCTTTTTTTACATTAAATATGTGTCCTTAGTTTATATATATATATATATATATATATATATATATATATATATATATATATATATATATATATATATATATATATATATATATATATATATATTACATGAATCATTCATACAAAAAACAGATATTGAAGTTCGGGGTTAATGTAATTTATTAAATTTGTTCGCCAAGATGGATTCTCGCCATTTATAACATTAACTTCAATATAGGTTTTTTGTATGAATGATTCATGTAATGTAAATTGAACTGCACCACATACCTGATATATATATATATATATATATATATATATATATATATATATATATAGTGAACATAGAAGTCAACACTCAGAGGCGACAGACTGTTTCATGCTAGAAACAGACTGTCGAAGTGTTGACTTCTATGTCCACTTTATATTTACACACGCTCTCTGATATTGAGCACTTTATCCCATAAATATAGCACACCTTAAGAGTAATTTTCTTCATATATATATATATATATATATATATATATATATATATATATATATGTGTGTGTGTCAAATGAATATCTTTGAAAAGAGGAAACTATATGTTGCATGTATTATATTCTTTTGTCCATATATACGTCTATTGATTTCTGTGTTCATATCAGGGTAAACTGGCATGGCTCTATGTTGGGAGGGAGGAGCACCACGGACTGATTGGCATTGGCAATCTTTGCACACATGGTGGACACTCCCAAATATCTATGTGTTGTTTATTGTCCCAGCGTATGAGTACTGTATGTTAAAATATCGATTTAATAGCTAAACTTTATGTATTTGTAAATATACCTGTACAAATATCCGCAATTTCACTATTCGCTACCGAAGTATCTCATCCTATAATATATCTAGAAATTTTAATTGTTCCTTCTTCAATTAATTATTCTTATACATACGTATATGTAAAAAAAAGTTTAGTTTATTCTTCATTCTATTAGTTGGGTCGTGGATATTACACCGTTTCTGCTAGATATTAATACTTTTCCACAATAATTTAATTACAAATTAAGTTTTTAGTAGATGAAGCATTGTCAGCGACTATTATTAATTCTTCCTGAGTAAATTACTTACGTCATCATTTATTATCAAATGCAGCATTATAAGCCATTATTATTAATTTTTGTCTAGTATTTACTTTCATGTTTAGTTTTTATTAGATGAATTTTTGTCTACCATTATTATTAATTTTACTAATAATTACTTTCACCTTCATTTTTATTAGATGAAGCTTTGCAACCATTATTATTAATTTTTATAATTTTTCAACTGTATTAAATACCAATTAATTTTTATTAGATGCATCATTGTCAGCCATTATTCTTAATTTTTTGGTTAGTACTTACTTTCATGTTCATTTTAAAAAGAATCATTGTCTTGCATTATTATTAATTTTTAAATGGCGTTTAATTTCAGTTAATTTTTAATACATGAAGCATTGTCAGGGATTATTATTAATTTTCTTTGGTATTTACTTTCATCTTCAGTCGTTATTAGATGAAGCATTGTTAACCATTATTATTTTTTTTTTCATTAGTATTTAATTTAATTCTATTTTATATTAGGTTGATGCAAAAATAATGTCGTTTTCTCACATATGTTACTTTTATATATGATTTCTGAATTAATTCATTGATATATATAGCCATGTTATATATCATTTTGAAGCGCGTTTTTCGCTCTATCGAATCGTGTTATTCGTTACCGTTCTCAATCTCTTCATTCATTTTTTGCAGGCTTTTTGACAGCATGGATAAATTTCAAATCCGCACGATTTTCTTGTTCCAGTCCAAACTAGACCGAAAAGCTGCCGAGACAGCTCGTGATATCAATGATGCGTTTGGCCCAGGAACCACTAACGAACGTGTGGCACAACGGTGGTTCAAGAAATTTCGCAATGGTGACGAGAGCCTCGAAGATGAAGACGGTCGCGGCCGGCCGACTGCGGTTGATAACGAATCTTTGAAAGCCTTAATTGAAGCCGATCCTCGCAAAACCACACGAGAAGTTGCTGTTGAACTCGAGGTCGACCACTCAACAGTCGTTCGCCATTTAAAGCAAATAGGGAAGTCAAAAAAGTTGGATAAATGGGTGAACGATAATAAAAAAAAAATCGTCAAAAAACGACATTATTTTTCCATCAACCTAATATTACATGAAGCATTGTCAGCCATTATCATTAATATTTGACGGACATTTACTTCACACTTCATTTTTTATTACCTGCAGTATTGACAGCCATTACTATCAATTGGCTGAGTATACTTCTTTAAGTGCTGTGCCTCTTCAGAACGAAGACGATCATGACTCTCTACAATGTCCTGTCCCTTTTAGCTCTTACTAAATTTTGGCTTCTTGTTATATCACCTAAAACATCTTCTACCATCCATTTATTCAATCTCACTATATAAGTAATGCGTTGTCTTCCTCTGTCATTTTTACCTTCTATCTGCTCCGTGTGTATCAGATTTTCCAAGCCTTCTTTCCTTATTATGTGCCCTAGAAAATTTCAACTCTCTCTTCTTGTTGTTGTTAAGTATAAGATTGTTTTTGTTTCTGTTTTATGTAAAACGTCGCTGCTCATATATTCAGTCCATAGTATCCTCAGCATCCTTCTGTAGAACTATATTTCTGTTGCATCAAGTTTGTTCTTCATCTTTGAGGAGATTGTCTAGAATTCGCTGCCATATAGGAGGACGTAACATTTCAGTATTATTTTCTTTGTTTCTAACGGGTCTGTGGAAGATTTATTCCACTATAATACGACAAAGCTTAGATATCCATTGTTATAAATATTTAAGATTTTCGTTTTTAGGTTAAAGTAAACAAGAATAATATTTTTTTAATTAATTTTTTGGACCGAAATAATTATCTGCTTGGATATTTTTTAACGAAGTTAATCGTTAATTGCAGTTCAAACAACAGCGTACCAAGGATTTTTGGTAGCATTGTTCGGTTGATGAGTTTGCCGCCATTTTAAATAACATTCCCAAAACTGGACAACATCTACAAAATAAAAAAAAAAAGATTAAAATATTTGTTTTGATTGCAGAAAAAAAAAAGAAGCAAAAAAACAAAAACAAAAAAAAAAACAGCAATAAAATAAGAAGACATAGAAACATTTGAAAATAGTTGGAAAAAAAAACTATAAAAAATATCCCTAGCATTAATTGATCCCTGCTTTAACTTTCGAAGAAAATTTCCGGTGTCTTCTTTTTTTTCTTTTTATGTACCATATCCTGTCAGGACGTAGGCGATCATAACTCTCCACCTTGCTCTATAACTGGAAGCTGTCAGCAAGCTCCTTCCCACTGCTTCCTCCCCCAGACCACGTTCTGTCATCCACCTGCTCTAGCTCGTCAGGTATGTCAGACGCTGCTTTCCCTTGTCCTTCTTTCCCTCTATTTGACCAGTGAGTATCAGATTCTCCAGGCCCACCTTCTTCATTATGTGTCCCAGAAACTTCAGCTGTCTCTTTCTGATGTTAAGTATAAGCCTAATCATTGTTTGTAACCAATCTATGACCTTATCGTTGGTAACATGCTCGGTCAATGATATCCTTAGCATCCTTCTGCAGAACCACATCTCTGTCGCCTCGGGCCTCTTCCTATTTGAGGAAATCGTCCAATATTCGATGCCGTAAAGAAGGACAGATGTCACATAACAGTTCAGTATTCTTTTCTTTGTTACCAAAGATATCCTCCTGTCTCGCAGTATTCTGCCCAGCTTTTGGAATGTTTCTTTGGACATCCCAATACCTCTACAGATATCAGTATCGCACTTACCGTCTCCTGTCAACACGCTTCCCAGATATTTAAACTTCTGCGTCTGCTTGATTCTTGTTTTCCCAACCTGCAAATCGCATTTCGGGCTCTTCGTGTTACTGATGACGTCTTACTTAACCATAAATTGAATTTAGGTAAAAATTTCACACGTTGAATAAGAGTGAGAAATAGCAAGAGTGAGAAATTTGTACAGGCAGCTTCAATCAAATGCCGCCTCTAAACACTTACCACCATTAAACATTTACTACCTCTAAACACTAGTCGCCTCTAAACACTTTTCGCATTTAAGCAGTTGCTATCCCTAAACACCTTCCGTTTGGAAACACTGGCCGCTTCTAAACACTTTTAACTTTAAACACTCGTCGACCTTGAACGATTGTCACCTTTAAACTCATGTCGACGTTAAACACTTTCTGCATCTAAACACTTGCTATTCCTAAATACTTGTCGCCTCTAAACACTTGCCGCATATAAACCCCTGCTGTATCTAAGTACTTGCCTCCTAAAACCACTTGCTGCCTATAAACACTAAGTACTTGTTTGCCTTATAAATTTGCCGTCCGTAAACACATGTCGACTCTAGACACGTGTCACCTCCAAACACTTCTCATACAAACATTTACCGCTCCTAAACACTTACCGCCCGGCGCGAACTGAAACTCCTACTCTTTGCGAATGAGTACAGGCTTTTGACGTTCATTAACACGATTTTAGTCGAGATTTTTGTATAAATTATTATACAAACCGCTTAGACGAACGAGTTGGGGTTGGGTAATGCGAAGACTTTAGTGAGGAAAAGGACAATAAAAAATACCAAGATTCAGGTAGATTGACAGTACATTCATTTTTTTTTTAAGATTGAAGGTAAGCATGCAAGTAAAATTTCGGAAGGGAGTCCTACAGACGAAATGTTCGTTAGAAAACTGAAAGAAATTTAGCAGACGATTAGATTTAGTTAGTTCCAAAGTAAAACGGTCAGATCTAGTTGGCAATCTGGCAGTACGCCTAAATTCGTGCAGTCAAGACACTAAAGAAAGAAAAAAGGTCATCAGAAGAGTTTCCATGAAAATATTTGTAGAAAAGACAAAGGGAAGCCTTATCACGGTGGTGGGAAAGTGACTGCAATTGAAATGCCAGGCCAGAATTGATTACATTATAGATGCTTCTTTCAATTTTGCCAAGAAACTCGAGTAATATAGTAAGAGCAACAAACAAGACATAACTGCAATATTCAATACACGGATGAAAAACAGATTCTTAAATTTTGGTTTACAAATTAAAGTAACTACTCATTCTCCATTCTTGCAAGAAAACAAGATATTTTTAAAGTAATTCTAAGGAATTCAGAGACTAATTTTCTATTATCATCGTTCTTCCTCCGATCTCAAAATTTTAACTTCAATGAATTGCCTTCATTAATCAATAAATAATTATACCATATGATATCTTTAAAACGGAAGCTAATATTATGTCTTCCATAGTTTATAAAGTATTTCTCTAAGCATGATGAATGTCAGACCACTCTGGCTGACAACATTTAGCAATAGGTTTCGTCAGTCATAACTACCACACTTGATTTACGACTAAAGTTAGTGGATAAAAAAATCTGTATCAATGCAAGGGAATCTTGTGAACATTCAAGCAAAGCACCCGCTATATCAGGCTTGAATGGCGTCCATATTTTCTTATAATCACGTTGAAAACAAACCTTAGCAGACGTTGCTAACAGTGTTGAACCAGAAATACACAGTTGATGAGCACTTTATTTTCACCACTAATTTGGCAACATCAGCCTTTGGTTTACACTATTCCTATTTAGACTGTTCTCCTCCTCTTTGTTGATGTTAACGCAACGTTTCAGCTGTTACGCTCTCCTGCTTTCTTTCTGGGTACCTGTCTGTGAATTCTGAACCGTAATCTTTATTTAAGCCACTAGGCGTCAAGAAAGACAAGGTATACAGTACCTTTTTTTTATTAATATTTTCAATATTCTCTACCATTATTTACACAATTTGTATTTTGTATCACAACCTTTCAGCTGTTGTGCCTCGAGTCTTCATCAGTTTTACACTCTACACAGTAGGTTAAAAAGTTGGTGCGTGAATCCTATGACATAGTGATTGTGAGTTCAAAGCCTTTGAAGGGCAATGTTTCTTTTGCCCATTAGAAAACGGCGAGCAACAAATGACTTTACAAAAATAAGAAATAGACTATATCCGTAGACATGGAACGAGAAGATTACATTCCTGCAGATTAAAGAAAGTATTCATTATTCCATGTGGTTTACCCAGATTAATATATGAATGATTTAGGTCGAAGGGCACAATGGCCAAAAAGTTGAAACAACAACAATAAAGAGAAGGACAGTAGTCCAAATTTAAATATTATTGCAAATAATGATAAAGTCTTCATTCCAGAAATTTAGCCTTTACTGAAAGGATCCATGGATGTTCATTGTTTTACCGCCAACGCCGAATGTTAAAGTTTCTGTTGGCATTTGAATCAAATGTAAACCAAACATTTTATAATACATTAGCCGAATTACCCTCGCCTTGCCGCGTGTCACACATTATTTTGTGAAAAAATGATGCGTTTCATTATTACGCAAAGATCTTGCCGATGTGACCTACATCTTCTGGCTTTCTCCTTCTATATTTTGAATAGAAGCCATTCTCTTGTTAAAATTTGAATTTGAATCAAAGAAAAAAATCAGTGTGGTTTTGTGGAAAAACAGCTTGATCTGACCCTTTTGATACGTATTTGGTGCAATACTTCATTGAATGAATTGATGAGCAGATTTCAACACTAATATGAATTGTGGCGAGAAATATGTATTGTAAGGCACTACCCACTGATTGATGATTTCTTGCATAACTTGACGTTCGTATTGTCTCATTTTGATTTTGCCGATGTGACCTCTAACTTCTGGCCTTCTTTTTCTAAATTTTGGATAGGAATCATTCCCTTGTTCAAATTTAAATTTAATTTAAATCAAAGGGAAAAAAAATCCTTGGGGATTTGTACCCCCGGGGATCCTCTCTGATAAAATGATCTTGCCGATGTGACATCCTTTTTCTGACTTTTTCCTATATTTTGGATAGGAGTCATTTCCTTGTTCAAATTTAGATTACAGCGAAAACAATAAGTGGAGGATTTGTGACACCCGAACCCCAGTTCGATCAAAAGAAAATATACTTATCCATATAACCTATTAGTCATTCTCTTCTTCAAATTTAAATTTAATTTATATTAAAGGGAAAAAATTCAGTAGGTGATGTTCCCCTCTCAACGGGACACACTTTGATCAAAATGAAATATACTTATCCAAGTACCCTGGGTAATGTAGTTGCAGAATATATATGGTTGTGGGTAACTATCTCCAAAACCCTAGGAGAAGTTCGATAGCAAACAGACACACAGAGGCTACATCTTTATATATATATAGATGAAGAATTAAAAATTAAATTTTGGTTTCATTAAAGGCTTTATGATTCTATCTGATTTAAAACTTGCTTTATAACATTGAAAACATTACTCATCAATTACCCGCCATCGTTTTCAATAGAAATCAATTTCTTTCATTTTGATACCAGTTTTATTATTCTGTTTGGCTTAGAACTTATTTTCCTTGATTGGAGACCTTACTTATCAATCAAACCCCTTCGTTTT
>OZ010598.1:86707533-86765033 GCA_963932145.1 Acanthosepion lycidas | reverse complement strand
CCATTGTAGGGTTCAACAAAGTTTATAACCTGAAGGGCAAAACCCACCCGAAGTCGGAAACATGCTAGTGGTAATGCTCTTTCAAGTAACTAGAAAAGACAATATCAGAAGTTGGTTCCTAAAGAAAACCCCACCCCTTTCCTACACCTACTCACATTCAAACAAAAACAAAAAGTGTCAAATAGACGAGTGACAATTACATAGGCGTCATCCATACATGTTGAACGAAAAATGATGTCTTTCAATATGTTCCTGAGGAAAAAAAAATCTTCATTTACTTTAATTCTAAAGTTAAAATCTCTGTAATAACAAATTAAAATGATTAATGGTAATAAATGTCTTGGACAATGACGATCTAAAATCGGAAGGAAATCGAGGTCAGCAGAAGTGAGAGGCTTGAACTTGTCGTCTCCCTGACAGGTCTGTCCGGACAGGCAAAAAAGTTTTCCATGAAAACTGGAGAAAAATTCCTCAAATATAATGACCTCGTAATGGAAATTGAGAGAATGTAGTGTGTAAAGACATCAACAATACCAGTATTGAAAGAAGCTATTTTTTGTGTCAAGACAGAGATTTAAAAAAAAATCACCAACAAAATTTCTAGCAGCATCAACACATAAGATGTGCACAAGAACATATATTAAGGAGAAGTCTATCCCTCAAATAAATCCACCATGATAAATCTAAGTCCTGGTGATAAACTCGGTCGTATGAATCAGCACAGCAGGACATTAACAAAATCTCTATAATAATAATAATAATAATAATAAGCTGACGTAGACAAAACCCGTACCCATCAGTGGCTACGTAATGCAGCGTTGAAAGATGAAACTGAAGGTTTTATCCTTGCTGCACAGGACCAATGCTTGCTAACTAGGAATTATCTAGCACATATACTAAAATATTGTGTCAGCCCAAAATGCAGATTCTGTGATAAATATCCAGAAAACGATTGATCATCTTGTATCAGGTTGCACGATGTTGGCACCCACTAAATATAAAACCCGACATGACAGAGTGGGCCAATATCTGCACTGGAAAATCTGCAACTTCTACGGAAAGGAAACTGAAAGAAACTGGTATGAACACCACCCAGACGCGGTTACGGAGATAGGACCTGTTACAATTCTATGGAACTACACAATACACACTGACAGAACAATCAAAGCCAACCGACCAGATATTGTTATTAAAGACCACAAACAAAAACGGTGCCTTCTTATTGATATGGCAGTCTCTGCTGACTGCAATGTATCTTTGAAGATATTCAAAAAGGTGTCAAAATACAAGGACCTTGAAATAGAAATCTCGAAAATGTGGCATATGGGAACATCAACAATCCCTGTTGTAGTTGGAGCCCTAGGACTGGTTGGAAAAGATTGCAGTAGACTAATTGAAGGGATTCCTGGAAGTCCATGCCTCAAGGAGAAAAAAATTGTTCTGACAAGTACAGCCCACACTTTACGAAGGGCTTTATCTATGTAATTTTTTTTTTTTTTTTGTCAGTGGAAAGTGTCATGATGCCATTTCTAACGTTAGATCCCTGAGCGGGGCCCGGAAAGAAATGTGTAAACGCCAGAATCAAAGAAAATAACAACAACAACAACAACAACAACAACAACAACAACAACAATAATAATAATAATAATAATAATAATAATAATAATAATAATAATAATAATAATAATAGTACAGGTTTAAAAGCTGAAAGCGAAGGTTTTATTCTTGCTGCACAGGACCAATGCTTGCTAACTAGAAACTACCAAGCACACAGACTGAAAAATGTTGCATATCCGAAATGCAGATTCTGTGATAAATATCCAGAAACAATTGTCCATCTGCTATCAACTTGCACTGTGTTAGTACCCATTAAATATAAAACTCAGCATGATAGAGTGGCCGAATATCTGCATTGGAAAATATGCAACTTTTACAGAAATGAAAGTGCAAGAAATTGGTATGGACACCAGATCCGGTTACAGAGATAGGACCCATAACAGTTTTATAGAACCTTACAATACACCAACAGAACATACAAGTCGCCCAGTCAAAGACCACAAAAGATGAATGTAATTTTTATTGACATGGCAGTCACTGTAGATTATATTGTATCTCTTAAGATCCCTGAAATTGAAACCTTACATAGATAAAGCTCTTTGTAATATATGAGCTGTAAGACCAATATTTTCTATTTTATAGACCACCAGAAATTCCTTCACTGAGTCTACATTTTTCCAGTAAAGCCGAGGATCCTGCAAGAATTGGAATTACCGATGTCCTCATTTTTTAGATTGCCATTTCAAGATGCATGGATTTACATAATTTTTTTGAGATCTTCAAGTATGCATTACAATCTGCAGGGATTGCCATGTCAATAAAATAGCAAATTCTGTTTTCTATTATTTTTCAAATTATTTCTTTATTATTTTTTATTAATATTTTATTGTTTTATTATTATTAATATTGTTGTTGTTGTTATTATTATTATTATTATCACTACTACTACAGCTAATAATAATAATAAACTAGAGAATGACTATTACATATTCAGTCTTTTATTCATATAAGCTCCGTTCCTGATTGTCTTATTCATCTAATCTGTTATTCAGATAATACATTTTCACTTAAACTTTCATTCCTAAAATCTGTTAATTAAACTATTATTCTGTTAAACCGTTATTCTTTTTTATAGTAAGGTATTGTTGTTATTCTTTTTTTTATTTTCATTATGGTTTGAGGTGAACGGTATAACGAATGCAACTTAGTACTTCTTGCAATAAAGGTATCCTTGACAAACGCTCAGACAAGAACCAATTTCTTCGAATGTTTCGGTCTTATATATGTTTTAGATGCAAAAATCTATACTGACTCTCAACATAGTAAATAGTTTATTGTCTTTAAAACACCTTCAAAAAATTCATAACGAACTATTCAAAACAGTAAAAGTGAACCATTCATGTAAAAAAAAAAAAAGAACAGAGAAAATATTAAAGAAAAAAATGTATTTAGTATATTACGCATGCCTTTCTTTACGACCCTGTTGTGTCTGTCTGTTTAAATATTTTTGTCCATATTTTAAATAGTTCAAAGAAAATCTCAATGGCCTTTCGCAGGAAGCCATAGAAACCAGAGTCAATATTGCCTCTTTATAATTTCACGGGCGTATATCCTATTCATTTAGTTTAGGCTCCAGTTTAATAAAATCTCGGTTGCTTGCATTCTTTTATTTTTACATTCACAGAACCAGACGGTGCCAGCGAGGCCCGCTACCCTTTCCAACAATCATATCTCCAAGATGAATTTTTTCTTCACCAGTCGAATCAGGACAAAGAAGCACTTTTCCAAGTAATTCATCATTGCCAATTTTATTGTCATGGTATACGAACAATTCTATTGAAATATCCTTGATATACTCCCGGCTCAAGTTGAACACGAGAGCCTCGTTCCAGTCTGGGCTGTGTGTGTTTCTTTTTGTCGTCGTCTTCTTCCGTTTCATTTTCTTCCCGGCATACACTAGAGTTACTTTAACGTAAGGATCTGCAAAAGAAAAGCAAAAAAACATTATTACATTTTTCCCTGAATTAAGGAGATTAAGATTTATCGATATTTACATAATTTACATGCAGGCCATTGTGGGCACATCGACGTTGAGTAATGGTTAACACGCTTGTTTTGTTAGATTAAGTACAATTGAGTAGTGAGTTCGATCTTCTTTCGGTGATTCTTGTGCGGCATCTAAGCTAAACTTAGAAAATTATTTTGATTACTTCGATGTCGTTTAATGGTTGGTAAGCTTGTCTCGTTAGATCAATTACAACTGAGCAGTGAGTTCGATCCTCACTGGGTGGCCCATACTTTCTGTCTTGTGCGGCATCTAAGCTACACTTAGAAAATTATTTTGGTTACTTCGATGTGGTTTAATGGTTGGTGAGCTTGTCTCGTTAGATCAAATACGACTGAGTAGCGAGTTCGATCCTGACTGGGTGGCCCATACTTTCTGCCTTGAGAGACATCTAATTTACAATTAGAACACAATGATGTGGACTATTGTCTTCACCTTTGTTATTATTAAACTATTTTGGTCGTTTTCATCGCCAGCCTTCATAAGGTGCTTTTCGATCGAGTTAACCTTCAAAGAATTTCGAATTGAACTCTTTATTTAATATAGTTTTTTCTTTGTCTGCTGCCCACGTCTAGTTTAGTTTTTATTTAATACTGATCAGTTATTGCTCGTCATACTCCAACAGAATCAAAGTACACACTCTCCGACTCAGTGGCTGCAGTCAAACATGACAAGCAGCCAGTGCAAGTCTCCTGAGCAGGCGCGATCCTCTCCCTTCTGGAGAAATTGGTCTTTTGGATATATTTTCCTTATTGCACCCGTGCAAAGCCACCAAAACACAAGGGGTTACAGGGTGTGAAGAAATTAGGAACTAAAATATTAATAATGTGTGAAAAGAGAAAAGAGTAATCTGGAGAACAATAGATAGCGATTGACATTGCACTTCAAGTTTTCGAGTTTAAAGTTGGTTGGTAAGCATGGAGCTGGAAGCGAGTGCCACCAGCGAGAAGTGCGAGAAGAGAAAATATTAGCATAGTACTTGAGGCTGCATCTAGCCAACTCAACTGTAAATAGATGAGATCAGGACGTCAGTCTAGTACTGCACTTAAATTCATTAAGTCTAGGTACCATAGTGAAGATCTCATCGGAACAATTAACATGACAGTATTTATAGAAAGGACACAGAGAAACAACCTTACTGCGGTAGGAAAGTGAATGAAGCCGATATGCCAGATCAGGACCAATATTATAGTTGATTTTTCTTGGGGTCTTACCAAGGAGCTCAAGGTAAATAGCAGAGTCACCGAACCATATGTATCATCACTATTGAAATCATAGACGGATGGTAGACTGATATATATATATATATATATATATATATATATATATATATATATATATATATATATAAGAAATATAGTCTTAAGGTGTGCTATATTTATGGGATAAAGTGCTCAATATCAGAGATAGAGCGTGTGTAAATATAAAAGTGAACATAGAAGTCAACACTTAGAGGCGACAGTCTGTTTCATGCTATATGCAATCGTCAGGCCACGTGTGCTGTTATTTTTCTCGGCTATTTATATATATACGGGTTAGTGGTGCATTGTGGGTATTATATTATGGAGGTTATTTCACCGGAAGTCGTTTGTTTATCTATTTAGGTCAAATTATATTGCTTGTTTTTATTTTTGTTTCTTATTTTATTTATTTATTAACGTAGTAAAAATTTGTTTATATCACTTATTTAACAGTTTTGTTATGGTTTGGGAATTTAATTAAAGCTATTTGTTCAGTTTTGGGGTTGATTGTTGTAGTTCATTCGAAGTATTATTTTGGCGGGAACAGTTTTTAATTGATTATCTTTATTTGGGATTGGTTTGTTTATTTATTTACTTGGATGAATTTAGGTTAATTTATTTTACTTGTATATTTTCTCTTTTCGGTTTTCGATTTTTAAGTAACATAGTATTTTTTTATGTTTTATTTCTATTTTTTATTTTTGTTATTTTGTTATTTTTGCTTATTAGTATATTTATTTGTTTTTATTTTATTTTTTCCGATTTTAATTTTTTAGGTTACGTAGTAAAAAATTATTTTCATGTCTGCATTTTGAGATGAGTTCGGATCTTTTGTTTAATAATTTATTTTGGTCGGGAAAAGTAATGATAGCTATTTTTTCCTCCGAGCAAAGTTTGCAAGTTTTTGATTGGTTATTGTAGGCTGATGATTTTTTCCTTATCTTCCAAGATATTTTTGGTGTGATGTTCGTTTTGTTTTTAATTTCCCAGATATACTTAGAAAGCATTGTACTGTTTGCATATTTACTATTTGTGAAAGATGTTTTGTGTGTATAATTTCTTTGTTTCCAGGGTCTTTCAGTTACTCCTATGTATACTTTTTCTTCATTATCTGGTGATTTTATCGTGGCTTGGTATATTACGTTGTTTTGTAAACAATTTCCGTTTAAGGCACATTCGTTCTTTATTCTGCAGTTGCACGTGGGTTTAATTTGTTCGTGTGGTTTGTTGATAATTTTCCTATTGTGCTTTTTTATTATTTGTGCCATGCTCTCGGTGCAGCTGTAGCTGATTTTTACAGTGTTTTTGTTGAATATCTTGTGTAAGTTGCTTGATTCTGGGAAGTGTTTGTGTAAGAGTTTGAAGAATATTTTCCCTACGTTTGTTTTTACGCTCTTGCTGTACGGTGGGTTGAACCATATGATATTTCTTCTTCTGTTGGCCTTTTTTGTATTCTGTGGTGAGTATGTGAGTGTTTCTGGGAATCCGCTATCTTTTAGGGCTGTTTCATAGTCTTTCTTAGCTTTGTTAAATAGGGATTCATTGGAGGAATTGTCAGAGAGCCTGCGGTTAATCGATTTTGGTATCTGTTTGATTATAGAAGGTGGATGGTTGGAAGATGTGTGTAGGTTTTCTATATGGTTTATGTGTGCCTTCTCTTAGGTTGAAGGTAACATCTAGAAAATCTACTTCGTTTAGGTTAGTTTTTATATCTATGTCGAATCCGTTATTTTTAAAAAATCTTTATTATTGCTTTTCTAGTTTTGTCTGTGTTTTGTTTGTTACAGTTTCTTAAGATTATGAGACCATCGACCCTGTAGAGTCCTGTGTCATTTCTATCTATTATTTTGCTCAGTTCGTTTAGTAAGTAAATGCCTATGATTTCGCATTTTTTAAACAAAATCATTAAACGAAGAAGGAAAATCACAATATTGATACATAATTTTTAAGCTTTCGGCTTACATAAGCCATTATCAAAGATGTTGTTATAAACCAATGGCTTCTGTTACCAATTATAGACATTTAAGAATATTTGTGGAGATTTCATAGTTTATTTTGTTCAGGTTAGTTTTCAACTGTTTTATGTATAAAGCTTCAAGAATTTTTACTTTTTGTTTATTGTTTTCATGTTTAAGTATAACTGTGTTTTCAACTAGGATTTTCCCGAATTGTGTATGCGGCCAGGCATGTTGTTTTAAATGCCTAAAAATGTTAGTTATCATTCAAATGTAGTGTCAAGCGCCGTGAAAGCGAGTTTGTGGTGTATTAAACACAAATCTTATTTAATTCGTTGGAAATACAATCTCTAAAAGGGCACTTGGATTTGTAAACTATGTTGGTTTTTTGCAAATCGCTAACCGAGGGAGAAAAATCATTGCGAATAATTGAGTTTGATATACTAGATTTTGATAATGGCTTATGTAAGCCGAAAGCTTAGATAGGATTAAAAAGTGCTGCCTAAATACACACACAATATATATATATATATATATATATATATATATATATATATATATATATATATATATACATACAGAGAGAGAGAGAGAGAGAGAGAGAGAGAGAGAAAGAGAGATTCAAGAGAGAGATTCAAGAGACGAAGATTGTCTCGGACGTCAAAACGAAACAATTTTCTTGGCCGCTAGTGTAGCAATGGATTCAATATATACTTTTAGCATCATGCCAACTGAGAACGTTAGCCGCAGAAGACTCAACGATTCACTTTCCTCGAGTTCAACATCTGGCATCCTTATGGAAGGTTATAGAGTTTCTCAAATGATTAATGGAGAGAAGTTTAGAAAATATGAAAAAAAAGTAAAACCTTATGAAAAAGTCAGATGAATAAAATAACAGGAATAAAAAAAGCATTTATTCTAGAATTTAGAGAGAACAGGAGCCAGTAGAGGAGCACATTTCTTAAGGTACCATCTGCAAGGGTACCATCGAGTCCACATGCTTTGTGAGGATCCAGTTTAGAGATGACAGAAGAAACCATGGACGGAAGTATATGCATATCATACAATAGAGACTCAGTTCTAAGTGGAAAGTCAGGCAAAGTTACCTCAGATGAGTCTAAAGTAGAACTGGTAGAGAATTTACGAGTAAAACATCCTGCTTTATCACAAGAAGATGTTAACACCTCAATAGTGACGAGAACTCAACTTGTTAGAGAGTATAAAGTTCCTTATTCTATCATTAAAGAGTTAGCCTATTTGAGGACACGTTTACACTTATTTCGAGATGACGCACATAGGCGTCTGTTGTTATCGGAAATGTCACTCTTGTAGACCCGGAAAACGTGATTCTTGTGCGCTATGGCTGCTGCACTGACCTGTGTGAAGCAGGGCGTATAATAAGATCGTGGTTTCATTTGGTATTTCCGGGAATGTACAAAAACATCGATGCCGGCTTTAAGCCAAAAAGAAACCTTTGTCCCACAGTTCTAAATAGAAAGGTTAAGAATATCAATACAAGGTTTGTTTCGAGGAAAGTCACGAAATGGATCTCAGTTAGTACGCTGGTAACAGGAAGAAGTCTTCTTAAATCATTGTTTCATATGCTTTGACATAGTGATTCTGAGTTCAATCTCTGAGCAAGGAATGCGTACTTGGTTCCAGTATGAAACAGGGTAAGCAAAAACTGAGTAGAGCTAAATAAGAACAAGACAATATATCCATAGATATAGACAGTAGAAGGAGAGAAAAAATTTATTACATGCTAGGGTGTCAAAGTATTACTTCAGAAATGTGGTGTTCTAGTTATTCTCACTTCAGTCGCTCGACCCGGTAGTACATACCTAGTGGAAAAGAACCCCAGTACTGATTGAGCTCTATTAAAAGAATAAGTCTGAAGCATCCCTATACATGAAGAGTGGAACGAGAAAAAAATCACCACTTACTTTAAAAAGTAATATATTTATTACCCGGAACAATAGAAACCTGAAGAAGGCAAAAGAAAACTACGCTCGAAACGTTGTCGTTGAAACAATAAAGATAAGGACATTACTTCAAATTCAAATAATATAAATAATGATAACTCAACAAGCAGAGAAATTCATACAAAACTATTTCATTCTACTCCGATTATCTATACTAACCCATGGTAGACTTACTAAATATATTCTTCTTCTATGCTACCGTGTCCCTTCAGGACATGGAGACTCATAACTCTTTCCATCCTGGGTAAGACGATAAACTACATCCAACAGCAAGGCCTCTGATCAGGAGGTTTTGAGGAGCGTCGAACAACCTCTTAATTGCTGGTATTCCCAGGTCCAACCTGACCCAGGATAGTAGCACGTGTTAGGGTCCCACCTATGGACAAATAGTTAACCCCCAAACTGGGGTCAGTACACTATGAATATGTAAAAATAGGTTTTAATACTAGCAATAAAATGTTTTGAAGAAAATGTATTACCAGCAATATATTTTTGAAGGAAAAAAATATTACCAGCAATATATTTCTGAGGAAAAAATATTACCAGCAATAAAGATTTTGTCGGTATTAAATAGCCCATTGAGGTGTTGATATGCCGTAAAACAAATCGAACCATTATAACTCTTTCTATCCTTTGTAACTTTTTGTAAGTTTTGTCTTTTTTCCATCCCTCCTATCCTGTAATCCAATTGCATATGAAGTTTTCTTCTGTTTCGCTTGCTTTTAGTATGTCAGTTGGAAGTCTTTTTCTGATTCTAAGTATAAACGTACTTTTTCGTGCCATTTTCCTTAAAATTTCATCGCTACGCACATGCTCCGTCTATGGTGTTCTCATCAGCATTCTGTAATTGTATTTTCAGTTGCCTCTAGTCACTTCGTTATCTGTGAGGAGACTGTCAAACATTTACTGCTATATAGGAGGACTGATATTACATAACAGTTCAGCAATATTTATTTATTTCTAACAAAATCTTTCTTATTTACATTATTTTCATTATTCGTGCTATTATCCTCATCCTCATTGCCATGTTCACAACATTTCGGCCGTTGTACGCTCCGGCTTTCTTCAGGTGATTGCAATTTCGAATAGTTACATTAACATATACCCTAACCAAAATATAACGTATCTACAACATTGCTAGAACGTTCCCTGTGGTTAGGTATCAATATGCTTAGCTTGTAATATAAATCCAAATCCCAAATTAGGGCCTTGTCATTGGTTGGCCTCCACCAACTTCGGATCAGATCGTGCCTGAACAGAGATACAGACCGGCGCCTTTGCAGAACATATGTCTACGTTTAATTTCAGGATTCCTAAGGTATGTCTAATTGGCGCAACACTGCTCTAATTTCTGGCTAAATCTGACCTTTTACATTATAAGACAAAAATTAGTCACTATCGAACCCTCTTCGTGAAAATCCAAATACACACCCTTCTCACTCCTGTTGGCGGAAAGCCTCCCTGATTGGCCAATTGTGGGTTGATGAGGGTATTTAACTAAGAGCTGGGATAGATGACCGTTGACTTTGAGCTTATTTGTTTATTTTTTCTGCTATGTTTCTACTTTCCAATTCACCAGACCATGGGAGAGCCGGTTTAGGTTTTGAATTCAGCCAACAAACGCTATAGAATCAAGTCTGTCCTGCTATTTACCCATAGTTGAGTGGAGTTTAGAAATGGAATTATACCTTTCGAACTCGGCTCTCCGATTCATCAACTAGAGCCACTATCCTTTAATCCACATAAATAATAACAGTAATTATTAAGAACGACTTTGTTGACCAATTCAATATTTCTATGGGATTGTTAGACTCTGCTGAGTCTTCCGACTTTGTTGGTTTATTTATCTTATATAATCTTAACGCCCGCGAAGGTATCAACATTAATAACACAGGTTTATATAGAGATGATGGCCTTGTGGCGGTGAAAGATTCGACGAAAATTAAAGCTGACATTATCAATAAATTAATATATAGGAAATTCAATAGTCTCCATCTTAAAGTTAAGATCAACACAAATTTAAAAAAATATAGATTTCCTTGATGTTACATTAGACCTAGTTAATAATGTATTCCAACCATATATAAAAACAAACGACAATTCAATATATATCCACCCGAATTTTAACCATCCACCATAGAATATAGGATTAGGAATAATTCTTCCAGTGAAGATGTCTTTTACGAGCTTAGTAAATTTTGGAACACTGCCTTAAAAATATATAAAGCATAACAGTGATAGTAGGAATAAAAATAGAAACAGAAAAATCATTTGGTACATTTCCCCATTTAACCAAAAGGTAGTACTAAGTTAGAGCAGAAATTTTGTCCATTAATTGATAAACACTTCCCCAGAAATAATCCTCTTGGTAAGACTTTTAATAGAAATACATTAAAACTAAGCAATAGCTGTGCAGATACTCTTGAAAAAAAAATGTAAAAAAAGTAATAATAAAATTTTAAATCAATATAAAAACCTGAGTCATAATTGCTATTCCAAATGAACAAACACAGATAATATCAACAAGTGTCATTGTAAAAATTCTAACGAATATCTCTTGCAAAACAGTAATTACTGATGCTCCTCAAAAAATCAGATTTCGGTATTAAATGACCCATAAGCAGTTGATATGCCTCTAAACAAACTTCAAGATATTTTTTTTCGAATTAACCTATGGTGGGTTTAATTTTTTTTGCCAGATTTTATTTGTTTCTTTCTTTCTGCTATCAGGTTGGTGCAAAAATAATGACGTAATAATGTCATTTTTTGACGTCAAAAAACGACATTATTACATTATTATTTTTGCACCAACCTAATATTATTGTAGCCTTATTTAAAATAACTCACAAATAATTTGAAAACCGCTGTCAAAAATGGAAATGGATGAAAATAGTCAGACCCAATTATTTTGCCAAATTGCCTGCAGAGATAAATTCATACCTTTTCACTGAAGATTAGTGAGAGATGAACTTGACAACCTTAACCAGAATTTGATCTCGAACTGCTGATTCCCTGACACTAACCATCAGGTTTACACTTTGAGAATAGAACATAATCAAAAATTATGTGAAATCCAGAATTACTTACCTAATGTAATTTTGCCTATGTCACTGTGGACCAAATTTCTCGCTTTAACCACAACCACGGTTAGGCGTTCTGCACTTGATAAATAGGTCAAGGTCATCATCAGATCGCCCAAATCCTTGTTCTGAAAAATAAGCAAAAATTATGAGCGGGATAATAAGTAGGTACACAACTTTAGACAAGTATTTTTAAAAAAATTATACCACAATACGCAAGACAATAAAACTACTGAGTGTGAGAGAATATAGGAAAAAAGAAAATATTATTAAAAAGATAGAATATAAAAAAAAAAGAGTTATTAAGGGAGAAGATAACAATTGGCATTGCATTTAAATCTTCGAAGATGGAAGTTGACTGGAAAGCAAGAGGCCAGAAAAGAGTCCCACAGGCGAGAAGGGAGATAGAAAAAAAAACTGTTAACATTGAAAGCACAGTTACATGTAGATATTTCAACTGTAAAATTAATGAGACCTTTCCGCCAATCTAGTACTGCGGTTAAATTCGTAAAGTCAAGCTACCAAAGAGGAAAGTTCATCAGAACATTTACCATGAAAATATTTATATAAAAGTCACAGGGGAAACTACGTTACGGCGGTTTGAGATGCCAGGTCAGCACCAATAACTTTGCAGATTCTTCGTTGCATTTTATCTAGAATCTCTAAATATACAGCAGAAGAAACAGACCAGATGTGACAGTAATGTTCAATGTAAAAATGGTACTTATAAATGACTTACAAATAAGATATATTTTGCGGGAAAAACTGTCTAGCGTGACTCTGGTAACCATCCTAGACACTATTTATGGAGTATATATAAAATTAGACCATTCATAAGTCCACTAGATTCATTTCAATAGCACTTCATGATACAAAATGATGAAATAACAGTATTGTCAGTTTTATTATTAATTACACGTATTTTAATTAATATGTGTAATAACAATTATTGCAATAATAATTATTACTCATATCATACAATATTATTTAGAACAAACGCATTAAGAATTTAATAAAAAATTAAGTAGAGTGACATTGCAAATAGATATCACACTAAAGACCTTTCATTTCAAGCAATAGTAACACCGCGCGACAGTTTATATAACTTTTAATATTTACTATATTATAGTTTTTAAAGGTGAAGGTTACCCATCCCATCTCCGAAAAAAAAAATAAAATAAAAAAAAAGCACTAGTTTGCTTACTAAGTAATTGAAATAATATAACCTATGCATGCCTCCTTTTTGTGCACTTAGTTTCATTTGGTTTTTAGCTAATTTTTCTCAAAATAATATTTTAGATTAGACATACTTGTTTATTCCTTACATTTATTTAAAAATACCTAATGACGTCAAACCAGCATACATTTATTTGTTTATTTACTATCATGTCATGTGATTCAATCATCAAACCATACAGATTAAGGTTTACAATGACGCACTTACATATCCTTTTTACCTATCAATTACTTGCTAAACATC
Organism: Acanthosepion lycidas; assembly: GCA_963932145.1. Classification (NCBI taxonomy): domain Eukaryota; kingdom Metazoa; phylum Mollusca; class Cephalopoda; order Sepiida; family Sepiidae; genus Acanthosepion; species Acanthosepion lycidas. The sequence goes on along the minus strand of OZ010598.1, from coordinate 86,751,673 downwards.
CGAGATCTCTGTTTATAAAATAAGTTCTGACATTGTGCAGTGAAATGTATAAATACATTTTATTTTATGCATATATAAATATATTTAATAATGTTTTTATAATATATAATGATCGTTTATTATTTTTCACGCACACATAAGAGTTGTAATATAATATGCAAGTGTTTCTTTAGATCCGCAGATTGATATAAGAATGTGTATCGAAAACAAATACTGAATTTCTTATTAAAAATGCCGTAAAAACCGAAAAATGGCTGCAGCTGAAGAAGTCCGTGTCGACTTATAATGAAATTTAGAACTGCATTCGGTAAGGTACCAAGTAGAATGTGCCCCAAAATTTCAGTATATATATATATTTATATATATATATATATATATATATATATATATATATATATATATATATATATATATATGTGTGTGTGTGTGTGTGTGTGTGTGTCTTATAGTGAAACACACCTATTCTATAGTTAATAGACTCTCCCACCTACAATAAGTAGGAGTAGTAAGAGTAACAAGTCAGTCAGCAGTGAGTTGGCCAGTCAGTCGATGTCGGACGACCGTTAGTCGGATATTAAAGTATCAGCCACCCCAACTAGATTACTGCGTCATTACCTATTATATCAAGTTCCTAATGTTTTGTACGTCGAACCTATTTTAGGACCGCCTTAATACAAATACAAGCCTCCACTGTGAAACCACTACATAGCAATGTGTAATATGAAAGAGAAGAATGGAAGTTTCATTTTGGAAAAAAAGAATTGCAGCAAAAATGGTTAAGGAAAAAGAAACAATAGCGACAACAGGTAATTAAATTAGAATGGTTCTCTAAGAAGAACAAGAGAATAGGCATTCCTATGAATGTAAGAAATAATAAACTTCCTTTTCCTTTCTTGTTTTTGTTTTTCTTCTCATTCTTTTTATTATTCTCTTCTTATCCTCCTCATTCTTCTACTTCTTGTTTCTTCTTATTATTCCTCTTCATATTTTTCTTCTTCTTCTTTTTATTCTCTTTATCCTTCTTATTATTATTCTTAGCCATATTATTTTTCTTCTTCTTCTTAGTCTATGTGCCGTGTCCTTTCAGGACGTTGGCAGTTATCGCTCAACTTTATAGCTCTTAATAATATTGACATCTAAAGACACTGAAATGTTCGTAGTGAAGTTTCCGGTTCGCGTGCCAAGTAATACAGCACGCCGTTTCTAACTTTTTGGCGGAATCAATTGCGTTATGCTGCTCTTTTTATCATTGACGGTGAGCAACTGACCCTTCTATCGTATGTAGCCGACAAAATAAAAAAAAAAACCCAACGCGCATGCGCGAACTTAAAAATATAAAATGGAGATCCATCGCAGCCTGTATATAATTATTTAGAAATTCCTACTGACAGGTGACGACACTAAAGAATAAACATAAACAATAACATTTTCATAACATTTTCAGGAGAAGTCGCTTTTAGTTACTTTGAAATCTTCTTTGAAGAGCTAGATGTCAGTTTACCTGGAATAAAACAATGCAGTTATTAAGAAGAAGGGTTGAAACGAAAACATGCAAGTTTTCACAGCACTAGCATCAAGTTATAAACATTTCAGTGCAACATTCTCATCTAAAACCATTGAAAAGGAACATATCTCTATCTATTGATTAGACATCGTCGTAAACAGACTTCCTAGTGGATAGTCTAAATATGATCAAATGTCACAATAAAATTAATTTCAATATATGACAAGGACTGTTCGCTTCATGTGAAATTCTTTCTACATTTCTAATTATTTTCTGCAACGGTCAACAATAAATAATGATATGTAAGACATCTGGTAAAGACGTTTAATACTTGCACTTGTCATGAATTAAAAATAAAAGAAAACATGTTCAGAAATATAGAAAAAAGCCCATCCGTTATATGAGAGAATATTTCTGTTCGTCATATATGATTCAATTCGGATCGAAAATGAATTATCTATTTTAATAGAGGAAAAAATAATCTTAAGGCAATGGAAAAATAATAGAAAGATTTTGATTAAAACGAAAAATAAGCCGATCACGACAACGAGAAAATCATGTCCTATCTGTCAGTTTAATCTTTTAAAAAAATCGAAAAGCAGTTATTTTGAATTTACTTTAAAACTGTCTCGTCAAATCGAGATTTTAACATGGATGCCAGCATAAGGTCAATGCAGCACAGAAATATCTAAACTGTCAGCTGTATGCAGTCGCTTTGTAAAATCATTTTTTTAAAGTGAACGAGATCTGTAGATCTTAAAGGGAACCAACCGTATTCGAAATTTAAGGAACTGTCGCTACAGAATCACATATAAAGAACTGTACTGTTTATATTCCTCTGACATCGTCCATACAATACAAAATACCTCTTGTTCAATCCGCCATTCCTGAGAACCACACACTTAAAATATATCCTGCCTTCTCACTGCTTCAGCCATCTTTTATCATACCTGACTGAAAATTATCGTTCTTCAATTTTTACCTTAGTTACCCTGGCAAATTGCCTCCTCCATTCCGTCTAATCAACACACGACTTGTCGAAACATGCTAAGCTGTACAAAAACCACTGTTACAGAATGTACATTTTCGAATAATCTAAATTGCAGTTGGGAGATTCATGCCATATTCAAAGAACTAAATACCGATGCTACGTGTCGTATGTTGAGGTAAGGAACTTATTTTACTTTGCACCAGATGCAAGCCACTCTGACTCGCTTGCTTCTATTTAATTATTCACTACACTTTCATCAACAGAATCTTCAGAAATTAATCGCTCATATAGTGATTTTCTAAGCGGAGCTTAGATATGGCACAAGGTCGAAAATATGGGGCACCCTATGAGGAACGAACTCACTACTCAGTCGTAACTGACCTAGCAAGACAAGGTTTCTAATCATTACACCTCGTCGAGGTGCCCTATGATTAATTTCTAAACGTAGCTTAGATGTGGCACAAGGCGGAAAATATGGGGCATCTAGTGAGGTCGTAACTGATCTAGCGAAACAAGCTTTTTAACAACGCCGAGGTGCCCAATTAATCGCTGATATAACTCAAAGAGAAAATAAGGATATACTCATATGTCATAGTCGTAACTATGTCATAGTCATATGACTATGTCATAGTCATATGACTATGTCATAGTCATATGTTGACGTTGCTCATTAACGTCCACCAAAAATTACCAAAGAGCATTTATCACTCTTGAAGAGAGCAATAAAATTTACAGAATTTGAGAAACGTATAAACAAAAAAAAAAAAAAAGAATTTAAATTGAGAGATTTTATGAATTTCAGACAATAGCAGTGGCTGATTGGTTAATGAATGCCTTATCTTTCTTTACAAGGAAACAGCTAATATTACCATAATCTTCAGAATTACTCAAAGACAAAGGAAGAGAGAATAATGTGTCACATCATGTTTCTAAACGTACTTATAAAATACGTGTTCCATATTTGTGACTTTTACGATTGTTGAAACATCGCCGCGTACAAATACACTGACTAGCAATTTAATTAAATAAATGTGAACAAAGACTCTTCCATATCAATTATTAATTAGCCAATGACGTCGTAAAAATTTAAATGATATGGGCAGTTAACAGGGTTATGGCGAACTGCTGAAGCTCAATTTCTACGTAAATATGTAAAAGAATTGCATTTCAAGTTGATTGAAATTTGAAAACCTAACTGTACACTTCTGTTTATAAATACTTGTGGCAAAAATATAATCCTTACATTTGCTTTGATAAAGCCTTTCAAAAGACGAAACACATTAGTAAAGAATAGTTTTCATTTATATATATATATATATATATATATATATATATATATATAATGAGTATTTATGCATCAGTCGTTCTTTTATACAGGCTTCGTTAAAGACGATAAAGTACTGCTATTAAGCTTTTCATTTATTTATTTCTTGTATTCGTTCAAATGTTTTCTTTTCCTAACACAAATTGTGCAAAAAGTGTCCAAAAGTTCTGCAAGTAAGTTCTCTCTGAAGAGACTGAGCTTACGAACTGTGTCTACTATTCTGCGATCTTTATCGCCGCATAGCAATCTTCTGTGTCAACATAAAAATATATCTTCGATGGTGAATATCTTTGTTTAAATGTCCGTAAAACCACTTTGAAGATAGCTCATGCGAGCTGAAAGCTTAGATCAAGTACTAACTTAATAAAAATATATCTAATTATTGGACAATTTTTGTTTTTATTTTGACCCGAAATTAAAGCAACCATACGGAGTTTAAAACGGCTGATGATCATACATAATAGACATTCATTGTCTGTTATATTTAACAATATATATATATATATATATATATATATATATATATATATATATATATATATATATATGAAATGGACAATGTCCGACAATTATTTTTTAAGACATTTTTATATTTATATATTCTTTTTATAGATGCAAATATTTAAGTAAATGCTCTGTTTATAATAAACAGTATAAACGACATTTACCGGCCTGAATATTTCTCGGACATTCAGGCTGGTAAATGTTGTTTAATACTATTTATTATAAACAGAGCATTTACTTAAATATTTGCATCTATAAAAAGAATGTATAAATATAAAAATGCCTTAATATATATATATATATATATATATATATATATATATATATATATATATATATATATATGTATATATATATATATTGTGTATATTTAGGCAGCATTTTTTCATTGAAGCATGTTTCATTAAATAATATAGACAAGTTTTTCTATTTTAAGTAAGTTCCTTTCATATTGTTTGACAAGCTTAATAACATTATCATTGAAAGATGAAAGGAAATCACCATATTGATTCATGTTTAAATCCAATCTAATCTTTCGGCTTACATAAGCCATTATCAAAGATGACAATTACGTTTCAAAATATCAACCAATACACGGACGAAACAATAATGATAGTATGTTTTTGTTGCATACAAATTTTAAAGTAACGACCAACTCGTGTATGCGTGATGCCGAAACACAACTATACTTAAACATGAAAACCATAAACAAAAACTAAAAATTCATGAAGCTATATACATAAAACAGTTGAAACCTAACCTGAACAAAATAAACTACGAAATCTCCACAAATATTCTTAAATGCCTATAATTGATAACAGAAGCCATTGGTTTATACCAACAGCATCCCATACTTAATATTTCTCGTTTTCACTCTCGCGTGGTTATGTGTGATGTCACGAGCTGCGACGAGATTTTCTCTTCCGCGTCTCTTATACACGAGTTAGTCGTTGCTTTGAAATTTTTCACGCAACAAAAAAAGACTATCATTATTGTTTCGTCCGTGCATTGGTTGATATACTGAAATATATTTGTCATCTTTGATAATGTATCAATATAGTGATTTCTTTCGTCTTTCAATGATAATGTTATTAAACTTATCTGACAATATGAAAGGAACTTAAAATAAATAAACAAAACTTGTGTATATTATTAAATGAAACATGCATATATATATATATATATATATATATATATATATATATATATATATATGAGATGAACTCCAAGAAGAAATATTATTTTTACAATGCGTTTCTTTCCTTGAATTATATCTTTACGCTAAAAGATCCATATGGAACTAATCCGTTTCAAAAATATTTTCATTTTTCCATTCTTTTTAAAATATTGTCTTTGGAGAAACATTTTTAATAGATTTATTTTTTACACACAGATACACACACAGACATGCAGACACACACACACACACAAATAGACACACACACACACACACACACACACATATATATATATATATATATATATATATATATATATATATATATATATATATATAGTACAGGTAATAGATCCGTTGGTATATAATTCAGATGGATCCTAGTAATATCAAATATTAAAACTGATCTAATATATATATATATATATATATATATATATATATATATATATATTACGGGAAAATTAAAAAATATCTCACATGGGTATAGTCTGTTTCAAGCTACTCCGACACGAACCGTCTTTAACCCTTAAGTCTTAATTTAAAGGTCGAAGACAATTGCTATCGGACCAGCTTGAAATAGTCTATACCCATGTGCGTAATTTTCCTTTTTGCTGTAATATATATATATATATATATATATATATATATATATATATTTATTACTCATTATTTATTACTTATTTGTTGTTCATTATAGTATCACATTTAGAGCATTCGTTGTTTGTTAATTCGCTTATTATTTACTTAATTATTTTATTTATTTACAGCTTATGTTTATTTTCTTCCCCGAGTTTGGTTATCATATTTGTCTAGTTTAAGGTATTGACATTGTCTAACGTATATCAATGTTTCTGCTTCTTTATAGTTCATAGATCGAACAGCAAGGTCTTTGATCATAAGTTTTTCAGGAGTGTGCAACCAGCTCTTAATTGTTGGTATTCCCAGGTTCATTCTGAGTCGGGGTGACGTACCTGTCTGGGTCACAGCTATGAGCAAATAGTAACCCCGCCAAAAAAGGGGTCAAATTGAAAATAATGTTTTGACACCCTCGAAACCTGCGGAGTGTAGTTTGGGGAACTTGTGGCACATAGTACACCAGGTCTCTGTATTTGGCTCTACAAAAAGTGTTGTTGGTTCTGCACAAAACCTTCACCTTCATCATAATGAAATCTCATGTGCTGGTGTCGGGCTTTCGGTTTCCTAGAAACTGATCTGCTTGACCCTTAATAGGTTTTAATACCAGCAATATATTTTTGAAAAGTTATATTACCGACAATATATTTTTTGAAAAAAAAAATATTACCAGCCATATTTTTTTTACCAGCAATACTTCGTTGAAAAAAATATTTTGAACACTGCAGTTTTGAAAAAAAATTACCGGCAGTATATTTAAAAAAATATTACCAGCAAAACTATTGTTGTCGGAATTAACGCATTGAGGTTGAGATGTCGTAAACCAAACAAAACCAACAATACTTTAAAAAAATATTAACAGAAAAAAAAGAAGTTGTCTGTATTAAATAACACATTGAAGTTGATATGCCGTAAACCAAACCAAACCAAAGCAAACCAAACCAAATCAACAATACTTTTTGAAAAAATATATTACCATCAATAAAAATCTTGTCGGTATTAAATAACCCATTGAGGTTGATATGCCGTAAAACAAAACAAACAAAAACCAAAACAACAATACTTTAAAAAATTTTTTACCAGAAATAAAAATCTTGTCGGCATTAAATAACCCATTGAGGTTGATATGCCGTAAAACAAAACTAATTAAAGCAATCTATAGTTCATTTATTTGCATTTTTCAGGGTGTGATTGTACAAGGTATTCGCTTTTAGTTTCCGATTATTTATTAACAGTGTAAAATTTTTTTGCTTGTCTGCATTTTGAGATGAGTTCTGATCGTTTATTTCGTAGTTTGTTTTGGTCACAGTAGGTGAGTATATCTATATTTTTACTGCAGACAAAGTTTGCAGGTTCCAGATTTATTGATGTAGGCAGATGCCGTTATCATTATTTTCCATATTTTTGGTGTCATTTGGTTTTTAATTTCCCATATATGTTTAGAAGAGCGTTTTCTGTTAGCATATTTACTATTAGGTTGGCCAGAAAGATCTGACTCCCTTAGGAAGCGGAAAGAACATTTATTTTTCAATTTAAAGACCAATCATTCTCGATGATCAGCCAGCGACCAGCCAGCATCCGAATCTGTCCCAGATACCAGTTCGCTGGCTTTGAATAATAAAAGAAAAATAATGTAAACAAGCTTCCTTCATTTTAAGAATGAAGTAACGAAGTAAATACGCCATTGAGCAGAATAAGCCTCAGTCACTCGAAGCAGCCTCGGGACTGAATGGTGGATGTGGAAGAATCTCAACACTGTCCATCCGTTTGAACATCTTAGTCAACCGGGCAGTGTGTGGCTTCGCATTGTCTTGCTGAAGCAAAGCCCGACAAGACTGACCAAAGCAGGATACTCCTTTTATTTGCCGAACACACGGTCTAGCTGCTGTAAATATAGTTTAGCGTTGATGACGCGACCGTGTAGAAAAAGCTCGAAATGCAAGACTCCATGGAAATTCCACAAAACAATGATCAAAATTTGTTGTTTTCTTTCCGCTTCCTACGTGAGTCAGGACTTTATTGTCATCCTAGCTTTTGTAAAGGATATTCTGTGCGCCCGCAGACACACACACACACACACACACACACACACACACACATATATATATATATATATATATATATATATATATATATATATATATATATATATGTATAAACTTGGGTAATGATTAAGTCCTCTTCTTCTCCCTCCAGCACGACAGAATGGGTTCTATAGCCTTGGACGGCAAATGGTCTAAGAGAAGGACAAGTCTTAATTCAAAACCTGCGGAGGGTCGTTTCGGGACCTTGTGGCACGTAGCACACCAGGTCTCTGTATTCGGCCCTTGAAAAAGTGTGGTTGGTCCTGCACAAAACCTTCACCTTCATCATAATCAACTCTCATGTCTTGGAGTCAGTTTCGTAGGGACTTATCTGCTTGACCATCATACGTCGAACTCGACGGGAGAGTCGAGTATATATATATATATATATATATATATATATATATATATATATATATATATATCTGTTCTGATGATCCTTAGTTAGAAAGTTAGAAAATAACTTATTAGTTACTTAAAGTTAACAGCCAAGTTACTTAACATTTTGGATGAAATTTTTTCTTTTTGACTTTTACAGCTTCCATTTATTTTTGTCATATAATTTATCATTTGTTAAATTTTTCCATTACAATATCGATTACCCAAGATCAATTACTAACGCTATAAACCTGTCAGCACCAAATAACCCAACTAAATAATAAATAAAGAAATCCTAAAGAAATAAGCAAATTTATTTGCCAAAGAAAGAAAGTAATAAGTGAAGTCAACTCCTTTCCGAATGACTACTTGCAAACCAATTAATTTTCTTCGTTTTAAAATTTCAAGCGAGGAGGTTATTACTTGGTTCCTATGACGTCATCGTTACACATCCTTTATCTTGTTATTCAATTAAAACAATTCATCGTCCAATCTTTTGCTTAGAGTCATAAGGACGATTTGAACATTAAATGCTCCCTTGCGCCATTTTACTTGAACGCATTACAAATTAGATATGCATTAAAATTACCTTCAAAAGAAAGATGAGTTCGAGCGATGACTAATCATAGACGATTATTAATCGTAACATAACTCAAAATCAGTCGTTCTCTTTTGAAACGATTGAGAATCACTGTGTGTACATTGTTTACAAAGCGTGTACATCGTAGATGATGTTTTTTTTTTATAGCATGTCCCATCCTTTTACTATATAATCGTTAGGACATGGAAATGAAAAGTTTGATAGAGCGTTTCAATTGATGGCTTCAATAATGATAAAAGTTTACGAATTGTTTCCCCAAAGAATAAAAGCATCCATTATGCATTTTGTGTTCGCTAAAATGTACATAAGATTGCCAAAAGCAAAAGAGAAGTCAAAGTCGAAAATAGTCAAATCCTACAGATAATTAGATTCGAAGTTACACACACACACATATATATATATATATATATATATATATGTGTGTGTCTATCTGTATATATATATATATGTGTGTGTTGTGTGCGTGTATATATATATATATATATATATATATATATATATATATATATATAATGAAATGGACAAAGTCAGACAATTATTTTAAGACATTTTTCTGTTTAACATTCTTTTTATAGATACAAATATTTAAGTAAATGCTATGTTTATAATAAACAAATATGCGTCCTCCAACAGGATTCGAACCTGTATTCTATACGGAACCCTCATATAGCCTGACGTGCTTTTACCGATTTCGGAGGAAGAATATTTTCTATGAACATTTCTCGGACATTCAGTCCGGTAAATGTTATTTAATACTGTTTATTATAAACAGAACAATTATCTAAATATTTGTATTTATAAAAAGAAATTTAATCTTATATATATATATATATATATATATATATATATATATATATATATATATATATATATATATATATATTGCACAACATTTAAAAGAACATCCCTGTCCAAATTAACGTTTAAGAGAAATATTAATTGACAAGACAAGTATACTCCACAATAAAAATAATAAAGGAAAACTTTAAATTCTTCAAAAAATGAAAACTAAAAATAATTAATTATGTGTACAGCAACAATATTTTACTGTCTCTATAAAAACCAATGTTTTAGGATACTGAAATTGTAATTTTTTAGATTACTGGTTGAGTACGTTAAACATTAATAATAAAAGATGTAGACTCAGTTACCCACTTACATATTCTTACTTTAAATTGAGCGCGTTTCATGCGTATTTACAAAAAAAAAAAAAATCACAGCTATCAATTGCGTTAATTTTTTGTCTTAGCAATTCTCCTCAGAATATGAACTTTGCTGAGATTGAAAGTACTTGGTAAAACAAAAGGTATATATATATATATATATATATCGTAATTTGCGGCGTTCAATTATACCTGGTGTATAAGTCAAGTTCTTTTAGTTCAAAATTATGAGTTAGGCCTATACCTACCGTATAGATCGACCACGAGACATATGTGGGCCAAAACAGGCCTGACAGAAAATAAACTTACATATGATAACCTGTTTTTACGATATGCGTATGTTGTAACCTAGAAAAGGTTACTGAATGAGGAATAAACAAAACGGAGTTTGGAAATGAAATCTGAGAAACTTGAATTTGAATGATGTATCCTTAGAAATGTATTTATCTGTTGTAAAATTTTAATACTGAGCTTTTTATTTACAAATATCTGCTCATATTTAAAAAAGTTAGCATCCAAAGGTTTACACATTGACGTATTGTGTTGAGTTTTACTGGACTACGTGTTTTGTTAGGCCTTAACGACCTTAGTTTGTTGTTGTTATTATTATTATTATTATTATTATTTTTATTTCCTTTGATTTCTGATGTGTACTCATTTCTTTCTGGATCCTGCCCTGGGACCTACTGGAAAAAAATTACATTGACAACGCCTTTCGTAAGGTGTGGGCTGCACTCGTGAGAACAATTTTCTGTATTTCTTTAAGGCTTGGGCTTCCAGGAATCCCTTCAATTCGCCTACTAGAATATTTTTTCAAACAATCCGAGATCTCCAACTACACCATGGATTGTTGATGTTCCCATGTGTCACATTTTTGAGATTTCGATTTCAAGATCCTTGTATTTTGATAACTTTTTGTAGATCTTCAAAGATACATTGCAGTCTTCAGGGACTACCATATCAATAAGAATGCATTTTTTTTTTGTCTGTGCGATCTCTAATAATAATAATAATAATAATAATAATAATAATTATTATTATTATTATTATTTTATAAAATTTTCATTCATGAAAGATAAATGAAATTTATTTGTCTACGATTTTGTTTATTATTTAATTTTTTTTTTTTTTCCTGATTTCCGCAGAAAAATTTGAATATAATTTTCTGATTTCTGATTACATTTATGTGAATGCTGCAACTGAATATATCACGGTTTCGGTGTCTATCAGTTCTATATTTCTTTTAAATATCGTGTCTTCACACTTCATGAAAGTTTTTTAATTGTTGCGTCATCACGTGACATTCTGTATTCGTTATTTTTTATTTCAGTCATTTTGTCTGAGATGCATTTTGTATATTTTTTTCTTAAATTTATTAAAAATTTTATTTATCTTGAGTGTTTGATTTTTTGCATTTACAGTGAACTAAAGAATATAAAACAAACACTTATTAATAATAGCTTTCCAAACTAAATAGTTGAAAAAAATAAGATGCATTCTTAGAAGTCTCAATACAAAGCAAATAGAACATAATACTCCTTCAACTAATACCAAACATATTATTCTCCTATATCGTAATCAAATGCATACTAATTATAAACAAGATAAAAATCTACTAAAAAATTTAGTAAATAATAATATATCTACAACAGATCCTAACAAAAAAAAAAAAATAATCATATACTACACTAAATCTAGTATATTCAACTCAATTATTCGCAATGATTCTTCTCCATCGGTTAGCGATTTGCAAAAAAAAAACAACATAGTTTACAAATTCAAATGCGCTTTCGGAGATTGTATCCCCAATGAATTCACGACGCTTGACTCTACAGTTGAATGATAACTCTAACACTTTTAGGCATTTAAAACAACATGCCTTGCTATATACACAATCCGGAAAATCCTCGTTGAAAACACAACTATACTTAAACATGAAAACAATAAACAAATACTAAAAAATCTTGAAGCTATATACATAAAACAGTTGAACCTAACCTGAACAAAATAAAACATAAAATCTCCACAAATACTCTTAAATGCCTATAATTGATAACAGAATCCGTTGGTTTATACCATAGCTTCCCATACTTAATACTACTGGTTTTCACGCTCGCTTGGTCATGTCTGATGTCATGAGCAGCGCTGCGATTTTCGCTTCCAGCGTCTCGTATGCACGTTTTTGTCGTTGCAAAAAAAAATAAAAATTCCATGCAAACAAAAACAGACTATCATTATTGCTTTGTCCGTATGTTGTCTAATATATTGTAATAAAATTGTCATCTTTGATAATGGCTTATGGAAGCGGAAAGCTTAGATAGGATTAAAAAATATGTATCAATATGTTGATTTTCTTTCATCTTTTAATTATAATGTTATTAAGCTTATCAGACGAAATGAAAGAATTTACATAAATAGACAAAACTTGTCTATATTATTTAATGAAACATGCATCAATATATATATATATATATATATATATATATATATATATATATATATATATATAAACTTGGTGTCAGAAGAAAATACAATAATATTTCAATCAAATTTATCTTATTGGAACAAAAATTGTGATTACCTTTTGCTAACGTAACACTCATATTAGAGAAATAAAAACATTTCAGCGCAGGAACGAATATATGAGTGAACTCTTCCACGACCAAAGAGAATAACCGGCAATACACAGAAATACTTCTTTCTCTCTCTCTTTCTCTTTCTCTCTCTCTCTCTCTTTCTATATATATATATATATATATATATATATATATATATATATATATATATATATAACGGTAAACATTTTTGAAAGTGGTTGTAATTCATTTAATGAAGGTTTTTCTTAATGGAAATATAGTTTAATTATGATTTGTTGATCATCTCAAAAAATACACTTTTTAAAAAATATTATCTTAGGGGTTCACATACTTTTGCACAAAACTGTATATATATATATATATATATATATATATATATATATATATTATGAAATGGACATGAAGTCCGGCAATTATTTTAAGAATTATAAAAAGAATGTATAAACATAAAAATGTCGTAATATTTCGATCCGAGCTAGAGGCAACCGGATGTCTAGCCACACTTATGAACTGTGAAACAGCGAAACAGTCTGTCTGTGGATGACGTTATACATACATATATATATATATATATATATATATATATATATATATATATATATATATATGTGTGTGTGTGTGAGAGAGAGAGAGAGAGAGAGAGTGTGTGTATGTACGTATGTGTGTGTATACAATAGCACACAGTAAGTGCTGGTGGTAATAAAACAGTACTCGATGTATAATAGCAGAGCTACAATTTATATTAATAGTGAAAATACAATTTGTTCCTCGGCGTTTCCGTATGCGTAACTGCGAGCGACGAAAGATATTTACGATGTTCAGCAACTCAACATAGCCATACAAATTGTCTCCTTTTAAAGGTGTCAGGTGTCATGACCTCACCAAAACTGGAGACACACCGAAAAGTCCATCACTGTTTGCGGAAACGCGGTCTTTATGATACTAGGAACGTCACACGGCTTGTAGACAAGCCATCTGTTGTCCTGGGTGTTGTCACCCTGGTGCCGACAAGAATTGTTTTCATCACAGAAGAAGATTGTCCATGCCTCAACAGGATATTCCATGTTGTTTTGGAGTTTTTTGTTTTTCGATTTATCAGACGATTATATCAAGACTTTTTTTCCGAAAGAAATTTACATTTACGCCTCTTGTATGACTGGTAGCGAAGTTCCTCATTCAGAGCGAGCTTCATGGTGAAAATGGAAACACTCATTTTTCGTGCCAGTGACTGCTTGCCTGGGTTTTCTTTCCGTTTCTCCTGCAAATCTTGGATGGATTTTACTGTGTTCTTTCCTGCGTAGTCTCCATTTTACGTCTTATTGTTTTCACGGTGTTCAAAGAGCATTCATCAACTGTCATTGCGTCATTTTGATGTCCGGCACGAATCTTCATAATCCAGGTGACCCTTTTTCAATATAAATTTGGCTTCCACTTGAACATGTCAGTTAATTCTGACACCTTTAAAACTGTAGTGATTACCGTATCTGACGGCATATAAGACGCACGGGTGTATAAGACGCACCCCAATTTCAGAAGAGCCAATCAAGAAAAAAATAGTAATTAGTAAAATTATTAATAAATGGTAGAGTCTAGGCTATATTTATGAGGTATTATTTTGGTTAAACAAGCCATGATTACAAGTAAACGAAACATAGGAAAAAACACGAGCCTATAAAATCTTTATTATATCCAAAGGTATGAAAAAGAAAATAAAACTCAAACAATTATTACAATTGAGTTAAATAGTACAGTTACCATTTTCGGCCGACTATCGCGAATTTTAAGCCTACATATAACATGTAAGACGCGGGAGAATTTTGAAATATAATTTTAGTGAAAAAAGTTCTCCTTAAATGCCGTCAAATTTGGTAATTATCACAATGCAAGTCACTGTTTACAAATATTCCAAACCAATTTACCCCCCACCCCCCAAAAAACATGGTGTTTCATGACGTGTATTTCATAAGGACTGGTCTGTCAGTTAAGTGCCATACGTGATACACGATTGGGCCATCATATTTTTTTCCATTCATGACTGACTAGGTAGAAGATTTTTACTTGATAGCTTGCAGATTCTTTCTCAAGTAGACTGGTTGCCAACAACCAAGTCTATAGAACCCAGTCTACTCTGCTATTTAACCCACAGCGAGGAGGAGAAGCTAAGTAGTAATATCTTTCTCAAGGCTATTTGCACATGAATAAACGTAACGAACCCGATGGGAATTCGAACTCAGCCTAACAATTTCTCATTCCGAGCCGGTATCGATTGCCCCTTAGCACATAAAAAACATCTTATCTTCCAGATGTCATGCCGTATCAGGCGGAACGTTTAATTAAACCGACACGCTTATTTTAAAAGTTGCTTACGGCCAGGTCACGTTGAAATACCGGTTCCCGATTGAATACCGAAGTTAATTAACATCGAGCATCGTCAGTACGTTGATGGGTGACAGTTTTGGAATAACATATGTTGTAAGATTGGAAGTGCGGATGGTGTAATGACTGGGAATTGTTAATCGGATAGCCGAGTTCAATTTCCAGTTAGGCTCGTTATATTCACTCCTACACAAATACATTTGTGAAAAGCATGAATCAACATCTCTTCCCAGCTATGGGTTAATTAGTAAGACTTGTATCACTGAATCATTATTGTCTCAGAAAAGAAATGAAAAAAAAGGACAAAAAAATCTAACAATATGTACTGGCTTTAAATAACCTGAAAAGATTAAACGTTTAAGTTTTAAAAAAATACATTTTGTCCAGTGTATATATTTCTCTATAAATGTACTAATAAAAATAGTAGTTAACTTATATTAAGTCTCTAAACTATTTACTTAAAAAATTAAATATTTAAATTGATAACAATCATCATTTTTTTTAAACATCTAAATTTCTATCAAGCATTGAAATCTATCTTTTACATAAATTTGTTAAAACACAATTAGAGCCTCTTTCGATTTACTTCCCTCTCCCCCTCTCTCCTTGTCGTAACACTCAATTGTATATATCTGTATTACTGTCTTCTGTCTCCTCTCGCTTTTTTCATTTTTCCTTTCCTTTTCACCCCACTACCCTCCTATTTCTATATATCCTTTCCGTTAAGTTAACCATCTAAATAGGTCAAGGTCCGGTCACTCCTCCTACCCCAATATAACGCACGCTTAAGAGAGATATGAAATTAACCCCTCCCTATACTCTACCTTGTGTCTTTAACTACAACCCTCACCCCCCCCCCTGTTAAATTACAAATATTACACTACCCATCAATTTTTAATCTCATTTTTGCTTTCATTTCGATGTTGGAAGTGTTACCTGATGATCCGGAGTCCTTTAAAAGGATTTTGGTGAAATAAATTATTGTAATGGTACTTTAAAGTGGTCTGTTTTTCATTATATATATATATATATATATATATATATATATATATATATATATATATAGTCTAAAGGTGTATTGAGCACTTTAAAAAAAATAAAAACAAAAATACTAAATAACTTCGGCTTATTAACGGTTCTTTCCTACTTTTCTATATATTTGCACACACACAGACACACACACACACACATATATATATATATATATATATATATATATCCTTTTACTGTTGAACTAGCTAGATGTAATCTCGGGTTATTCGCCTGTGCAACTCTCTTTCAGATATTTTTACCTTCCCTGTCACTTACAATTTTCAAAATTCTAAATGTAACTTTAATCCCCTGGTATCCCGGCTTTAGGCACTTTCTCATCGCCGTGGATTTGTTTTCCTCAGTCTTTTCTATAAATATTTCTATGGCAGTTCTAATGCGATCTCATCCTTGGTACCTCGATCTCATAAATTTGTGGCCACTACTAGATTGGCAAGTAGCTCTCATCTTTTTACTCTTCAACTATCTAGATGAAACCGTAAGTTCTATTCTAATAGTTTCTTTTTTTCTCGTACTTCTCGCCTGTGGAACTCTCTTCTGGTTTCTTGATTGCCTGTCACGTACGCTCTTCAAAAGTGTAAATGAAAAGTCAATCGCCAACTTCTTTCTGACACTAAAATTTCTTGTCTTCCACTAAAATCTTCTCATTCTCTCTCACGTTCAGTAATCCTTATAATCTTAGTTGGTTTATGCCTTTTTAGGGAACGAAATGATTAAAATTCCTCGAATTCATGAAAATATTACATTAAATAATGTTATTGATTTTTTAAAAATTTGTTATTCTGACTTAAACCTTTTCTACTTTATTTGTATTTCTTTTTCTGTTGTCACCTAGAAAAGCTTACTGAACGAGGAATAAGCAAACGGATGATATAGATTCAGTTACCCCCACTTACATATTCTTAACTTTAATTTTAAATTGATTCTAACAGAGCGCATATCATGCGCATTTACAAAAAAAAAAAAAATCACAAATATCAATTGCGTTAATTTTTTGTCTTAGGTATTCTCCCCTGAAGATGATACTGGATGAGATTGAAAGATTGATGAGAAAATAAAAGGGATGAGTATATATATATATATATATATATATATATATATATATATATATATATATATATATATTATCATTCTCAGGATACACGTAATTTGACGATTGCGTCTATTATGAAATAGCCTGTCGCCTCTGTGTGTTGACTTCAGTGTTCAGTTATATATATATATATATATATATATATATATATATATATATATGTTTGTGTGTGTGTGTGTGTTGTAAATTGCAGCGTTCAATTAGACCTGGCGTACAAGTCTACCTCAAGAACTTTCAGCTCAAAATTCTGTGTTAGTCATATACCTACGGTATAGGTTGACCGCTAAACATATGTGGGCCAAAACTTAAGTCTGATGGCAAATGAAGTTAGGCTACAGTATCCGATAACCTCTTTCCACAGTATGTGTATATTGTAACCTAAAAAAGGTTGCTGAATGAGGAATAACCAAAACAGCGGTTGGAAATGAAATTGTAATCTTTATAACATCAACAAAATACAATACTCGCCAGCGGCGTGAAGTAGGTAAATCACTGCTAGTGGTGGACTACTTACTATAATAACCCACTTACAATAGTGCCCGACGTATTTATGAGGATTATGACATACCCATTAGTGTTCATAGGTAAGCTATATAACACTTTCTCATTATGTGTCTACACATTTCCTTTAATACTACAGTATACACACGTGAAACATCCCTGAAGATAGGACATTATACGCTCGTGATGATTAGGTTGGTTAGTTTATTTATAGATTTAAAAGAAGGCATTCCAATATCATCTTCTCCACACGTAAAATTCTTAAACAGTACAAATGTGTTTTCATTATTGGTTTATCGCTACAGGTCACACTACAAGGCAGCTAACTGCATATTCAATTGTTCAGGTCTGTGAAAAGTACAGCCACATGGAAGGAAATCGTTAATTGCCCAGGCGAATGTCACGTCGAACACAGATTACCATCAATAAAAATCGGAACAATGCATCCAGCTGGATACAGATGGCTGAAGCGTTTACTTCCGCTTCCGTTTTATTGCCCAAGATACAACACTAAGAATATTTGATGAATCGCTTAGGGCCGAAAACCAATCAAATCAAAACAGCGTTGTTTATTTTTTGATTTTTTTTTTGTACACATGAGCAAAATAATCACTGAATGGTAAACATCGATTTAGATGGTTTTTTTTTTCTATTATATTTTTTTTTAATAAAGAATATGCGGGCTTTCAATGTCGCCGGAAGCATTCATAAGGACGTTAATAAAAAGCTATTTGCTACTTTTATCTCATTGTCAACTTTTTAACGATAACATCAAAAATGATATCAGTTACAGAAGAACAGATTATTTAGTGATTTTTCAGTATTTTATCTCACCATCTTGCTTTTTTTGGTAGTGGGGAGTTTAGCCCAACCGAAACCTCAAGTGGAAATTGTACATACAGTCTCTGGCTAAAGATGCTGGAAAAATGCAGCAAGAATATAATTTTTTATGTAAATAATTTGATTAACACTTAAGAGACGGCAGGACCAATCTATCGACCGAAAATTCGAATAACGAAGACCAATAAGCTGATCCGTCAGCCCGAAAATAGAAACATTGAGATTAGCTGGCTGGTCTTCGTACCAGCCAATCATATTGCTACTCTCATTTCTTGGACATATGGGCCTTTCAACGGCGGCTTCTATGATATTTTACTGGGTTCTGTGATTTTACACCGTTTTTTTTGTACCCCAAGTAAAGGCTTGTAAAAAGTCTCCGTCTTGACACTGAAATTTTAAAAGTGGTTCCGTCTCCAAAGGTTTAAAGAAACTTATCAAGATGGTACTTACAAGTATCTCGGTGCGAATGAAGGTAAATGAAATGCAGCATTCGAAGATGAAAGAAACCTCAGGCAAGTTCGAAGAATAATAATTGAACCGAGTTAAAAAAAAACATTTATGACTCTTGCTACTCGAGTTGTAACTTATACAGTGCTGTTCGATAAAAGTGACTCACCTGATGTTTTTTATTAAATGTTCTCTTCTCCGATGAAACGAAATTTGAGATAAATTCAAAGGATAAGCGATCTAAAATCCGAAGAAGAATCTTTGAAAGCTCTTTGAATTTAGCAGTAAGTACTGTCAAGCATCCATTTAGTATAATGTTCTGGGGATGCTTTTCTTTTCATGGAACTGGTTTCTTAAAACCTATTGAAAAGACCCTCAGCAGCGTGCAGTACAAGAGAATTTTAGAGTCTTGTCTGCTCCCTTCTGCTAAAAGGGGGAAAATCGACCCCACCAAGCTCATTTTTATGTAGGATAATGCTCCCTGTCACAAATCAAAATTGATGAAGGAATACTTTGATGAGAAGCAGGTGAGTGTTATGACATGGGCGACCCAATCTCCTGACTTCAACCCCATAGAAAACTTATGGAGCATTTTAAAGTAAAGGCTCTCGAGAAAGCAGTTGAGCAACATGCTCCATAAGTTTTCCATGGGGTTAAGGTCAGGAGATTGGGGCGCCCATGTCATTACACTCACCTGCTTCTTAAACTGAACGGATACTTGACAGTACTAACTGCTAAATTTAAAAGAGCTTTCAAAGCTTCTTCGGATTTTAGATCGCTTATCCTTTGAATTTAGCTCAACTTTCATTTCATCGGGGAAGAGAACATTTAATAAAAAACATCAAGTGAGTCACTTTTATCGAACAGCACTGTAGATTCAACATAATAATTTGGAACTTAAATGAACTAAAGAAAATTTGCAAAACAAATCCCGTGTAATATGAGGCAACGCCCTATGTTAGACGATAATCCTCTCTGTATGCCGAGGAAATGTAGGTTTAGTTGTATGATTCAAATGCAATTATCTCACAAGTTTTCAACAATGGGATTTCATTAATATCTTACGTTTATACAAGACTAGATTTTACAAACTATAATGGAGTAAAACGCTTTATTCCATATCAAAAGAAGCCCATAAGTATGCAAGAAAATCAAAGCAGATCCAATGCCACAAAATCAACAAGAAAACCAAAAGGGGTAGCGAATAAAGTGAGCCTAAATTAAACCGAATGAAACTGGAAGGAAAAATCTCTGTACAGCCACTTCCTTCTCCGAAAAAAAAATACTGATGTTGATCATTTTGCAAAACAACAGTGGTTCAGTAGTTCAGGAATCAAAAATGAAACCGAAGAGTTTATTCTTGCTGCATAGGACCAAATCTTACCAGCCTAATAATATCTTGCATAATAGTAAGGACTCGAAACGTAGGCTCTGTGACCAATACACTGAAACGATTAATCAGCTTATCTCAAGATTCACAATAAAATCTTTCTCTTATTACGAAAACCGTTATCAGAGGTTAAGTCAATATATATAATAGAACAGCTCTCATCACTACGGGATAAAAACAGCTGCAAACTGACAGGAATATAGTCCTGAGTCTCTAGTTGAGGGATCAGATGTCACCATCCTCTGGGACATTCCTATCAACATAAATCTAAAAATAAATGCAAATTGCTAAGTCATTAGTATCAAAGACAGAAAAGAACGGTTTTGAAAACTAAGCAAATACAAACACTGGAAGATGGAAATCAAAGCATATCGTGTGGTTGGAGCTCTGGGTCTGATAAAGAAAGGAACTCAAGAACAAATCAACAATATTCTCAGTGCATTATCTCTAGAGGAAATTTAATCAAGATATGTCTAATAAGCACTGCCCTTATACTTATAATTCCCCTTTCACATGAACTAAACAACAAAAACGATGAAATACGAAATAAAAAGAAATTCTTTAATTCCTTATTCTACATCGATGGGCCTCAAATAATTTTGCTAAACACAAAAATTGAGTTGAAAGTTCTCATTAATACACGAAAGTTAGAGACACGGTGGAATAATGGATAGCGGCTCGGACTGAAAAATTGGAGAGTCGAGTTCGAATTCCAGTCGGATTCATTACATTCACTTACGTGATAATACCATTAGGAAAGGTATGAATCCTCTTCCACTCCCAGGAAGAGGAAGAGGACAGACTTGGATTCTATAACCTTGGATTGGCAACCGGTCAAGGAGAAAGCAACTCTTAATTCAAAACCGTATGTAGTCTTTGTTTAGGACACACTATACAACTAAAGAAGGGGTCGTTTCGCATTGGCTCCATGATCCCGACTACGTTCGAATGATGATGATGATGATGATGATGATGATGAATGCCTTAAAATGTTCCAGTGATGGCATCGGTATAGACGTTGGATTAGCTAAATGTGCAAAAGTGACATTCAGGAAAGTATAAATAGCTAGGAATGTGCGAAGGTGATGGAATACAGCATAACCAAATTAAGGAGAAAGTAAGAAATACTGCAGGCGTCTGTGCGTCTGGTATTCAATACCGAGCTGAATTAAAAAAAAACAGAATATCAGCCATAAATACTTTGGCTGTCCGTCAACCT
This sequence comes from Acanthosepion lycidas, assembly GCA_963932145.1. Taxonomy (NCBI): domain Eukaryota; kingdom Metazoa; phylum Mollusca; class Cephalopoda; order Sepiida; family Sepiidae; genus Acanthosepion; species Acanthosepion lycidas. The sequence goes on along the minus strand of OZ010598.1, from coordinate 86,729,798 downwards.
TCTTAACTGAACCGTAGCTGGGCTTAAATAAATGGATGCCAAAATGAGAAATCTTTTTACTACACACCGCATTTATCATCCAAAGGCTGACGTTGATAGTCTGTATGTATCCAGATCTGAAGGAGGTAGAGGATTAGTTCAACGAGAAACGTCTTATAAAAGTACAGCAGTTTTTTTTAAAAAAGATAACTGGATTATTATCTATGCCAAATAACACGGAAGAAATAAGGAACTTTATTCCCTGATAAAGGAAAGCAACAAATTCAAAAAGCAATTTGAAGTGGGTGAAGAAGAGCAAGCCAGTCCTACTTTATCTCCTGCGGTGTTAAAGAATCTAAAAAAAGAGCGTAAAGAATAGTATGATTGATTAAATGCTGAACTGATCGCTAATGAAATCGCTTCTTGGTCAATACTCTGCCCGTGCCAAGCAAGTTCATGTAGACAAACCCCGAAACTACCAGTGGTTGCGTAGTATAGTGTTAAAATCTGAAACCGAAGGTTTTATATTTGCTAGACAGGACCGATTCTTGCTATCTTGAAATTATCAAACAAACAGGGACCTTCTTGATGTTAATTCGTTCCTCGAAGGAAAGCTAAGTTTTAACACACACACACACACACACACACACACACACACACACACACACACACACAAGAGCACACACATACAGAAATAAGCGCTTACACATACCTCACGCACACATACACATATATCGGCGGTATACTCGTTTTCGGGCAAAGCCGTTTGTTCGGGCGGCTATCCTATCCCTGTTGCAGATTCCCGCTCAGGCACATTTAGGTTTGTTCAAATGCCGCGGAAGCCAACTTTGACTGATGCTGCAACTAAACTGGGGCAACTCGAGGCGGTGTAACGGTTAAAAAGCTTGTCTCGCTAAAAAAAAAAAATACGACTTAGTAGTTAGTTTGATCCTCACTGGGTGCCCCATACTTTCGGGTTTGTGCCACATCCAAGCTACGCTTGGAAAATAATTATGTTGAGCAGACTTTAATGACAGTTTCTGGGATATAACAGAAAAACTAGCAGGATAAGCTGTTTGAACAATACCAGAACGTTCAAAGCCTCGGACACGATGACTTTTGATTTCGTGCCAGCGGTATGGTTTTCAGCCATTATCTAACGGTGTTTATCTCTTCCTCGCCCCTATAAGATCAAGAAGTCACTTTTTTAGCAAGTCGACCAATGTGAGATTCGATCCCGTGGCCCATGGTCAGAAAAGAAACATTCTAACCACTCAGCCAAATGACATAACCACACGCAAATGGTTGCGCACATAACATGCACATATACACACACAACACAGACGCGGGAAAAAGCAAAACGACTGATCGATTTTTGTCTTGAAAACGACTGTTCTTTTCCGTTCCATAAACTATTCGAGTTTTGAAATAATCAGTTCCGGGTTGGACGAATGAGTTAAAGGTTGTAATATTTTTCAATAACTGGTGTTCGTAGTTTTATTCTAGTAGGATTTAGACAATAATTAAAACCACGGTGCAGAACTTTTCTGGTTCATATTGATTTTCCCGCTTTATACAATGCATCTTTTGCAGAAGACATTTCCTATCGACCTCCCGACAAGAGCCTCGAGTGTCTCAACTGAACTTACAAATGCCACGAGGCATTTGTAACATCAGTCGAGTCAATACGAACGTTTCTTGTGATGTTTCATTTTTTAGAATATTTCACATGTGAATCTAAAATTTGTGAAAGATAAGAATATTACGCCCCCCCCCAAAAAAAAATGGCCGTTAAGAAATGAAAAGAGAAATAATATTTTTGCCTAAATTTTCAGTTCAGAAAAAATGTGTTTTAAATGTGCTAGGTTGAAAGAAATACTGACTATTATTATTAATCTTAGATTTAAATAAAGCCTGATCGAAAAATTTGGACAGTGTTCTGCCGAAAAGGTCTCTGAATTTTATTGATAAAAACAATTATTTTCATGCTGAATGAATAAAAATTATGACTATTTTTAACTTAACACACCTACAAAATAATTAGATGATCTGATTGAAATATAGTGATTTTCTAAGCATAGCCTAGATGTGGCACAAGGCCGAAAGATGGGGCACCCAGTGAGGATCGAACTCACTACTCTGTCGTAATTGTTCTAAAGAGATAATCTTACTAACTATTACCCCACCTCGAGGCGCCCAACCTGAATGCGATATATGATGATTTCATGTGAAATAGTCAGAACTACTTATCCCATGTAACATAGAAACATATCCATCTTGTATGAATCGTTTCACTTGTGATAGATATTTGCAAAGTTTAAAGCAGTTGTTCTCAGCCGGGTTCCATATGAACACTGGTGGTCCATGCAACATGTAGTGGTCCACAGAGAAATTAAATTCGGCACGGTTGTTTCAAATGAGAATCGGAATGTCTATATACGCCATATTAAATTAGAAAAATCAACTCTAAAACTGTCAGAAAACGAGATCAAGTGATGTAAGTTTTAGCGTCCCTTTTACTCTACTGGATGTTTTGCTCGAAAAATTTGAATAATAACTGTGAAGGATTTATATAGAAAGGAAATGTTATATACATACATATATATATATATATATATATATATATATATATATATATATATATATATATATATAATTATTTATTTAAAAATATGATTCCAACACGCTACATATGCTCTAGTTTTGTATCGAGCACTATTTTTAAAAATAATAACAAAAATACTAAAGAACTTTTGATTATTTACTTAACCAGTTCTTTCCTATTTTCTATATATTTTCACACACACACACACACACACACACACACACACATATATATATATATATATATATATATGAATTGAGTTATTATGTACACTATTTACATTATTCACACTATTGTCTTCAACTTTGTCACCACATTTATTACAATGTTTCGGCCGTTGTACGTTCCGACCTTCTTCAGGTGTTTGGAATGTCGAACTGAAGCCTTTATTTCTCTCACTGGGGTAGACTGTTCTAGTTCCACGTGCCATGTCTAATGGATGTCACTTATCAGTTATCTCCTGTTATCTCCTTCCAACATCGAAATGAAAAGAAAAACGAGATTAAAAATTGATGGGTAATGTAATATTTGTAATTTAACAGTGGGGGGGGGGGTTGTGGGTTGTAGTTAAAGAAACAAGGTAGAGTATAGGGAGGGGTTATTTTCATATCTCTCTTAAACGTGCGTTATATTGGGGTAGGAGGAATGACCGGACCTTGACCTATTTAGATGGTTAACTTAACGGAAAGGATATATAGAAATAGTAGGGTAGTGGGGTGAAAAGGAAATAAAAAATGAAAAAAGCGAGAGGAGACAGAAGACAGTAATACAGATATATACAATTGAGTGTTACGACAAGGAGAGAGGGGGAGAGGGAAGTAAATCGAAAGAGGCTGTAATTGTGTTTTAACAAATTTATGTAAAAGATAGATTTCAATGCTTGATAGAAATTTAGATGTTTGAAAAATGATGATTGTTATCAATTTAAATATTTAATTTTTTAAGTAAATAGTTTAGGGACTTAATATAAGTTAACTACTATTTTTATTAGTACATTTATAGAGAACATATTAAAGAAATATTTTTAGTTATTATAGTTTATTTACCCGACCAATTGTACTTTCTTAATGTTGTAAAAAAATTTTTTCGGTAACATCTTTATTAGTTTTAATTTTAATCTAATTTATGAATGAAATTTTTCTTTATTATTATATGGGTAAATTTAGTTAGGGTCTAGGTTTCATTATTGAATAATATTTGAGGGTAATATTAAAGATTTTGTTTTCTTCTTATATCTCACAAACATATTCATGCAAATCCCATATATACATGCGTTTATTTACATGTGCAAATTCACACATAGATATACGTGTAACAATATACACAAATGTTCATCTATCTACATACATAATTTATCTATACATACATTTACCAATCATTAACTATATTTTAATATTTGAAATTTATTTAGATTTTAGTTTGATTTCATAGTTAACGTAGCTTCATTATTAAAGGAATTTCTTTAATAGTATTATTACTATTCATAGTTAAAGAGTGGTATATTTAAACTTAAATTAAGTTATCAATTTTGAAATGAAACTCTCTCTCCAGAAGATAAATATACACTCTCATAATTCTAATTATAGAAGATTAAAAGAAAAAGTGATATTAAATACTAAAAAGAGTAAATTTAAAACACCATTAGAATGACCCATGTATTTCCATTAAAAAAAAAAATTATACACGTTCACACACACACATATACATCTATATATATATATATACATACATATCCACATCCATCTATCTATCTATATATACATATATATATATATATATACATACATATATACACCCATATACATATATACATACATATACATATATACACATACACACACACATACATACATATACATATATACACATATATATACGCACACTCTTATATACATATACAACCATATATATACACATCCACATACATACATACATATATACATATACCTACATATACATAAACGATTATATACATTAAAAAGCAATATATATATATATATATATATATATATATATATATATATATATATATATTTCCACCACTATCTCTCACTCTTACGTCGTTTGTGAGATAATGTGCCTAAACTTTTGACCAGTGTTCATCGGAAAAAAAAAAAAAGAAAATCTCCACAAGCCAGTCAGCATTAAACACCCAATCCATTCTTCTCAAAACTGCTATCAACAAGCACTATTGTTTCACTCAGTCACTTTTTGTGTGTATATTTTTCTTCTCGAACAAATGGAAAAAAGGAAGTGACATTTCACATGCAGCTTGCCTACAAGCAGAATTGTTCATAACCATTTTCGGTTCTCACCCGTCGAAGTGCAGTTGAAATGCACTGAAACGAAGTTGCATCATTGTAGTGAGTAATATGGTTTTGTCTATATGATAAAAGTATAATAACTAATATTATATATATATATATATATATATATATATATATAAAGGAAAATTATATAAATACTATAACTTATAATATAATTAATTTAATGTACTAATGACAAATAATAATATTAATTTTGAATATTAATAAAATATGAATATATTAATATAGATATAAAGTAACATAGTAAGGACATTGTGAAAAGCGGTGATCTTCGATTAACATTGACATCGATGGAGCCGAATATAAAAAAACACACACACACAGCAGTATTATCTACATGGATCTCATTGAAAAAAACTGCGCTTAAAAAAAAATATATATATTAATTACCCACATAGTTTAAAATGTTTGATTACGAACTATTTTACTTCTGTACATAAATGCTCTACAGAATTCAGTTATTAAATACAAGTTTATTTTCGTTTAATTAGTGTTACTTCAAAATAACGCATATACATTTACTATTTCTATAATACAAACCCGAAACTTATTTATTACTAAAAAATAAAATAAGTTTTTTTCTCAACAAATGGCTATATGGGGGTTCACAAAAAGATAAAAGGGCACATGGTCCATGGGTAAAAAAAAAAGGTTAAGAACCACTGGTTTAAAGAATTGGTTTGTAAATTAGATTATCTCTCTATATCTCTGAGATGAGGTATTATGATTATTTACATAATTTATATTATTCGCATTGCTAACCTCATCTTCATTGACATATTTACAAAGGGCTACATTGTTCTACTTCCACGTGCCATAAAAACGTTGGTTAGATCCAGTGACTAGACCCAAAGAGTTGTGAATTTAATACCAGGCCACAGGAATGTTTTGGAGAGTTGAGTTAAAAGGAAATAACCGAGACACCCAGAAGAGACATGGAACGTGGAACTAGAACAATCTACCCGAGGGACGAAATAAAGGGTTCGAATCGAAATTCAAATCACATGAAAAAGACCGGAGCATAAAATGTCTTAAACGTTGTGAACATGGCAATGAAGATGATGTAAATAATGTAAATACATTAGATTATTTTAAAAATTGTTTCGCCCCTAGCAAAGTGGCAATACGACCTTTTCCCGTTTGTTTTGATGTATCCTAGGTATGTTTATTTCTCTTCAAATGCCATTCAATATCTCTTATATTAGCATGAAGTTGATAAAATGACAAAGCACATATTAATTAAAAAACAAAAAATTAATTATATTTTAAATATGAATCATTTACCTTCCATTCTTCCTTCTCGTGTTTGTTTTTTTTCACTGACATGGATTAGAAAGATTATATTGAATTAACTGCAAAGTCTACTGCTAAGAAATTAGATTCACTGTGTCTTGCTTTCTCGCCAGAATCTTTCTTACGAAATTCTAAGTCAACCATTTGACTATGCATTGAATGTTATTGTCACAGCTGGTCTCTTGATTCTGCTATATATTTAAAGATGCTTAACATACTCCAAATAAGTATCTGCAATGTTATCGGTCTTGATTTGGCATCTCGGCTTCAATCCCTTCCAACAGGGCTATCGTATCTTCCCTGTGCCTTTTTTTTTATAAATATTTTCATGGTAAAAGTACTAAGGAGCTTCCTTCTTCGGTGTCTCAACTTCATTAAGCGCTTGATTGGCCGATAGGTCTCATTATTTTACTGTTGAAATTACTACAGATGACCATACTTTTGGTTCTATTAGTTCTTTATTTCGAAATTCTTGCCTCTGGAAATCTGATAAGGCTTCTTTCTTTCCTGTTAATTAAGACCGAAATGATTTAGCGATACAAGTTTTACTAATTAATCTATAACTGGAGAAGATGTGGATTCATAGGTTTTAAAAAGTGAATATAACGAACACAACGGGAATTGGAACTCTGCCCTCCGATTTCAAATTCCTAACCTTTATCCATTGCACCACCCGCACACCCAATCCTATAGAACATATTCCTAAAATGCCAACCGTTTAGTTATTGACCAGGCTTGACGTTGCTAAACTTCAGTTATCGTAAACGAATTATTGCTTTAACGTAATGTGGTGAGCCAGTGGAGGTTGCGACGTAAACATGAATCGTCGTAGGTCGAGACTGTCGTAATTGGGGGACTTACTGTACTTTACACTTTATTTTACGATATGTCGTTCGATGAATTATCGCCCTTAGCTGCATATGACGAATGACTCAACACATAATTTTGAGATTAAATGAAATTAGGAAAAGTCAAATTTTTTTAATACCTCTGCAACAAATATTGAATATTTTTAATGAAATATTGAATCCATGTGATCGTTCTATTCATTGAAACGCTAATCAAAACATTTCAACACTTCGACGGTGAGAATTGTGCAAGGCTGGCTGCCATCGAATATCTTAACGTGTCTGGTTTCACATTTTGTCCTTCTTTTTTGTTTCTGATGACGTCTTCTATTGTCTTAATTTCTTTTCCCTGCGTTTGGTTTTGTCTGTTTTGACATATTTTAAGAAACGAGGCAAGTAATTGAAAGTGTCAGATTTATGGAAGCAACAGCCGCGTTTAAAGATGGCAAATTGCAATCTTTACTCTCAAGTGACAATAGAGACTTTAAAATATGTTTGAATATGCGAAAAAGCTTAGCGAAATCAATACTACTACTCGTGATACTAATATTAATAAGTATTATTATTATTGTTAGTATTATTAATATTATTAGTATTATTATCATTATTAGTATTAGTAGTATTAATAGTAGTATTAGTGTTATCATTATTTTTATTATTTTTATTGTTAGTATTAATATTATTATTAGGTTGGTGCAAAAATAATTTCGTTTTCTCACATAGTAACATATGTTAGAAAACGAAATTATTTTTGCACAAACCTAATAGTATTATTAGTATTATTATCATTATTAGTATTAGTGTTATTATTATTGCTATTATTATTATTATTGTTAGTAGTGTTATCATTATTATTATTTTTTTCTTTGATTTCTGGCGTTTACACATTTCTTTCCGGGTCACGCCCAGGGACCTAAGGTTAGAAATGGCATCATGACACTTTTCACTGACAAAAAAAAAATAAATAAAAAAAAAATTACATAGATAAAGCCCTTCGTAAAGTGTGGGCTGTACTTGTCAGAACAATTTTTTGTATCTACTTGAGGCATGGACTTCCAGAAATCCCTTCAATTAGTCTACTGCAATCTTTTCCAACCAGTCCTAGGGCTCCAACTACAACAGGGATTGTTGATGTTCCCATATGACACATTTTTGAGACCTCTATTTCAAGGTCCTTGTATTTTGACAGCTTTTTGAATATCTTCAAAGATACATTGCAGTCAGCAGGGACTGCCATATCAATAAGGAGGCACCGTTTTTGTTTGTGGTCTTTAATAACAATATCTGGGCGGTTGGCTTTGATTGTTCTGTCAGTGTGTATTGTGTAGTCCCCTAGAATTGTAACAGGTCCTATCTCCGTAACCGGATCTGGGTGGTGTTTATACCAGTGTCTTTCAGTTTCCTTCCCGTAGAAGTTGCAGATTTATCATTATTGTTATCAGTGTTATCATTATTGTTATCAGTGTTATCATTATTATTATTAGTAGTAGTAGTATTATTATAAGTATTATTATTATTAGTAGTAGTAGTAGTATTGTTAGTATTATTAGTATTATTATCATTATCATTATTATTATTATTATTATTATTATTATTATTAGCTCGACCCGTGTAAATACAACGGGTGTCGTCAATAAATAAGATATCATTTTTAGTTTTGCATATTTGTGTAATTACTGACAGAATTCGGCTATTATACGCATATTGAAGACAAGTTTGCACTTGTAAAATGAAGAAACAAAATAAATAAAAATACATGGGTTAAGAAAGAAAGAGAAAAAAAAGAAAAAGTGAATGAATGAAAGAAAGTGTGAGGAAGGCTTAAGAAATAAAAAGAAAGAAAGAAAGAAAGAAAGAAAGAAAGAAAAAAAGAAAGAAGAAAATAAAAACGAACAAACAAACAATGAGAAAATATTAACAAACAAAATAAAAGATGGAAAGAACTATTTAAGATTAATGGAGAGGTTAAAAAAGAAAGAAACTATAAGAAATATTAAAAAATAAATGAAAAATAGAAAAGGAAAGAAAAAAAGGAATAACATTGATGAGGTGTTAAAAAACAAACACATTAACACATATGGTCGGTGTGTCATTTAAATGAAGAGTACATCGTCGTGTCGATTGAAGAATTTTTAATAATAATAATAATAATAATATGTTTCGGTTCCGACAAACTGATTGAAGGGCTCAATGGTAACCCATGCATTAAAGAAATAAAAAAAAAGTGTCCTCACAGGTTAAAAATGCTTAGTTGAAAATAATGTTGGGACCCTAAAGGAAATGTGTATACAAAAGAAATGAAAAGAAATAATAATAATAATAATAATAATAATAATAATAATAATAATAATAAACAATTTGTCAACCACTGTCTTTCTTTTTTTAAATTGCGCTCCTCACCTAACTGTGTGATAATAATAATGTTATATACCGTGCCTATGAACACAAATGGGTATCCTCATAAATACGTTGGCCACTATTGTAAGTCGGGGAAATATGCTGTCTAAGTTGTCCACCACTGGCAGTGGTTTACCTACTTCACGCTGCTGGCGAGTATTGCATTTTGTTGATGTTATGAAGATTACCATTTCATTTACAACCTCCGTTTTGGTATTTTCAGTAACCATTTCTAGGTTACAACAATAACAACAAATAATAATAATAATAATAATAATAATAATAATAATAATAATAATAATAATAAACAATTTTGATATTCAGATGGAACTCCCCATCCGAAAGATAAAACAAATCGTCATCAGATCTTTCACCCATCCGAAAAATCAAAATGGGGACAAAATGAATAACTGTTAAATATCTCTATTTTCGTGAGAGAATGTTCTGATATTTAGAGACGAGGGCTAAACAAACTTTATAAGAAGGACAATGTTGCTTTCATACAAAACTGAGACAAAAAAATTAAGATAGATTTTTGATTATTAATATTGATTAATCTTCCGTTAAGAAAAAAAAAACAAAAAACAAAAACGTTTGTCATAATCGAAAAATATTGATTTTGTTTTATCGATGTTGAAATGGACGTTCTGTTCTTAATATATTATATCAAATCGATCCTTGTTTTTTTTTTAAGTCCTTATCTTTAATATGATTTTATTTACATGCCAGATTTGAAACGGGCCCATCTTCATTGATAAAGTTATACAAATTATAATGTTGTGTAGAGTTCAGCAGTTAATTGTGGGTAATGCCAGCCAGCTTCGTCTAACGCGTGAATTCGTCTAAAAATGATGATAACCTCGACAAACGCGTGCATTCTAAGATCCTTTGAAACTGATTTATCTTAACTAATGAACAAATGCATATACACATTCTAGGAGCTCTAAGGAAATATTTCAATCAATGATATGTTTGTATAGAAAAATCCAAATTATTTTAAAACAAGCAATTGTCTGTGTAACAGAAGACATTTATTATGTTGGTGCAAAAATAATGACGTAATAATGTCGTTTTTTGACGTTAAAAATACGTCAAAAAACGACATTATTACGTCATTATTTTTGCACCAACCTAATAACAATAATAAATGTGAAAGAAGCTTTATTATTTAAAGAATTGAGAGGATACAAATGAAAATATCCCAAATTGACAAGGTTTTCGATTTTAGTGAAGTAGATGACAAACGCATGGATGCATTGTCGCCTTCTCTACCTAACTTTATTTTCTTTCATTTTTAAAATCACTAAAATCAAACAGCATCTATTATATTTTTTTCTGTATTTCTCTGCGACCGATACAGAATAGTATATTATTTATAATGTATTGGTATAGCTTAATGGACGTCCCAAATATCTAAATACGGAACGAATGAACATCTTAATTCTAATAATAATAATAATAATAATAATAATAATAATAATAATAATAATAATTATAGGTTGGTGCAAAAATAATATCGTTTTCTCACATAGTAACATTTATTATAAAACGACATTATTTTTGCACCAACCTAATAATAATAATGGGACTACACAATACACACTGTCAGAACAATCAAAGCCAACCGCCCAGATATTGTTATTAAAGACCACAAACAAAAAAAGGTGCCTCCTTATTGATATGGCAGTCCCTGCTGACTGCAATGTATCTTTGAAGATATTCAAAAAGCTGTCAAAATACAAGGACCTTGAAATAGAAATCTCAAAAATGTGGCATATGGGAACATCAACAATCCCTGTTGTAGCTGGAGCCCTAGGACTGATTGGAAAAGATTGCAATAGACTAATGGAAGGACTTCCTGGAAGTCCATGCCTCAATGAAATACAAAAAATCGTTCTGACAAGTACAGCCCACACTTTACGAAGGGCTTTATCTATTTAATATTTTTTTTTTGTCAGTGGAAAGTGTCATGATGCCATTTCTAACCGTAGGTCCCTTGGCGGGACCCGGAAAGAAATGTGTAAACGCCAGAAATCAAAGAAAATGAAAATAATAATAATAATAATGCCCCTGCTTGTAGACAATTCATCGCTCTCATGGTTTCTGACAATTTCGGATACGTTGATGAGTTCTCTCAAAGTAAAAGATAAATAGTTTATATCCATACATAGACGAGATCAAGAGTCCGCACATTGATGGATAACAAGTCATTGCTTTCGGTAGATGAGATGATGAAGATTTATATTATTTTTCTTGCGTCATATATACAATGATGAATTACTATGATACTTCTCAAAATTGCATTAAAAAAAACTGTATTTACAAAGAAGTGATCTGATCCTTCCAATAGAGTAAGTCCCCTGGTTACGACAGTCCGGGCCTACGACAGTCCGGGCCTACGACGGTATCTCCATTAATAGATTGGTGGTTTTTAATATCAACAAGTTTTTCTTGCTTAATTATGATGGAATACAGAAAATAACCCTTTTAGTAACACCTTTGTTAACGTTAATCATTAAATATGATTTCCTCTTATCCGTTAGAAACATTATTGCAAGCTTCGAATCCAGTGAATGATTCGATCTTATAGAGGAACTATTTACATAATCTTGCTTGTTCAACAAGGATTCCAATGCGGAAATATTTCAAACCTCATCGCGGCATGAAGGAAATCAGCAACCCAGGCTATTTAATTTTTCATAGACTAGATTAGACTAGGTTTGGTTTGGTTTGGTTTGGTTTACGGCATGTCAAACTTAATGGGTTATTTAATCCCGACAAGATTTTTATTGATGGTATTGTTTGTTTTTTTTAAACGTATTTTTGGTAATATTTTTCAAAATATGTATTGTCGATAATATTTTTTCAAAAAAAAAATATTGCTGGTAATAATGTGTTGCTGGTAATAATTTTTTCTTCAAAAATTTATTGCTGGTAATAATTTTTTACACTAATGTTTTGTTGGTAATAAAACCTATTTTTATACGTTTTGACACCAGTTTGGGGGTTTAACTATTTGCCCATAGCTGGGACATTAACAGGTGAACCTGGCAAATCCAGCAATTAAGAGGTGGTTCCACGGTACTCAAAACCTCATGATAAGTGTCCGTGCTGTCGGATGTAGTTCATCGTCTTACCTAGGGCCCGGATGTTAGCTTATCGTCTTACCTAGGACGCGGATGTAGTTTATCCTCTTAACTAGGACGCGGATGTAGTTCATCGTCTTACCTAGGGCCTGGATGTTAGCTTATCGTCTTACCGAGGAACCGGATGTAGTTCATCGTCTTACCTAGGACGCGGATGTAGTTTATCCTCTTAACTAGGACGCGGATGTAGTTCATCGTCTTACCTAGGACGCGGATGTAGTTTATCCTCTTAACTAAGACGCGGATGTAGTTCATCGTCTTACCTAGGGCCTGGATGTTAGCTTATCGTCTTTCCGAGGACGCGGATGTAGTTCATCGTCTTACCTAAGACGCGGATGTAGTTTATTCTTTTAACTAGGACGCGGATGTAGTTCATCGTCTTACCAAGGACGCGGATGTAGTTTATCCTCTTAACTAGGACGCGGATGTAGTTCATCGTCTTACCTAGGGCCTGGATGTTAGCTTATCGTCTTACCGAGGAACCGGATGTAGTTCATCGTCTTACCTAGGACGCGGATGTAGTTTATCCTCTTAACTAGGACGCGGATGTAGTTCATCGTCTTACCTAGGATGCGGATGTAGTTTATAGTCATACCCAGGACGGTCCTAGACTACCGTCTGCGCATGTGCAAAGACAGATGTTTCTAAAGAAGCATTGGGTTATTATTTATTGATCCTATAGATTTTATCTTTTTAAACAGAATATTTTAGTGGATACTCCTAGTTGAGTAGGCACTCCGTTTATTTATTAAACATTATATTTATTTATTTTCCTCTACCGGCCTGAATATTCGAGAAAACTTCTTAAAAAATATATGCGCTCTCCGGGGTAAAAGCATTATTCACATTTCCTCGATCGGCAAATGTTCTTTGTAGCCGAGTCGGTTAAAATACACCGGATTTAACGTCACTTCCCACTGCCCAGGGTGATGCATGTTCTAATCGAAGATATATAAGATTGTGTTTTGGAGTTGGCACGCTTCATTAAATGGTCAATCTTCTTGTCCCCGCTTGCTTAATGAGCAACATCGTATATTGCTACTTTTGCCTACCTTTTTAAAAGATATATATCTATGTAGTTTTTCAAACCATGCTCCTGTTTTGTGTTTTCTCATTATACAAGAAATATTTGAGGTTAGCGGAACCGAACATAAGGATATTTACTTGATCCCCCACTGAGTCAGGTTGTGACACTAGGTCAATTTTTAACGTGGGGACCCGAGTGTTTTCACACGGGCCGCTGGTCTAAACTGGTCTTAGCTGGACATAGCTTGCCTAAGCTGGTCATAGCTTGCCCAAGCTGGTCATAGCTGGTCTAATCTAGTCATAGCTGGTCTTGGCTTGTCATAGCTGGTCCAAACTGGTCAGAGCCGGTCCAAGCTAGTCGTAGCCGGTCCAAGCTAGTCGTAGCCGTGATACCACCATCAGGGACGGAACCGAACATAAGAATAATAATGAATAATAATGAAAAAGACAACTAAATACTGAAGGAATAATTAGGACAATTTCTAATATTAAACATTTGAGTTTAATCTCCTAAAAGGAAGGGAAATAAAAAAAAAAATCATTTTTAAAGGATCCTGAAAAATAAACAATTAAAAAGTTTTGGTTCTATGTTTGGTTCATGCGAAACGTAAATAAATACAGACGCTGCCAAACACGAAGCACTTAATTGTTTGGGAATCAATGCATTCGAGAAACACGTAAGCTATCGTCTTACAGTTGGAATTTTCCAATTTTATTCTTCGTTTAATTTTAATGTAGGAAAGAAATAGGTCTTGAGCAAACATCAATAAAACACTCTTAATCAGGATCTTCTTGAAAGGAAACAAAGAAAAAAAAGATTGAAAAGACAGGGAAAATTGATTTCATTCCAGTGTTTGTAAAAAGCATTTCGAGATAAAAGAGTAATTCTGGTCAAGTACAGTACAGTACAGTATGAAAAATTTTTAGAAAGAAAATTTGAATATAGATTTAACGGAATCTTGGCATAGACATTGCTAGGAAAAACGTCGAAGACGTCTTACAAAGATTATGTTCCCGTTGTCCTCTCATATATTTTCGTTTAACGCTCCTAGACACAATTTTTCATTTACAATATATTATTTACTTCTAAGTTAAGCAAGCTGGTAAGAAGGTTGGTTAAATTCTTATTTCCTGTATATTTACATGAATCTGTATCTATTTCCAGTATAAGTTTAAACATTTAATTCAAATTAAGATAAAGTGATTATTTTCGAATAGTTAAACGATATACAAATAACCTTTTTTTTAAAAAAAAAAATATTCGGTCAGATTATCCCTGACGTTAAAAAGCGATATTTAAAATATCAAACATTATAGGCTTCCTCGACCTACGACAGAGTTCTGTTCCTCCGATGCTTCGCTATGTGATTTTACGTGTAAGTCGAAACGGACCCGCGATTTTCGGAGGAATAACAAACTACGTCAAACACATATAATAACACAATAGCAAAGTAATAATGTAAGACATGACAACACATTTCTATGACATATTTTAACATAATTAGGAATAAAAAACAGATGCAGGACATAAATATAATACATATAATGAAATGAAAATGTTTTAAACTGTTTGTATATTTATTGTACAGGTGTCCCAAAAAACTTGACATCATTTCGCAGGCAAATAATTTAAACAATTCTTGTTGAAATATAACCTCAAATTTTCACAATATGTATCGAAATAGATAATTTTATATTTAATGTTTTATTTACTTTTTTGTTTCATTGAGAATCTACCAGAGAGATGGATCGGGCGTTGTGGAAATGAAGTCAGGTTTCTGATGAAATGGCCGCCGCGGTCACCGGACATGTCCCCGTGTGATTTCTTTTTATGTGGATATGTGAAGGGACTGGTCTATGTCCCCCCCTCTTCCTTCTAGCATTGATGAACTCAAGCAGAGAATCACTTGCACACTGGTTAATGTTACCGGATACATACTACTACCGACTTGACGTGTGCCGTTTCACAGGCAGTGCACATATTGAACACTTATTTAATCTGTCCCATAATAAACTCATGATGGTCAATACTTAAACTTTTCAATTTTATTGAGCTAGACTTAGTAGTTTTAAAGATAATTGCTTTTAAAATGACGTCAAAGTCTTTTGGGACACCCTGTATATTCAATATATATTCCTATATTCAAGCGATGCCATTGGTCTCTGTAGATGATGAGGCTTCATATTGTTTCTCTTGCATCATATATACAAGGCAAACGGCAAAAGTCGAAAGAAGATTAATGGTAATACCGTCGTAAGGACGAATCGTCGTAGGTCGGGACTGTCGTAACCTTGGGAATTACTGTATTGGAAAGCTCAAATCACTTCTTTGTAAAGACAGAGTTTTTTGAATACACTTTTGAGAAGTATCATAGCAATTCATCCTTTATATATGACGCAAGAGAAATAATATAAAACTCATCTACCACGATCAATGACATGATATCTACCAATGTCCGTACTCTTGATCTCATCATTGTATGGATATAAACTATTTATTTTTTTATTTTGAGAGAACTCATTAATGTATCCAAAATTGTCAGAAGCCATGAAAACCATGTATTGTCTAGAATCAGGGACATTATTATTATTGCTAATATTGTTATTGTTATTATTATTATATTATTATTATATTAGAATAATATAATTAACGTTGATATGCCGTAAACCAAACCACGCCATGTCTAGTCTAGTCTAGGAAAAATTAAATAGCCTAGGGTTCTGGTTGCCGTGATGAGGTTTGAAATATTTACACATTGGGGTCCTTGTTGGACAAGTAAGATTTTGTAAATTGAAATAGTTCCTCTATAAGATCGATTACCTTAGTAGATTCTAAGCTTGCAATGCGGTTTCTATTGCCAGAGAAGAGGAAGTCATTACTAATGATTAACGTTAACAAATACTCCTGTACTCCTTTATATTTAACCAAGACAAACTTGTTCATATTAAAACCACCAATCTATTAAAGGAGATACCGTCGTAACCACGATTCGTCATACGTTGGGACTGTCGTAACATTGGGACTTAGTCTATAGAAAGCTCAAATCACTTTGTAAATACAGTTTCTTTTTATACAATTTTGAGAAATATCATACCAATTCATCATTGTATATATGACGCCAGAGAAATAATATAAAACTTCATCATCTCATTTACCCAAATCAATAACATGACATCCATCAATGTGCGTACTCTTCAATCTCGTCTCTGTATAGGTAGTGATTTTCCAAGCGTAGCTTTGATGTGGCACAAGACCGAAAGTAAGGGGAACCCAGTGAAGATCGAACTCACTACTCATTCGTAATTGTTCTAGCGAGACTAACTTGCTAACCATTACACCACCTCGAGGTGCCCGCGTCTTTGTATGGATATAAACTATTTATCTTTTACTTTGAGAGAACTCATTAAAGTATCCGAAATTATTCCAGAACGCAAATACCTTCTTTGTAGAAATATACACGCTATGTTTACAACATCTGGAAGATTTATTGCCAGATCCGCCATTTTTCTTTTGACCATCATTTTGTCTGCAATTTTTTTTAAAGAGTCATGGATAAATCCACCATTTTTGGAATCAAGTCTCGTCCTTACAATGATATAAAATTATAATCGACCACTTTGAAAAGATTTATTAGCATATCCGCTATTGTTTGTGTACCGAAAACCCATTGTTTCAGAGATATAAATTCTTTTTATGTTGTTATGAGAATGATCATTAACATATCGGACATTGTTCGGATGCTCAGATCTCTTCTTTGTATAGATACAAATTCTTTGTCTCTCATTTTGAAAAAAGACATTAAAATATCCAACAATTTCCGGAAATTTGTATGTAAGCAAATTTGGAAGGTCTGGAGTGATCATTAGCCATAATAGAAGTTCAAGCCTCACTGAAAATAAAATGGCCCGTCAGAACTGGAGTAAATTTAGGGAGAAAATTCACCATGATGCTTGTATTAACATGACACTGGAAATGGTGCCCCATTTGGACTGCTGATGTCAGTAATAGGACCATTATGCTTTGGCAACATATGAAATAGTACTAAGAGACAATGTAGCAGTTGTTTCAGGCTTATCGCATGGTTTGGCTATGCAGACATTCACGGAAGGTTATGAAGCCCTATTTTAAAGAATGCACTTGTAGTCTGGCGATGGGCCCTTAATATTGAGGGATGTATTCACATAGCACGCATGGTCCACTTAAACACGTCATCCAACAGTGGTATCTACATTTCACTGCTTCTTGACTAATTACATTTATTCATGTACTCTTTACCCGAAGAGTGTTGGGTTACTCTGACAGGATAGTGAATCCTTTCGTCTAATTCAAGTTCCCCAGAGTTAATTTATAAAACATGTGAAGGATATCCGATGAATGCTATGGCCACCAACTTGGCTCACCGCGAGCTCGATCGAGAATTTATTAATCTACAATGTCCAGAGATCTAACTTCCTAATTATTATTAAGGGTTACAAATATAGGACAGTATGCCTATGAAGACATCCAGTTTGATAAGGGTAAGATATGAATCTACCTGACAGCCAAATGAAAATCACATGGCGGCAGGTTTTGAGAAAAATGAGCGTATAATCTTACAAGTTAAAGCAACCTTCAGGTCAGTTAACCAGATACATCTGACAATATTCAGTCCCCCCACGAGGGTGTCATGTGGCACAAGGCCTTTTTAACGTGGGCATTCCGAGCCTGTGGGCTCGGTCAAAAATATGCCTATTGAAACCGTATAAACGGGTTCACGGCCGGTCTACCTCCCCGAAGGAGACTCCGCCCTTCGGCTTAGCCTCCTTCGGGTTCCTCCCGTCCGTAGGAAGAGAGTATAACCGTACAGTCGCTCAGAAAGTACTGACTCGACTGACATCTGACGGTCTTCGATTGAAGGTGTTCCCAAATATTTAGATGTGACAAGCATGTTGCCTTGACTGTCTCGTCCATAAACATAACAACATTATCGGCCGACTATTTCCGTTTACGGACAGAGATACACAGTGTTTTAGTAAATAGTCACCAAATAGTAACGGTGATGGTAATATCAACCACTTCCCTAGCAGGAAACATTTGATATTCATTGACAGAGCAGCCAGTACAGCTTTCGATTGAAGGTTATAAAATCTTTCGCTTAAAACATTTTTTCAGGAAACCAGATTTCTGAAGTCCAGTATCGCTCGTTCCACTGTTGATGAAGGTTTCCTTCCTAACCTTTTGTTTGAAGTAGTGTAGAATGTCAACATCTTCATTATGTCGTAATTTCATCTGTGCTATATACCGTACCTATGACCAATAATGGGTATGTCCCAATCCTGATAAATACGTTGGAGACTATTGTAAGTGGGGGTAATATGCTTTTTAAGAAGCCAACCACTAGTAGTGCTTTACCTACATCAAGCTGCTGGCGAGTATTGTATTTTGTTGATGTGATAAAGATTACCATTTCATGCCCAACATCTGTTTTGGTTATTCCTCATTTAGTAATCCTTCCTAGGTTACAACAATTTGCCATCCATTTTATTTTTTGCAGCTGTTGATAGTCCTCAATTGCTGGGGTTTCTGTTATTTGTGTACTGGTTTTTATGATTCTGTAGCGCCTATTCTCAATTTTCAAAGAAGTACACTCTATGCCAAAATACTCAGGCTTAACTCGTCCCAAAACTTTTTTTCCATTGATCTGAGAAAGCGTTTTTTTACAGCTGACAGTTAAGATATTTATTAACAAGTTTGGCGTTATTCATGACATCCATATGAAAGATTTCTTTAGAATATTATATTTATACGCATGAGGAAATCTAAGAGGATTTTTTAATTTTTTTATATATCCGAATACAGGGTTGGTATAGATGGAATAAAATTCTGATATCCAAAAATACTATTTTTTTAAAAAGGGCTCAATAAAAAGTAGAGCAAATGATATTTATTCAAAAATAATGACATAAGCTTGTTATAACATCACTACAAAAAAAAAAAAAATAAAATAAAATAAATAAATAAATAAAAAAATAGCCATTTTGTTTAAACTCTTCTAGTGTCTTATCAAGTGATAGTGTTTATTGCGAAATGAAGAGTTTTTTGAAAATTCAAAACAAAAAAAAAAAAACCCTCAACCCTTTCATGTACTAAAATGCACGAAAATCAAGGCCCGTGAAGCACTCAGTGTAGATGGTTACAGTTAAAATGGCTATCCTGGACGAGGTGTGATATGAGTGAAAGAAGAGACAGTAGGATTACGACAATAATGAGGAAAGATAAAATGTAATCGATGATTTAAATATGTTAAGATTTTAGTGTTCAAGGTAGTATCTACACGGGAGTATGTTTCACAAAGTCGGAGCTGTTGGAAAAAAATGCTGTTCGCTTTAATTATGGAAAATGGGGGAAGTGAGTGAGATTTGTCTTCGTGGAGGTAACATGCTGTCTCCTGGTGAAAAGAAAGAATGGTGCTCATCTGAACATTTGCCATGGAAATAGCAACTGGATATTGAGCGTCTTGTGACGTTGTGTTTACAAGAAAGAGGCTTGATAATCTAAGAATTACTCCCAATTTCTTGTTCAATAAATATTAAGTTACAAAGGTATTTCTGCGTGTTAATTGGAAACTGGAAATGGTATACAAGCATCAGCAATATTACTGGTCGCGACCCTATCGTCTCGCTTTCAGTCATTTTCCCATGACCTTAATATAGATTCTCTGGGTCTTTTTTTATATAAATACTTTCATGGTAATTGTTCGGATGAGCTCTTTGCTATGGTACCTTGACTTTATGAATTTAAGCGCAGTGCCAGACTGGCAACAAAGTCTTATCACTTCTCAGCAGAATTGTTGAGATATAACCGTAAGTTCTATGCTAACAGTTCTTTTCTATCGCATTTCTCGCTTGTGGAACTCTCTTCCGGCGCCATGCTTTGTAGCCAATTTTTTTATTCAAAAATTAAAATCCAATATCAATCGTTCTCGATTGTCTTCTTCATTATTTTCTGTTGAATGCTCATAAATAAATATATGAATGAAAGCGTACTACTAAATTGGTAATAACATTGTATTAATTCACAGTTGAAATGTCTTGCTGTAACCGTAAGTTCTATGTTAATAGTTTCTTTTCATGCATTTCTCACTTGTACATTTCTCTTCCAGTTCCATGTTTTGCAACCAACTTTGATCTTCAAAAATGTAAATGCAATGTCAATCGTTATCTATTGCCTTTTTTATTACTTTTCTTTTAATTTTCTCGCTCCTTAATAATGATACATTTTTTCTTTCACACTCTATAACTGCTGGTGTTTGAATGGCTTTACTACATTTCTTGGGGTGAAATGATTCATAAAATGTGTAAAGAGAATTGGGCCTATCAGTCATATTGTATGAGAATTCTGGTGCATGACTCAAAATGCATACAAACAAGTGTACCATTCGATAATGCTTTTGATATCCCAGTTATATATGGCATGGTATCACTGCGATGTATATTTAGAGATTTTCAATAAATTCCTAAGACCATGACCTGGCCTCTCAGCTTCGGTTACTTTCTCTTCGCCCTAATGTAGCTTCCTTGTGACTTTTCTATAAATAATTTCACCGTAATTGTTCTGATGAAATTTCCGCTATGTTACCTTGACTTTAAAAAATTTAAGCGCATTACCAAATTGGCGGAAATGTCTCATCAATTTAAAGTTAAAATGACTAAATGTAACTGTAATTTCTATGCTACCAGTTTTTTTTTTTATCTCTCACTTCCCGCTTGTGGAACTTCCAGTTCAAATCTTTGTAGCCAACTTTGTTATTCAAAAATTAAAATACAATATCAATCGCTCTCTCCTGTCCTCCTGATTACTCTTCTAATCATCTCTCCCCCTTAATTTTCTTGTTCTTTCACATTCAGCAACACCTTGTGTCTTTAGTGGCTTTACTGTCTTGCATGGGGTGACAGGATTAAAAAAATATATAGCTGCCGAAGTTTTTCAAATGCCAAGTTCGAAATAAATAGCTTCGTCTTTCCATTCATGTAAATTGAATTTTTACAGGAAAATATTCAAGTCTATGTTTCACCAGGTAAAATTTTGAATCTTGTTGAATGCTCATAGGTAAATGTATTACTTATAAAACCCACGAGAAAGTAGAGAAGTGTGTATTACGCCTATCGACCTAAGCACTCGATAAATGTACGTAAAGAAAACATGTCCTCCTGAAAAGATCGATCCTGCGTCTCATTTTGTAGTCGAAACTAACATTTTATCAGGCAGGATTTACCGCTCGGCCACGAAAGATTTATTAAACCGTTAATAGACATAAATACACGGGCATAATACATTTATGTGTCCTGTTCTTTCAGGTGATCATGGCTCTCCACTTCATTCTGTCCCTTGTAGCTCTCAATAAATGTTGTCTTTTTGTTATTTCTCCCATTCGCATAAGCCTGGTAAGAATTTCATGCGTTTAATTCTCTTGTCCCTCTTTCCTTCTATCCGCCCTGTGAGTATCAGATTTTCCAAGCCCTCCTTTCTCATTACGTGCCCCATAAATTTCAGCTACCTCTTCCTGGTGTTAGGTATACATTTCCTCTTTGTTTGCATCGTCTCCAAAACCTCCTCATTTCTCAGATGTTCAGTCCATGTTATCCTCAATATCTTTCTGTAGAG
>OZ010598.1:86577533-86702533 GCA_963932145.1 Acanthosepion lycidas | reverse complement strand
ACACTCTGTGCTTTCTTGGTCTCACGCTTACAAATGACAGGAAGAGGAACAACTACATTGAATAAATAATTGCATCTAGTGGAAGAAATTTCGTTCACTGTATCGTGCCAGAAGCTTTTTCTCGTCAGAGTCCATGTTGCATATTTACAGATCAGCCCTTTTTTCGGCATTGAATACTGTTGCCAAATCCGGCCTGATGAATCTGCTATTAATCTGAAGGTTCTTGACAAAAAAAGGATCTGCAATATAATCAATACTGACTTGGCATCTCCACTTCAGTCACTGTAACACAGACATGATATGGCTTCCCTCTGTGTTTTATACAAATATTTTCATGACAACTGCTATGGAGAGCTTTTTTACCCAGGTGCCACGCCTATGCGAATTTAAGCGTACTACTAGATTGGCATCGATACCCACCCTTTTATTATTGAAATAGTTAAATGTAACCATCACTTCTACTCGAACAGTTTCTTTTCTCGCACTTCCCGCCGAAAAATTCCTTTCCGTTTACGTTCTTCCTTGAAAACTAGTTTTCATAAATTTAAATGTAATATCAATCGCCATCTTTTTGAATTCGTTTCATTTTTTTTATTTTTTATCCTTCACTCAATATCACCTATACACTATCTTTTCTCTCATTTTCACTATCTATAAGACCAGCATAGTACTGGTTTTCCCTCGCTTGGGGCACACTACTTAAAAATATATATCTAAGTCTGTTTATATCTATTTATCTGTCTATATCGTTTTATATCTATCTTTTTCTATTGATTCATGCTCTTAAACGAAATATGCGCCCCAAAACACACACACACACACACACAGACACACACACACACACATATATATATATATATATATATATATATATATATATATATATATATATAAGTTGTTTATTTGGGTATCGATCTCGCTGAAATACATGATTCATTAAAATAACTATAGAAGTATTTCCTTTAATTGAGATTTTCAATGTGAGTGTGTATAAGAAAAGCTTTCATTTTTCTATTTAGTATGTGTACAAATTGCCCAAATGATTGTTCGTACGGAGTGCTTTCGACATATCTATTAGTCATTTTCAAGGATTATTTGTTTTGTTATTGCAAATGGTGCATAAACGGTACTGGACAATTCCTACACAACATAACCATTCCTCCAGAATTTCTTCTTCTCAGGAAGAAAAGTACCATAAAAAAAACTTAATATAATTAATTAGTCAGCCATTTTGAATGAAACAGACGCGCGCACACACAGAGACACACAAGCGGGACCATTAATAATTACGAGTCTCGTGATCGCATAGAGAAAATTGCTCGTAATTGTTTGAAAACAATCGAAACACATTTATCCGAATTGTAAATTATTTGAATGAAAATTAATCGAAAGGACAATTATATTAAATGATATTTATTCGAAATACCTGTGTTTGAAATACGATTGCAGTCTTGCTTTGAGAAAGTCAATACACATTTATCTAGAACTAATAACAGCCATGAAGTATGGCATAGGGCCTTTTTGCAGCAAATCTCATCCCGTCATCCCACAATATAGACATTCTTAGACGTTCTTATTAATAAAAGAGAACAGGACCTGCAAGAAATTCATATTGCAAAAGTAAGATAAGGTTGCCAAAATATCAGGAGCGCCAATAAAGACCGCAACGTAAATGGAAAACTTTAATGATTACTCTGCAGTAGTTGACTATTTGCGTGCACTATCATATTAGTTAACGTTATAAGAATTTTTCTTATTAAATTATTTTATTAACGATATTTGGATTTTATATAATTATCGTTTGTGTATTTCCTCTTTTAATTTTTACATTTTTATGGCAATAAAGAATTTTGCATTTTGAATAATTTTCGTTTAGTATAATTGTACATTCGATTAATTTTCATTTAAAGAATTTACGAGTCGAATAAATGCTTTTTGAATATTTGTTTTCGAACTATTAGTTCACATAATTCTCGTGATCGTGATGTATATGAGCGAGAACGTAGAAATACCTGGGTTGGCACCTCTGCCAGCCCAGTGGGAGTGATATATCCTAGTCTGTGATAATTTATCCGTGTATGAAACTTCTGGTATAATACCCAAGTCAGTGGTAATCGAGGTATTTCGCATTTTCTTGTCTTTTTCATCATCGCAGAGCTGGAACCTCCTAGTCCTCTCTTGCAAGTTTCTTATAGTTCAGAAGTAAAAACACAGTTTTGAGGGTAATGAATTGTTTTCCACCCGACAGTTCCTTTCTCACGGACGAATCATCGCCAGCTTCTCGCTGACTATCGCTATTTCAGTGACATGTGTTATAACGAGCCACATTACTTAGTCCCACAAACTCTGGCGTTTAGAACCGGAAATCGATATTCCAGGTACACAAGTGTCAATTACCCGCGTTGTCCCCGTATTTCATTAGTAAGAAATAAGTTCTATTCGGATAGCTTCTTTCTGAGAACTTTCTTTTTTCTTTTTTGTGAAACAGACTCCTGAGGGATGTTTTCCCAATAACTACAATCTTGGCCTCGCCAAGTCTAGGCTTAACCGTTCTATTTTCTGTATAACGCCATGAAACATCACTTCTTGCTTTTACTTATGTTCATATAAGGAAAACCTTTACATTGCTTGGTTCCTAGGCCTTGAATTTTTTATTTATTATTATTTCAAAGAAAGAATCTGTAAATGCTTAAATGATCCAAGTCCTCTGTGGTTATCTGAAAAAATGTATATTATAAAGTTTCCTAAAAATAATGTTCTCCTAAATCAAAGAAATGAATTAAGAGTAATTTGTAGGCATTGTATAATGTTTACTTTAAAATATAGTTCGAAGAAGATTTTTTAAAAAATACGCGCGATAATTACATACCAATTGTTTTACTAGTGTATGATAATCTGCATAATATTTAATTCTGTGAATTTTCCAACTTTAATATTGCCTTGTGGCACTACCCATACAACATAATAAGCATCGCATTTTAGGTTCCATATATATATATATATATATATATATATATATATATATATAGATATATAGATAGATAGATAGATAGATATACTAGCGACTCCTTTAAGAAGGTTTTGTAGTATAAAAATTTTGAAATTCCTTAAAAATAACATTTTGTTTAGTATAACATTTTTTATTTCACCTTATGTAAATTTTGTAACTGTCTGCTGTTGGACGTGTCTAAAGTGTTAATTCATCTAGACATAAATTTATAAGCCACCTACCCTCTGACCTTATTTTTCATTTTACCTTTTAGCTTAGGTCTGTCTTTTAATTGGTTAATCCAGACAGGCCCACAAGTTTGTTTTTTTGTAATTTTGAAATTAGGGTTTTCTAACCTACTTTTAACTTTCAAATAAGGTAATGATTTGTATTCTAGTTCCCCAAATAAGGCATTTTCATCATAAGTTATCTATCATCATCTCATGAAGAAATATTCCAGTTCCGAAACATGAAAGTTTTTGTGTAGTGATGTAAAATATTATAATAAAAATAATATTTAGCTCTACCTTCGTTTGAGCACTTTTTAAAAAAATAAGTGCTAAGAACTGTGGCTTCTTAATCCGTCTGTTTTTTCTCTTTATTTGCATATTTGTATGTATATATATATATATATATATATATATATATATATATATATATATATATATATATATATATGTGTGTGTGTGTGTGTGTGTGTAAGTGAGTGTACCTGAGTGTGCATGCGTGTCTATGTATGTGTCTTATTTAATAATTTCACCCCAAAGCAAGGCAATAAATAAATCCACGAGGATGAAAGTGTTTATTGAGAGGGAAAAACCCAGAGCGGAAAATAAAAGAACACGATTCAAGAACACTGACGATAACGATTGACATTGCACTTAATTTTTTGAAGAACGCATTTAAGAGAAAAGCAGGAATCTTAAAGAGAGAGGAAGAGAGAGAGAGAGAGAGAGAGAGAGAGAGTTCCAAAAGAGCGAGAGAAGGAAGGCTTATCCTTGGAATTGCGGTTACAAATAGCAAATACTACAGTGCCATTATGAGATCTAGATGCCAATCTAGTACTGCCTCTTGAATTTAATGGAGCATCTTCGAAAACCCATCAGAACAATTACGTTGAAAATATTTATAGAAGAGGCAAAAGAACGATACATTACGGCGCTTTGAATGAGGTGGTAGGCGAGGATCGATAACAGTGGCGATTTTTCTTTGTATTCTGCCGAGGATCTGTAGACACATAACAGAATCACCAGACCAGATGTAGCAAAAATATTCAATATTTTTGTGCTGCTGAGATGGAAAAGAACTAGGAAGAGGAAAAAAGTCAATTATGTCCTGACTCCAAAAAGAAAAGGTATTGGGCAAAAATCCATGGGGAAAATTATCTCAGGGGGAGTTGTTGTAATGGAATGTCCCACACTCCACATCGCCTATGTGGACTGGCTCTATCAGTATATATATATAGTGTGCACAGGATATACCTGCAGCTTTGCTTTGAGAAATAGTTGGAGATTCGTCTCCAGCTGTGCTAGTCGAACTCTCTTCCTTAAAGAAGAGAGGATCCCAGACGAAGCTATGCCGAAGTGCAGAGTCCCGTCTGGGGTGTTAGACAGCTACCCGACTACGTTTTTTACGGGGTCTACGGGGAATTTTTGCCCGAGCCTACGGGCTCCGATAACCCACGTTAAATTCGGCCTTGTGTCACAGCTGACCGCGTGGGGCGGTTGGCAAATATCTTTGCTACGGTAATTAGTTGGAGATTCGTCTCCAGCTATGCAAGTCGAACTCTCTACCTTCGAGCAGAGAGGAACCCAGGCGAGGCTATGCCGAAACGTAGAGTCTTGTCTGGGTTGGTAGACAGATACCTGACCCTGTCTTTTACGGTGTCTACAGGGAAAATTTTTGCCTGAGCCTACGGGCTCGGATACTCCACGTTAAATTCGGCCTTGTGCCACATCTGACCGCGTGGGGCGGTTTGCTTTTAAAATTACTAGCCTGCTGTACGATTCCCTGTCTTTCAATTGTGTATTCTCTTTTAAAATAGACCTCTCTTTCTTTCACCTACGCGCGTGTTGCTGTTCCTTCAGTCGAGTACCACCTTTGTTTGTAACCTCTTTAAGGATACAACAAATATACAAACTAATAGCAGAGAAATAAATATACAAGATAGATTTTGGCGAGAATGTTGTCTAACACTTCATAGTAGACCGACTTTCCCAACAGCAGAATTAGCAATTGATTTAATATAATCATTTCACTTCATACTAGGGGAAAACATTAGACCAAGAACGTGCAGTAAGATGCTGCTATTGGGTTAGTATTTATCATACTATTGGAAAGGCTAAAAACGTTCTTTAAGATGATTAATAGAGAGTAGAGTCTTTTTGGAGGCGTTAAAACTAACAAGCCACTACTTGTCTCAGTTCACAATGTAGTGGAGGTCATTTTCTTAATCGGCTGCCAACTATCTACTCCTGTCTTAATACTACGTCTGATATGCTCAATAATATCAATTATTGAGTATATCAGACGTAGTATTAAGACAGGAGTAGATAGCTTTGTCATCAGCAAAGATGCCGAGGCTGTAACTGATGACACCGAGAAGGCCGTTGAGGAAAATAAGGAACAGATTGTGTTCAGGAATAGAGCCCTGAGTGACGTTCGCATTAATATAAAATGGTGTATAGGATTGGCCGTTCAAGACAATTTTCATTACGTAGTGTTTTAAGAAAGATAAGAATCAAATCAAAGAAAACGTCAGAAGTAGAACATAATCCTTAAATTTGTGATGAAAACCAGAACGCCCAGCTCGGTTAAACGATTCCAAAAATATCTACAGAAACAGCCGGGGCTTCATTATTCTTTTCTAAAGTTTGACAGACTCTTTCACTTGGGAACACTTAATATACGTGTCTGTTTTATGTTAATTATTTCTTTAAGAAAAATGTCTTAGATAAGGCGATTAATTTAGCACGTTTGGATTAAATTAGTTATAATCGGTAAGTTTATATTTATATTTTAAAAAATGCATTATGGGTTAGAGCTATTGTATTCTAAAGGTTATTGTATGGGTGGTAATGGTTATATTTTCAAAATCATTCTAGGAGCTATTGTGTGGAAATAATTGTGGATCCGAATGCAGTTTTTGTAGGGTTTTTTTATAGTCTTTTTGTTAACTTATTATTGATGGCATTGTTATTTGTTGTGAATTATTACTTGTAGTTATGCGTGAATTCGTCGTTTGTTAATTTGTTTCTTATTTCCTTAATTTATTTACTTTTTTATTGATTTGGATCAAGTTATTATACTTATCCATTCATTTATATTTTATTTTTATTCGGGGTTCGTTTACAGTTTTCGAATTTAAGTAACGTAGTAAAATTGTTTTCGTGTCTGTATTTTGAGATAAGGGCGACAAAAATATAAAAATAAATAAATAATAAAATGAATGTTTGTCTCTTCTTTCGTTCGTTCGCACAACCTTTACGCCCTGCCAATACCTTATAAATAATAGACTGTAACGTTTTGAGCGTGTGGAAAAAGAAAATACAAAATGGAAAGACAATATATATATATGTATATATATATATATATATATATATATATATATATATATATGTGTGTGTGTGTGTGTGTGTGTGTGTGTGTATTAATTCAAAACCCAGATAGCCAGTGACTGGCCAATACCATAAGTTTCATGTGTTTTCACACAATCTTTAGGCAGCCTCTGGCTGTAGAAGTAAGGTGATTACCCTATATACAACCTGGTGAGTTTAATTTGACCGGCAGACCAAAGTCGAACAATGAGGTGGGTAAATCACCCAGCCAAGATCTAAAATGGCCGAAAAACAACTAGTTCACCTGGAAAGGCTTGCTTGCATGGCAAAAAGCACTTACTAAAACGGAAAATAGCGTCGTGGTACAGGAGCTGAAGCCTTAAGCCAAAAATCTGCTCATCAGGACCGGAAAACCTAATTCACAATGAAACATAGTAGTGGCCAGTCACTTTTGGGCAGAGCTGCTTATTCTTTCCCGAATTTATATTTATATATATATATATATGTAAAATGTGTATGTATATAAATATATACATATATGCGGTACTTATTGGAAAGCGCTCAATATCAGTGATACAGCTAACATATATAGTTGGATTGTTGTGAGTTTGTGACCCTGGGTTTCACGCTATTTGCGATGATAAGACAAACTGATTAATTTTTAAATTTTGGATTTATATATGGTTGCGTATATTGGTGTTTTTGTGGTAGTGGGAGGAAAAAAATTCGTCGAAACACCACTCATACTTACGCAAACATACATAGACGCACGTTAACGCATTGCAGCTAACACAAAGATAAACATATATGAACAGTATGGGGCTGGGCTTATATGCGCAATCATGTGTCATGCGTGCATACTTACGCAATTGGTGGCTGTATTCAATGTTGGATTGTGTAGCGAATTTCTTTCGTATAAATTGTGATAATAGGAACTAGTTTTCAAGGCTGCATGTAGAAATTATTCCTGTTTTTTTGTATAGTAATTTCTTTTGTTGGGTGTGATAAATTATTACTACCTTTTCGTGTAGGCAAAGCAGGCATTTCTTTCTAATGTTGTTGTAGGCAGGTGCATTTTACAATATTCCCCAGCTTATTGTTGCAGTAATATTTCTGTCTTTTAGATGCCATATATATATGGATGGTGTAGTGCTGTTTGAGTATTTTCTGTCGGAGAATGAGAGGTCGTGGTGGTGTTTTCTTTTCTTGAATGGTCTCTCAGTGGCATCCAGGGTAACAAACTAACGTCAATCCAACTATATATATATATATATATATATATATATATATATATATATATATATATATATATATATATGAACTTTAACAAGCAGGCAAACAAAGAAGAATCAGACTAACAACAATAAAAATTGCAGCATTTCTAAATATCAATATAACGAAAATGTCAAAATCGTCAGATATTTGCTGATAACTTTTGAACTGACGAATGGACCGAGCGATTGAAAATCTGGAGTTTCGGGTGCTTAATAAAAGATCACTCACCTATGTTACTTATTTCATATTTGTATTAATCATATATATATATATATATATATATATATATATATATATATATATATATATGCGTGTGTGCGTGTGTGTGTGCGGGTGCCTTATGTGTTTACATATATATATATATATATATATATATATATATATATATATATATATTCATCCTCCTTGTGATTATTCATTCGGATTACCAAGATTTTCTTTATAGACACACACACACACGCACACGCACGCACGCACGCACGCACACACACACACACACATACATACATACATACATACATATATATATATATATATATATATATATATATATATATAACACCCTCGACCGCTTACCCTTGGAGCCGGTTGAATGGAGATCAACGCGTTTTTGTGGACGCAACAGTTTTCAATCAGCTTGTCTGAATCGTCTTCAAGAAACGAGAGCAAGATCTAAAAGATAAGCCAATCTAACAGTGATCTCATTCCACAATCATTGCTCTTGCTCTATATGCAGCCGCCTTTGTAAATTAATAGCAGGTCTTATATATATATATATATATATATATATATAATAGGCCGATGAAACAAATTCTAGATATAAAATACAGCAAAAATAATCATATTGTTAATGAGACTAATAATATTTATTGGATATTCTTAGGCCTTTTGACTAAATGGAAGCATGATGAGAAAGAGGCTAAAAATCAGACTTTTTGGACACGCCAGTATCCTTAAGTAATAAACTGGAAATACAAAAATGAAATAGGACTTTTTCTGGATGAATTTGATACTTCTCTCATGTGTCATATCACTGAAGAGACCTGACAGTTTTAGGCTAATTATATGTATATATGTGTCCACATCTATTTATCTATCTCATTCTGTTCACCACTCACTCTTTCCTCCCTCTCTGTCTTTCTCTCTCTTCACATATATATATATATATATATATATATATATATAAAGTCCGGAATTTTTACACTGCATATTTAGTTACCTCCCCTTAAACGGTGTCGACGTCCCCAAGTCATGACACAGTGTTCCTTTTCGTATGACCACAACAATTTTTGTTTTTCACAACTATGAAAACTAACATCTTACTCTATATTTAACAATATACTGATGATGACATTAAGCTATGCCGAAAGTACTCGGAATAAAAAAAATATGAGGCAACACGGTATTTTCCTCTACTCTTTTAACAACCGCACAAAAAAAGCTTATCCGCGAATCTGAAATAATCCTATCGAGAAGTAAACAGAACATCTCTAAATTATTTAACGAAACCTGTCTTTTACACACACACACACACACACACACACACACACACACACACACACACACACACACACACACACACACACACACATATATATATATATATATATATATATATATATATATATATATATAATGAGATAAGAGCTGATTGGGGAAGAGTCTGGGAGAAATTACTTTAGAAAACATATGAATATTTTTGGAGAATATTATTTGATTGAGTCCCTAACGAAACAGGACTTTTACATAAGCAAAGATCAATATTAGAAAAAAAATTCACATGGATCGTTGGCAGAAAAGTCATGTCTGTTGATAGCAATCAAGACGAAGTTGATATTTTGACCTCGTGTCCTTAGCCTCATATTCCAATATACATCTATTTTTGTTGTAAACACAGCCTCGTCTCTATCCCGATTCCTCAAGGGAAGAGAAATCATCCAATTTTAGTGCTTTCTGTCTGGGAACGAACCATTAGAAATGAACATCGATTGAAGACATTGGCATGTTATTGCAGAACCGACAAGTCTTCTATATAAACATTGAAACGTTTAGCCATGTGTGTATATGTTTGTATTTACATGGCAAACAAAAAAATAAAGAAAAAAAATTAACGAAGCAATTTCGATTCAGAGATGAATCTGTTTATGTTTATATCACACTTAGAGAAAAAGGCATAAAGTCATTTTTGCCTGCCTTCTAGTCCATTGCTAAATATCTTGAAATTTTGTTATATACGAATAAAGTGTCACTGCTGACACTTCAGTTTGAACATAGATCGCCAGTGTACAAACACAGGTGATTAAGTAGATCACATGACCATAGAAGAAACGCATATATACAGGAAGTAGCTGACGACCAACGATCGCTGTTTCTAGTCTATCTTCTATACTATACGGATCACCATTTCTAGTCTATGCACTATTACTATACTGACTGCTATTCTCTATTCTATTCTCTACATTATTCTCTATTAGGATAAATGCGGTGATTATTATTCGAGCGAGTATTATCGAGCAAGTATTATTAGTACGCGTGTTATTCAGAGGCCTCAAACACCAGCATTGTCAAACGGCGTAATATAGTTGTATCTGCGACTATAAAGTCTCTACTACAACTAGCATTACAAAAGTAGCAAATAGTGTTCGTTGACTCACAAGAAGTTTGTTGTCTAAAACTTTTGATATGGATCATTAATATTTTTTACGGAGAAACTTAATCGACTCACCGAGTCTTTGATCTTGAAAAACAACATTTTGGTCAATCCATTTTATGGCCCTTTCTCAGGGTTTTTTTTTTCAAAGGGAACTTATGTTTGAGAAAAGACATAATATGGATCGTCTGGAATCTGTAGAGAATGTCTTCTAACTGGAATATCGCAATGGTTGTTGGAGAAGAGAATGCTTAGTTTGGTAGTTTGGTAGTTTGGTAAATCTTTCTCCTATATTAAGAGTGCCAAATTGTATAATGACAATAGTAGCACATAACTGATAAAAAAACTATATCATCAACGAGAGGAAACATTTTTGTGGTCATTCGTTGCTTCCATATTTTGTTTCGTTTGAATCCAAGGAGAAACAATAGAGTCTTATTTAAAATGGTAAAAAATGTAGATATAGCCGTTTACATTCAAGAAATATTGGACATGAAGAAACAAAAAAACTAGTCTTAAAATAGGGTAATTCTATTTTGCAACTGTGATATTGAAATTAATTTTAAAATTGGGGTTTGAACATGATCAATAATGACAATTTTTTTCCAAATCGTTACTGTTTTTTTTTCAGGAAACGAGTTTAAAGATTAAGTTTATGTTCAAACTCGTAGCGCTAGAATTTAATTCCGGTGATCAGTGAAAGCCTTATAGCACGGCTATATAACATTTACAATTTATTAAAGCTTTACAAATTGTATATGGACAAGAAGCAAAGCACAATCACATTATTACTAAAACATTGTGCCATCAAATAAGACCTTCATTTATTTCAAATGAAAATTATACTGAACAATTTTGCAATATTATGATGTGATATGTTACACAGTACAGTAGTTTTAGTGGGATTTTCAATAAACAATGCAAATTTAAAATATTCTTCCTCATAATTTGAACCAAACAGTATTAAAGTGCTATGTACATATTTATTTTTTCTTGTTTTTATTAATTGTGATATTTTTATTCATTGAGTATCCGTTTTTGTAATCGTTTACTATTTTTTATACAATTTTTACTTATCGAATACAGTAAAAAAAAATTGCAGATTTTGCTTCTTGTTATTCATAATAAGAATTCTGGTTTGAATATATTTTCTATTCAATGTATCTAATACAAAATATATCAAATTTATTTGGATTTATTCTTGAAATAGTAAAATCTTCAAGTAAGTTTCTACCCATAAATCTGCAGGAATTAGGTATTTTTTTCAGACAAAACTATATGCTCAAAATTGATGAAAGCTATAAATCTAATTTTTGATTTGAATAATTATCACCGAAATCCCATTATTAATTATAATCTAGGAAATGATGTAACAAATGATGTAACAAACTTATTTATTAAGTAGCCTTTCTTGTAATCTATTACAAACATTTTTTACAATTTTTACTTATCGAAATTGCATATTTTGCTATTGGTGATTCATAATTAGAATTCTGGTTTGAATATATTTTCTATTCAATGTATCTAATGCAAAAGATATCAAATTTATTTGGATTTATTCTTGCAATAGTAAAATCTTGAAGTCAGTCTGTGAGCAAAAAATTGTAGAAATTCGGTATTTCTGTACCTATTTTCAGACGATCTTTAAAAGTAAATGCCCCAAACCTGATAAAATGTATGAAACTAACTTTGGTGTCAGTGTATATCACCAGTTTTACACCACCGTCCTGGGTCTGACGATAAACTACATCTGCGTCCTGGGCAAGACGATAAATTACGCCCAACAGCAATGCCTCTGATCAGATTTTGAGGAGCGTGGAACCGCCTTTTAATTGCTAGTGTTCCCAGGTCCACCCTGACCCGGGGTGGTGGCACTTGTTAGGGTCCCAGCTATGGGTAAATTGTTAACCCCAAAAATGGGGTCAAAACACCATGAAAGTGTAAAAATAGGTTTTAATACCAGAAAATATTTGTAAAAAATAAATTATTACTATGAATACATTTTTGAAAAAAATTAACATTACCAGAAATAGATTTTTGGAAAAAAAATATTACCAACAATGAAAATTTTTTCGGCATTAAATAACACATTGAGGTCGATATGCCGTAAACCAAACCAAACCAGTTTTACACCGAGTGCAATGTTATTTTTCCACAGAATGTTGAAAAACAACCTACCGTAGTGATTCAGCAGGTTAAATTTTAAAACAAATCTATAGCAAACATGGATTTTTGCGCCCGCAAAAAGAGAATGTCAAAAGGAATAGAGTTATGATAAAATCTAAACATCTAATGTATTTATAGATTTTTTCTTGAGAATTTACAACACAAATATGGAACACTATTTATTTGATTGTTTAATTACAGGAATAACTTCATATTTCCAACATTCTAAAAACTAATACTTTTGTATTAAGACTAATTCAATCTGATATTTACTATTTACCAATTTAGTAAGAAATAAATATTGAAGGTTTTCAGTTTATAATACCACACGTAATCGCCTGGATCGAACATCAAGTCACCTTCCTGAGAAATCGATCATGGTGAGATTCGAACCAAGACCTCATGGCCAGAAAACAAAATGATTTTACAAAAAAATAATAATGTCTATTTATTTATTAAACTGTTTATTTAAAAGAGTAATTTTATATTTTTAACATTATAAAAACTAACACAATCTTATTGAAACTAAAGCAATGCAATATTTATTATTTAACAACTTTTAAAGAAATGATTATGAAAACCATTTTTTATTCATAAATTTGTAAATTTAAAAAAACTTAAAATATAAGAAAAAGGAAATCCTTATTATTTACCATTTTATAAAGTTTGAATCAATCATCAGTTAAACGATGTTTTGCCAACCATTTCAATAAAGAATATAAATTAAATAAACAATGTAAATAAATAATCGAATAAATAGTTTTTATTATTTTTGTTTTTTGCTCTCAAGAACAAAGAAAATGTATAAAGTCACATTTATATGTTTAGATTTTATTACATTTTAAGAAGAGATCATTAGAATTGTAATAAAACTTCGTCATATGATTAACATGAATTTATACGGGGTGTCCGTAAAGTTCGGGTGCACTTTAAAAAATGATAACTTTACTTGTATTTGCGATAGAAATAATTTGTAAAAACGATTAGAAAGAAGTAAATCTATATTTTTTAAGTTTTTATTGAAATTTTATTTAAGTTTCCACATATCCTCCATCATTAGCAATACAAAGGGTAATCCAATTTTGCAGTTCACGGAAAATATTTGCCAAGTGATTTAAAGTAATGACTGAAACCACATTAGTTATTTTAGCTATACTTAAAACTAAGTACATTAAACTTTATAATATTTTTTACAGATTATTTCTATCGCAAATACAAATAAAGTTATAAATTTTTTAAAGTGCATACGAACTTTATGGACACCTTGTATTTAGTTGAAACCATAAAAGTGTGTTCAAAATATTTAGATTTCGGCATTAATTAACCCATGGAGGTATTGATATGCCGCTAATCATAGGCAACCAGCAAGCTACTGGTTGCAGAGTTTTCCGAATTAAAACCAAATTTAGGTATATAACATATTCGGATGAGTACTTTGACGTGATGCAATCGTTAGCAAGCTTTACTTGCCAAAAAATTGAGTATTGAGTTCGATCCTCACTAGGTGTCCCATACATTAGAAAATCATTTAGGGCACATCGACGTGGTTTAATGGTTAGAAATCTTGTCTCGCAGCAAGCCGACAGCGCTAGCTGGTTGTGCGCAAAGCTCAGATCTTGTCGAACTCTCTGCCCTTGAGCAGAGAGGAAACCAGACGAGGCTATACTGAAGGGCGGAGTTTCGTCTGGAGTAGTAGACAAATCTGACCCCGTGTATACGGGGTCTACGGGTAATTTTTGCCCGAGCCTACTAGCTTGGATTTGTCCCACATGAAAAATTGGCTTCGTGTCGCATCCTGGCTTGTCCGGAGGCGTGGTAAAAACCGCAAGCTTGTCTCGCTAAAACAATAGTGGGTGTCCTATACATTCGGCCTTGTGCCCCATCTAAGCTATGCTTAGAAAATCAGTTATGGCACTTCAGCGTGATATAATAGTTAGCAAGGTTGGCTCGCTATTACGACCGAGCAGAGAGTTCGATCTTCAAGTAAAACGTCCTATACTTTCGGCCTTTTGCTTAGAAAATCACTATAGCATATTTGGATGTAGCTGAGGTTTTTATTAGTTTAGACCAATTATTGCTGCCTAAATAAAGACACCACTTAGTAATTTAATTATATCTAAATGGTATTGGGAAGATCAGTCCGCGGTAAAATGTAAGGATTTCTATTTTTGGTTCTCACTCTAGAAACTCAGTCCTTTGCCAAACTATTCAACATTTATTCTTCATATATTCAAGAGAATACTTACTAAGTCGTAAAAAATATCGATGAAAAATATTATCTTTTTCATTCGAAAATAAGCGTGATTGCAAATGTAGATATTTGTGTGTGTGACTGTGTGCATCTGCGTGTGTATATGTGTGTGTTATAATTAACAGGACTGTTTTTAATATTTCCATGACCATATATATATATATATATATATATATATATATATATATATATATATAAAGTTGTCAGATCCTCATACATCAAAACGGACGTGAGCGTATATTATATATATATATGCGGGTTTTGTTTGTGCATATATGCAAGAAAAACAGGAAGTGTATATGCAATTAATTTATAAAATATATATGTTTACAGTAATATCTTTGTTTTTTTGTTTTCATGGATATATTTATACAGACACTTACGTGCGCCTCGCTGATCAAAAGATAAAATTACAGAAACGAATCATTCGAGACGGAATTCAACGCTATTTTCTCAGCTCATACACGTATGAATAAATTCTCTCTTTTTCTCAATCTTTTCATCAATTTTACACACACACGCACACACACACACACACACACACACACACATATATATATATATATATATATATATATATATATATATATATATATATATATATATATATATATATATATCCACTACTGCCGTTCTTTAAAAAAAAACACACACCTTAAAATAAGATTTTTCTGTAATTTATTTTGAGTAAAAATGCATTTATCTATATTTCTGAGATGAACTATTTTAACTATGTGCATTATTTACATTGTTCGGACTGTTGTCTTCAACTTTATTGCCATATTTACGACATTTCGGCTATTGTATTGTCATCGTCCGGATCTGTTATATTTATGAGATATTGTAGTTATTTACTTTATTTCTATTGTTCGGACTGTTGTCCGCATTTTTCTTGCCACATTCACAGCATTTCAGCCATGGTACGTTTCTGCCTTCTTCAGGATGTGTTTATATTTCTGAGATGAGGTATTCAGACTATTTACAGCGTTCGGACTCTTGTCCTCATCTTTATTGTTTCGGTCGTTGTACGTTTTGGCCTTCTTCAGGTGATATTTTCTGCTAAGAAATTTGGTTCACTGTATCGTAGAAAACAATTTTTTCTCTGCAGAATCTATCGTACATATGTATGAGTCTATCATTCTTTCATGATTAGAATATTGCTGCCACATATGGTCTCGTGACCCTGTTATTCCCTTTGCGATCCTTGAGAAAATTCAAAGAAGAATCAGTAATATTATCGGTCCTGATCTGGCATCTCGGCTTCAGTCATTACCGCACCAACTTAGGGTGACTTTTCTGTAGGTACTTTCATGGTAATTGTTCAGATGAGCTATTCGCAATAGAACCTATACTTTTTGAATTCAAGCGCAGTTCTAGACTGGCAACTATGCGTCCCTAATTTACAGTTGAGTTGGCGAGATATCACGATAAGTTCTATGCTAACAGTAACTTTTCTCGCACTTCTCGTTTGGGAAACTGTCTTACCAGAAATGTCAATCGCTATCTACAATCCTCATAATTATTCTTTTCTCTTCCCGCTCATTATTAATATTTCTGTTCCTAATTCTTCCACATTCAGTAACCCCTTGTGTCTTAGTGGCTTTACTGCCTTGCTTGTGGAACTCCCTTTCGCATTCATGCTTTCCAGCCAACTTTAATCTGCACAAATTTATATGCAATGTCAATCGTTATCTACTGTCCTTCTGATTACTCTTTTCTCTTTCCGCTGATTGTTAATATTTCTGTTCCTAATTCTTCCACATTCAGTAACCCCTTGTGTCTTAGTGGCTTTATTGCCTTGCTTGTGGAACTCCCTTCCGCATCCATGCTTTCCAGTCAACTTTAATCTGCAAAAATTTACATGCAATGCCAGTTGCTATCTACTGTACTCCTGATTACTCTTTTCTCTTTCCGCTCATTGTTAATATATCTATTCCTAATTCTTCCAAACTCAGTAACCCCTTGTGTCTTAGTAGCTTTACTGCTTTGCTTCAGGGCAAACTGATTAAAGAAATAAAGACACTAATATGTTGAATGTGTTTTTCAGTCTCTTAACATTTGCTTTTATTAAATTTGTGAAATTTGCTCTTTCTTTTTTATTAAACCTGTATCCGTTCATAATGATCTAACCATCACAATCTTCTGTGTCTTGCAATAATTTCCATTTCATTATTTTCTAGAAACTTTATTTCTTACCAGATTCTGCTCAGAATTTCAGGACAATTGACCACAAATTAAAAACCTACTCACTCAAAGACGTAGTTTCTACAGTGTCATTCAGTTGAGCTTTCTGACGCGTACAAAACATTACTGTCACATAGTGGTTTCTAAGTAAGTTACGCGACAAATGTTTTATAATCTGTTTCGCTGGCGTCGTTCCAATTCCCCTTGATCATTTTGGCAGTGCCTTGTATAGAACCTGACTTAGATCTTGATCGTAAGGGTGCCAGACACGATGATTTATATCATGAACCGATTTCAAAGCTCGTTTTTATGAAGCGTGACTATCGATAAGTCGACAAATACAAATGTAGCTGCCCAAACATCTGACGGCAACATTGATAAATGCAGATATAAAATAAACAAATTCTCACTGCGATTACATCTAAATCACGAGAGAGATATCTCAAAGAAAAATGTTAAGCTCTTTAATCATACAGCAACCTATTTTCACACAAGTTTGTTTTTCGTGTGAATTCACCGAAAAGTCCTTGAGGCGCTTTAGTAGAAGCGGACCAATTTCCGGGGCCTACGCCCTTTATTGTGTAACTTACTGGTGAGGTGAATTCCATGAAAACTCGCGTTTGGTGCTTTTATCGGAAACTGAGAAAAACAAAAACAAGATGAAGAAGTAAAAGATAGGCATATCCGCAGAAAACTAAATGAAAAATTCGGCTTTAAATCCTCTGATAAATCAATTCACGGTGCCGTGTCTGTTTTGGCCAGTAAACACGGACGAATCGGCTGGGAGCGTGCGCGAAGTAATTCCTTTAAATGCTCAGTGCCCACGATGACAGGATCAACAATTCACTTAGGGTCATCAGACGATTAGCCTGT
The DNA here is from genome assembly GCA_963932145.1 of Acanthosepion lycidas. Taxonomy (NCBI): domain Eukaryota; kingdom Metazoa; phylum Mollusca; class Cephalopoda; order Sepiida; family Sepiidae; genus Acanthosepion; species Acanthosepion lycidas. The sequence goes on along the minus strand of OZ010598.1, from coordinate 86,684,588 downwards.
TCAGATCTTGTACCACGAAGACCAGCCACACAGAAAATACAGGGGGAAAATATCCTTTTCTATAGGTGTTTATTCATGCTTACGGGAACTGTCGTTTTATGATTTTGCTATTTCATTCTGATGCCAAAATTTGCGGTTCGCACCGAGAAAATAATGCCAATATAGAAAGTTGATTTTCTATTGGGGAAGGTTTTATTTTGAGTAGATTAGTTTTGACTGCTATATATTTTGTCTTGTAAACCATTTGTATTAAGTTTTCATTAGTATTTACTTACATCTTTGTTTTTTATTAGATTAAATAGTGTCAATCATTATAAATATTTTTTGACTAGTTTTTACTTCCATCTTCATTTTTTATTAGCTGAAACATAGTCAGCCATTTTTATTAATTTTTGACTTGTAATTTTTTCATCTTTATTTTTTTTTAGATGAAGCATTGCCAGTCAGTCTTATTAATTTTTGTCTAGTACTTTTTTCATCTCTATTTTTATTAGATGAACCATTGTCAGCCATTATTATTAAATTTTGACGAGTATTTTTCATCTTTATTTTTAATTAGATGAAGCATTGTCAGCCATTATTATTCAATTTTACTAGATTGTTAATAAGTTTACCCAAAACAACTTATGAATATATAAATATAAAAATTACTTTCGTCTTCATTTTCATTAGATGAAGTTTTGTCAGCCATTATTATTAATATTTTATTAGTATCTATTATGTATTATTATTACTTTATTCATCGAATTCATTCCAAGTAAGGTAATAAAGCCACAAGGGTTTATTGGGTGGGGAAGAATTTGAAAACAGAAACAGTTCTAAGAATACTACCAAGAGTAATCAGGAGGAGAGTAGATATCGATTGACATTGCATTTAAAGTTTTTTCCAACATCTTCTTCAGGGATGCAAGTAATACAAAACTATATGTTGTTCATTAATATAAGCATTTATACAAAGTTGTGCCTTGTTACCCATTATCGTATTTTTTTACATTATGCTTTTAAATACAAAACTGTTGACAATATATAAATACTTGCATTAATATAGTTTTGTATTACTAGCACCCGTGAAGATGATCTTGGAAACAGATCGAAAGTACTTTGGAAATGAAAATAAAAGAAATTTAAACAGTTGTAGGACATTTATACACAGAAAGTTATTTGTTAGTATGAACGGATTTTGTTAAAAATTAGCAAACATAATGTCTGTAATTTATTCAATCAGACATGCTTAAAAGAGAATTTCCTACCTAAACACACACGGAAACACACGAATATTACACACAAACAATACATACATATATATATATATATATATATATATATATATATATATATATATGTATGTATGTATGTTGATGCAGGAATTATGAGTAAATGTAAGTTCTAACTTCTTTTTTATTTACGACTCTGTTTTTTGTTTTACTTAATTGGCGAATCGTCATCAAATTCTTACACCTAGCGGGCTTTGCTATTTTTCATAGAATGTCAATTTTGGTCCAGCGAAATTTATAAAATATAATTTATTTGCGACATTGAAATTTGTTAATCAAATTTGGCAAATGTTTCTCTTTAGAAATTTATTGCTCATGAAAGTTACATGATGTCTGCTAGGGACAGGAGACGAAAAATGGGAGAAAAGTTAGAGGACTTATAAACCTGCTACACTTATCAAAAGTGCTTTCGTCTTTTCATTTTTATCACGCTCAGATAATTGCCGATTTAAAATAGTTCACGACTGGTGTAAAAGAAAACTGGTGACTCTACACAGGAAAAAGCCAGCACTCTTATTTTATTTCACATAATGACAAAACATTAAACAGCCTGTATTTAAGGAAATATAGTTTTATTCTTTAAATGTAATGCCCAAAACTACGTCTAATCTCTATCTATAAAAAGCGGGATGTGTGTGTGTGTGTGAAACGAATGCACGGCCGCAATTTTTGACGGATTTGCACCAAAATGTACATGCACATGCTCCAAGTTAGTGGAAAGGCCAAGACCGAGTTTGCATTTCCCAACTCTTATCGATAGTGGAAATAATCGATTTTTTCATGCTTCTAGGGCAGTTTTCGTGTAGTTTGCGTCCATTTTGTACTGACCAGAGTGAGAGCCTATAGCTGGCTGCCACGAAGAGGCAGGAAGATTCTACTGGCCAGCGTGAGAGCCAACAGCTGACTGACACGAATGTTAACTAGCATGCTAGCATACAAAAAACATCGATAACTGCATTCTTCACAAGAAGGAAAAATTTAAATCTGCATGGCACTTTACTCCAATTGGCTCATTCACTTGCTTAAACTAAACGTTGATTCTGATTCCGCAGAACTGGGTTCGGTGTGAAAAAGTATTTGTTGTTAACATTCTTTTTGCATTCGGTTTTTCCAGTTACGAGTCCTTTTTTTTAAAGGTGATCGTTTTGTGTTCATTTTGTTTAGTTCTTTTTTCGTAACAGATTTAATGTTTTCTATAGAGCTTAGAAAAAATTTGCAGTGTGAGATAGACAAGATGTAAGGCATTTAGCAACATCAGCACGGCAAGGGCACTCCTTTAAAGGCAAGCAAGGGCAAAAATATTTTAAGTCAAGTGATAGCGATTGATGTATGAGTCGTACGATTTTTGAATCAAGCACGAGCAACGCCGGGCCATACTGCTAGTGCGGTACTAAATATGTATGTCTGATAATTTTCTGAAGATTTTCCGTTTATATTATATAAAAATTATTATATAGAGCTCTATACAGCATATCAACTTTAAAAAAAAAGAAGTGATTATCAGACAAATTAGGTTTTGATGTTAATACAGCAAAACTGTCCGGGACGTTACACATGTTTGTTTATGCTTGGGGTTATCGGCATCAGCCAATGTTTTATCTCTGGCCATAATCTCGATAAAATTTTATTTTTATCATGTCTGGCAAGAAGGAATGTTCAAGTGGTGGAGTCGCTGACGAATGCTTCACTCTGAAAATTTATGTGGAAAATATTTTTCCCGCTTTTAGAAGCTTGACAGTATTTTAAAAATCTCGTTGAACGTCAGCGTGATCAAACTAAATTTTCATTGATTTACAGGGCTGAAATCCATAAAGGTTCAAAATGTATCAATTCCAAATTCGCTGCGTAGTTTACCCTCCCAGACCAATTAATGCTTCATTAAACTCACAAAACCTCCAAGACACATATTGCTTCCAACCAACCAACCGAAGAATTGCCAAAGATTTAATTAAATGCGCTTTCTTTGAATACAGAACAACCTGTAATTTATATAAAAGATGCGCTGGTGGGTACCTTTTTAATAATAATATATATATATATATATATATATATATATATATATATACATATATATATGTGTGTGTGTGTGTGTGTGTGTGTGTGTGTGTGCGTGTGTGTGTGTGTAGATCAATTTATATTACAATGAATCATTTATACAAAAAGTAGATTAGTAAAGTTAATGATATAAAATGGCGAAATCCCTTCACTAACAGAATTTTTTTTTAGTCTATTAATCACGCGATGAATGTTATGATCCTTGTTTTTTTTTTAAATTATGAGCTGTATAAGGTCTTTCTTCAATACGCAAGTACTTTCGACTGTACATTCAGTCATCTTCAGGCATGGAAATTATTTTCTTTTTGATAAAATTCAGGTCACATCTGAGACGAAAAAATATAATGCGAATCGAAATGTTTTTTTTTTTTTTTTAAATATGTTATTGCTAACAGACAAAAAATTTTGTAGCGTGCAGTCGTAAAGGTTGATTTTTGTTTATTTTTTTTTTGGGGGGGAATTTAAGTGAGAGCATTTTTTCATTAATATTTAAGAAAGGCCTTATAATAGAGCTTATAAAAGACCTTATAATAAACAGCTTATAATTTGTGAATGATTTATTGTAATATATATATATATATATATATATATATATATATATATATATATATATATATATATGTATATATATATTGTGAAGTGCATAATAGACAAACGTGATACTCCACGTACCACCGGGTCCCCAAACGACCCCCGCAGGTTTTGAATTCAGAGTTGTCCTTTTCCTAAACCAGTTGCCATCCAAGGCTATAAAACCCGGTATGTCCTGCGATTTACTTCATAGCTTATAGAAGAATAGGATTCATACCTTTCCCAAAGGTATTAGCACGCAAGTGAATATAATGCATTCGACTAGAATTCGTGTTCGGTTCTATGATTCGTCAATCCGGGTCGCTATCCATTACACCACCGTGCCTCCTATTCGGCTCTTCAAAAAGTGTCGTTGGTTCTGCACAAAGCCTTCACCACTATACTAAAATCATACGTGCAGGTTTCAGGCTGCCGTAGTCCATCGTGTATATATATATATATATATATATATACAACATAACATCAATATACCACATAACACCCTTGAGCAATTAGGCTTGGAGCGTCTTTTAGTGGACTAAGAAATTTTCAATCAGCTTGTCTGAATCATCTTCAAGAAGCGAGAACAAGATCTAAAAGGTCAGCCAATCTAACAGTGATCTCACCTCAAAATCCTCACACTTGCTCCCTCGTGGCCTCCTTTGTAAATCACTAGCGGGTCTTAAATGCCACTTAAGATTATCGCGCAAAATTTCATAACTGAATCAACTAAACTGTCAGATCCTCATATGACCAAACCGATGGGAGAGTCCATTATTATTATTATAATATATATATATATATATATATATATATATGCGTGTGTGTGAGCACCTCTTAAATAACAGAGGGTGTGCTGCGAATTTTAGTGCTGATTGGTTCACTGACCTGTCCCGGTCGCACACGTTATTTCATCTTAAGGTGCTAGAGGCACTTTATATTGGGTTCCGCAAGCCTTCCCTATATAAATAGCCTAAATGTTTTTTTCAGCCTCGCTGTTATTTTTCTCTAGCGCACTGTGTTCAATTTTTCCCCTTCTCCTCTTCATTACACATTTTCTTTTGTTCAATTTTTCCCCTTCTCCTCTTCATTACACATTTTCTTTTGTTTTTAATCTAAGTTAAATCTCCCATAGAGGCCTGAAGAGCGGCAGCGAAACCGGTTGCTTCGCTTTTAACGTCTTGTAATGTTAAGCTACACACTTTTATTTCTGTAATTAGATTTCTTACCTTCAAAAGTATTTTCATATATATATATATATATATATATATATATATAGAGAGAGAGAGAGAGAGAGAGAGAGAGATAGTATTGCTGCCATATATGGTCTCGAGCCCCTACTGTTTGCCTCGGTGTTCTTAATAAGATCCAGAGATGGATATGCAATGCAATTGGGCCTGTTCTGGCATCTCGTCTGCAGTCGCTCTCTCGCAGACGTGCCGTCGCCTCTCTCAGTCTTTTTTACAAATACTCTCATGGTAGCTGCTTCGAGGATCTGCTTTCGCTGGTTCCCAGACTTCATGAATTCAAGCGTCCTACGAGGCTGACATCTTGCTCTGACCCTTTCACTGTTGAAACTGCCAAATGTAGCCGTCTCTTCTACTCCAATAACTTCATATCTCGCACCTCTGGACAGTGGAACTCCTTTTTCCTGTTTCTCCTGATAGCTATAATCTCCAAATGTTCAAATGTAATGTCAATCGACATCTCCAGTTGCTATCTACTATCCTTCTCTTCATCCATTCCTCTGTCACTCCTATCAGCCTTCGCTCTAAATCCTCTGTAACCACTTGCGTGCTAGTGGTTTCCAGCCTTGCTTGGGGTGAAATGCTGAATATATATATATATATATATATATATATAATAAAAATGTTTAAAGTGTTTAAGCCTTTTTATTATATCCTTACTCTGTCCTGGACATTTAGTTCTACCTTGAATCTATCCTCTTGGAATTATTTTTTATACAAATATATGTGTATGTAGGTATGTATGTTTGTATGTATATATATTTATATATTTTAGATATATAATTGCATATGAGTATATTTACCCAAAATATTATCTATACATATTAGGTTGGTTCAAATAGTAACATATGTGAGAAAACGACATTATTTTTGCACCAACCTAATACATACATACATACATACATATATATATATATATATATATATATATATATATATATATCACATTAACATTGCTCTTTAATTTTTTGTATATATTGTTTCTTTATGATATAAAAGATAAGCTGCATATATATGTGTGTGTGTGTTTATGTGTGTGCGTGTGTGTGTGTGTGTGTGTTGGTGTGCGCGTGAATGTTTTTGTGTGTCTTTACAATGCAAAAATGTTTATGTGGGGGGATCGCGTGATCTAAATGCCCGAACACAAGATAGACGTGCGTTTGCACAGTGGATCTAACTCTCTCGTTTTACATCGAAACGGTGCTGGACCTAACTAATGTCACCCTAATTAAAAGAGAACCTAATACTTTAAGGAGAAAATGTAATAATAACACTATTACCAACTATAAACACACGTCTAAAACATTACACAACATCGCCATCATTCTTTGAACCCATTCTTAAAGAGTCTAATTTATATATTTCTAATATAAAGAATACATTATTAAGAAGGCGAGCGATAAATTAGAACCCTGTAACTCCCAGCTGCTTGAAGTTAATGATAAAATTCCAACCAGACAGACACACGAACACAATTACAAAAACACTTTACCATCCGTTGACCACTTAGACATACAAGAATCTTCACAAACCCACATACACATAGAATTACCCACGGTTTTAATACATGTGTCGGACCAATGAGAACTCCCCATAACTTAATTGAAGATATCAGTGTTTTCTGTCGTTTTGTTTGTTTCTTACAATCACTGACGAAACATTAGTAAAAGTGAAACATGTTAGATTGATATATGTTTCTTATTTGTTCTTTATTTTGTCATCCTGTTGGATTCCGATCCATATTTGATTTGCATTTGATCTTTAACTCATATATATATATATATATATATATATATATATATATATATATATATATATATGTATATATTAGGTTGGTGCAAAAATAATGACATAATAATGTCGTTTTTTGACGTTGAAAAATACGGCAAAAAACGACATTATTACGTCATTATTTTTGCACCAACATAATATATAAGACAAAAGAAAGAAAAAAAATTACCAACATGTTTCGTCACCTGGCGAAATTTATCATATATCTAGCTATGAAAGGCAAGGTAAACTATAGAGTGGCCTAATAGACGACAGATCGTAAATTGAATATTTATTTATTCATTTTTAAATTTTTATTTATTTATTCATTTTCATTTTTTTTAACTTATTTAATTAATTTTTGTTTTTTAAATTGTTTTGTATACGATTTTTCTTATGTATTAATGTTCTCCTGCAAAATAATCTATTGAATGATGTTTTTATATACAAGAAATATTCAACCATATATTCGATCTCAAGGATGTCATACCTAGGCGAAAAGTTCTCCAGCGTGTAATTATGGAATCGGTAAATTTCTATTTTGTTTCCGGAGCGCTAATATCCCTTCAAATTTTTCCAAAATCGTTATAATTCCGTGCAAATGTACATGCTGAACTCGAATTATCAATTAAATTATGAAGAAACCTTACCGTTTTGGCGTTATCGACAAGAAAAAAAATCGGACTTCTTGTTGGTCATTCGTTCCCCATTACTGCCATCATGAATCCTCATTCGCTGCCGAAAGATTTTGGGCGGAGTCATAAAATTTGGGCCTATTTACTTCTTTTACAGACTTTCTTTGCAGAAAATCACTACGCACTAATGTAAAGAAATGTAATTTTTTTTTGTGGGAGGTAAGTTTAGTCTTATTTATAACAAAAACGAATTAGATAATACAATAGAACCTTTTTTCCGTTTCGAATAGCAATGACAAATTAAAAGAACAAATTAAATAATTAAAAAAAAAGCATTTTTTATATTGTAAAATTGAAAATAAAACAAAAATTAATACACAAACTGGGTAAAGTAGAAGGGCTGATTTATTTCATTTGTTTTTAATTTGTCCCATTTTCTAGACAGAAAACCCCACCCCTGACCATAACAACTAATCCTAAAGTTAATCCTTAGGATTAGGTGTTAAGTTTAGGGTTGGGGTTTTCTTTCTTTGTAGAAAAGGGGACAAAAAATAATGCACAAACTTGGTAAAGTAGAAGGGTTGATTGTATTATTTAATTTTTTTTTTAATTTGTCCCCTTTTCTGCACAGAAAGAAAACCCCCTTCCTAACCTTAACACCTAACCCTAAAGTTAATCTTTTTTTTTAATTTGTCCCCTTTTCTGCATTTGGGGGTTCCATGATGCTAAAAGCCATTAGGTCTTGTCTACTCTTCCCGTACGATCAATGAAGTTAATCAGCGTCAAGTCTAGTCAGTACCTACGTGGGTTACAGCTTAGGAGTGCCCGCAAGCTTGTATAGGTGGCTGCTGTCATGATAATGGCTCGAAATTTTTAATCGGAGAGCCGAGTTGTAGATCGAAGTTACCTAGTTTTAGCATATAGCTTTTTAGACCATACCCAGATTTCAATAAATTCTCCTTCCGATAAAATATGTAAATATATAGGCAAGATGTAAAGAAATACGTATATAAAGTTATGTGAGTTGTTCCATTTTGTGTTCAAATGTTAAAATATCTTTTTGTCGTGTTAAATTTAAAGGTTCTTGAGAAATTTCCTGAAAGATCCAACCCACTTGGGAATTTCTAGTCCCCCTGCCCCCAGGGATGCTTAGGCCTATCTTAAGTATCACAGATGTGAATGGCATTGAAACAGAATTGTCAACGCAGAGAGATACGAAGAGTATCTATCTTTATATGGATGTCTATTCATATAAATCTCTCGATAGAATCTTGGTCTGCTCATATCTATCTATCTATCTATCTATCTATCTATCTATCTATCTATCTATGTATGTAATCTTAATCTGTTCATATCTATCTATGTATGTATGGACACGTGGCGGAGTGGTTATGGGCACGTGACCGAGTGGTTTTGGGCACGTGGCCAAGTGGTTAGAACGTTCGCATTCTGCCCATGAGACCCGGGTTCGAATCTCACCATGGTCGATTTGTCAGGAAGGAGACTTACTGATGTGATGGGGTCGATCCGAGCATGACGCACCTTTGGAAAGAGCCATAAACCATATCACGGGTTGACCCAAATCTCGTGAGTGAAATTGTGTAGACGGGGAATCCTTAGGGACCATCAATAGCTATACTATACTATGCGTCTAAGCAAGTGCCTGCCATAGTAGACGGGTATCCTCGAATACGAGTGGCCAACTCTCTATTTGTCTATCTGTCTATCTATCAATATAATTTTAATCTATCTATCTATCTATCTATCTATGGACACATGACCGAGTGGTTACAACGTTCGCTTTCTGACAATGAGACCCGAATCTCACCATTGTCAATTTGTGATGAAGGAGACTTACTGATGTTATCGGACTGGAGGAATCGATCCCATCGTACGGCACCTTTGGAAAGTGTCTGTAAAATATACGACCCATTGACCCACGTCTTGTGAGTGAAATTGGTTCGTCGGGGACCGTCGATAGATGTATTAGCACAATGTCACAAGTCATCGTGGCCGAGGGCTTGAGCGTGCTGGCCTTTTTCAAACTATTGATCACTCTAGATAACAGGCTCTTTCCCAGAAACTGTAACAGCTTAGTTACAGTGTAAAACACAGTTTGTGGGTGAATGGATAAACACAAATGTGCCTGAGAAAGCGTCTGCAGTAAGGATTAACTAGCCACCCTAGTAGACGGATATCGTAGAATACTAGTGGCCATCTATCTATCTATCTATCTATCTATGTGAGTCATATCGCGGATTCTGATCGAATGAGCAAGCATATCTCTCTCTCTCTTTATATATATATATATATATATATATATATATATATCGGGAAAATGACTCCTTTTTTACATATATATACATACATACATACATACATACATATATATATATATATATATATATATATATATATATATATCGGGAAACTGACTCCTTTTTAAGTGGTCTATAGGGAATTTTTGCCCGAGCCTTTAAAACTCGGCCTTGTGCCATATCTTGCTACTTGAGGTAGTGGATATATATATATATATATATATATATATATATATATATATATATATGGATGGACCGAGAGCTTTTCGACGCTGCTCGTATATACAAATGCACATACGTATGTTTCATATCACTTTTAATATTGACAATAAATCACTGATTTGATCTTCTTTTGCTGCCTGATTACAAAGTTTTGGCATCTTGCAATATTTCTATTGAATCAACAATAATTCAGACCGCTTTCAAAGAGACTTTTTCCCCAGTTCTCACTTATTCCTATCATCAAATAGATCCAAAAGTTGTACTGGCTTTTATGATGTATCAACGTTTCTTCAATTACTCTCCGCAATATAAAAAAAAGTGCCACCACAGATACGGGCAGATATAACTTTTATAAGTTGCATAGGATTTACGGCTACTGGATTAGTGAGAGATGAGATTCTTGACTCGTACATAAGATAAGGTGCTGATAAGTTCATGTTTTACCCCTTCGCCAAATCTGACAGAAGGATCAAACATATTTTAAATCCATTCATCGTCGACCTGAGCTGATTTCACGCACTTGTACATCTATATCATTATAGTAAGTCATCAAGTCTCTAAGAATCCTCAACAGAATGCATAAATGCATTGGATGGCCTTTCCAGTATGACTCATCAACCATGTGCATCCTCTACCAAGATTCGAATCCGTTTTGATGCAAGGCAAGCGTCATACCAACTGCACCAAAGAACCTCAGCGACGAAGAAGAAAGTAAGTAGACTCGATACAGCGCCGCTACTCACATATCTCGTGGTGATACTCAGCCAATTATTCATAGCTCAACGGGCTGTACTCCAAGAGCCATATTTTACTTTACCCTGAGCCGCTCTATCGCAGACAGGGTCAAGCAAGGATATATATCTGATAGAATTTTGGGTTTTAGACAAATCATTATAGTAATTCATCGAGTCTAGAAAATACTCAAAGCTTGCGTTGTATCAAAACAGTCCAGGTTCGAATCTCAGTAGTGGATGCGCACTGCTGATGATTCCCAAATATCGGACAAAACGGCAGTTCAGTGCTTTCTGCATTCTGTTGTTGAGGATTCTTCTAGACTCGATGAATTACTATAAAGATTTGTGTAAATCCCCAAATTCTATTACTTATATATATATATATATATATATATATATATATATATATATATATATATATATATAATGTAAGGCAGCAAAGTTACTAATACATAATCTTCATTACCATATTCACAAGGTTTCGGCCTTTGTATGTTCCGGCCTTCTTCAGGTGATTGGAATTTCGAATCGAATCCTTTATTTCATCCACCGGGGTAGATTGTTTTAGTTCCACGTGCCGTGCCTCTTACGGATGTCTCAGTTATGTCCCTTTAAAACTCTACAATTTTTTGCTTTGTGTATAGTCACTGGATCGAACCAAATTCTTCATCCACTGGGCCATGTGTCCTTCAGGACATCAGTTGATGAATATCTGGAACAATCGACCACAGTGGACGAAAACAGGGTTCGGATCGAAATTACAATCACCTGAATAAGACCGGAGCATACAAGGGCCAAAACGTTGGGAATATGGCAATAAAGATGAGGGTAACTCTCCGAATAATGTAAATAATGTAAGTAGATTATAAATATCAATATTTAAATTTTACAACTGTCAGTTTTTAATAAATGTCTCACTATTCAGCTTAAATATGAAGAGGTTCAAATTTCTTTGTTTGCAGAAACATCTTCTCAGGAGTGTTCCTTTTTATATAAAAAAGAACAGGAAAGGGATGTAAATGGTGTGACTCTGTGTACATAGCATGACGTGTTTCAGCTGGGAATGTCTCAACTGGTAGAACTTAGAAATTTAGTACGTCATAATATTTACGAAGGAAGTAGTGAGAGGCATGTAGCGTTACGTCTGTCGGGGAAAGATTATGCGACAGGAAATAAATAAACTATAAAAAGGTGTAAACGCTTTAGAACGATGTTGGAAAGATAAGACTGCGAATTTCCAACCCAACGATGCTCTTTTGCTCTCATCTCGCACTGGTAAAGATAGCTCATGTCGTTCTGGAGCCGTATAAATAGGTGACCATTTGTCAGTGCCTTTAGCCAGAGATCAAATATATATATATATATATATATATATATATATATATGGTTGGATAGATGTGAGCTTGTGACCCTGGGTTTCACGCTTTAGCGATCGTCAGACAAACAAATATATATTTATTTATATTTATATACACACACTTTTCACACACACACACACACACACACACATATATATATATATATATATTAGGTTGGTGCAAAAATAATGTTGTTTTCTCACATAGTAACATATGTGAGAAAACGACATTATTTTTGCACCAACCTAATATATATATATATTGAACAATAAAAAATAGTAAAAAATTAAAATCATCAGACACACTGGGTTGTATATTAATATTCTTTCGTTTTTATTATTATTTCATTTATATTCCTCGACTTGTTTCGGCCAACATGGCCATCATCAGGAGAAAAATAAATTCTGCTTGCTGGTAGCAGTGAACTACAGAAATGAATGTCTTAATGAAGAAAATGAACTTTTGTCTGTAGTTTTCATTTGTTTTTTTTTTATTTTTTAACAGGCATTTTGGTCAGACCTTGTGTTGGTCAAACAGTCTCTTTTAAGTTGTTATTTCAGATAAGAGGTGGATGGATTCATGCTGCTCTAAATTCCCTTGGTCATTTTGACAGGTTTATTGGTTTCTGGAATGGGGATGTGCCTCTGTTAATCGTGTGTGTGTGTATTATTTGGTTCTTAGGGAGTGAGTATGATGCGTGTAAGCGTTTATATTACTATGAGTGTATATTATCACTTGGCTCATTAGGGTGTGGATGTGTATGATGTGTGTAATTGTGTATATTCGTGTGGGTGTGTGTATAAGGGTGAGGTCTCAAAACCTCCGTAAGCATGCCTGTCTCGTGTGGGTGAGAAATGTGGTATGTATATATATTTATAAGGAAGTGGTTATAATTGTTCCAGCGAGAGAAAAATGTATATTTTAAAAAGAAGATTGAAACCGCATACGTTTATTGTTATAATGTGGATTTTTGATACACACGTTTCCTTTCTCGCGACCTTCATCAGGCAAAGAGTGGTTATTTCTACATATTAAACAAAATTAATTTGCCTTATGTTTTCGATGTTTAAACATTGTCTATTTGGTATAGTAGTAACCCTAATGTTTCTTCTTATATTATATATATATATATATATATATATATATATATATATATATATATATATATATACAACCATTTAAATCTCATCAGTCCGATAAAATTAAATTAGCAGCTGATGCAAAAAACGTTGTTCTCTCGCTTGTTAATTTTAAGGCTATCAAATGTAAACTGTTTGCTATTAATCATGTGAGGGACCCCTTTCTGCCTTCCATCAGTATGGCTGATGCTAACCTTCAGAATAGTGACCCCTTGCGCCTTCTCGGGCTAAAATTCTCGTCTGACTTGAAGAGGAAATATTATATTGAATTCATTTCTATGTCAGCTAGTAAGAAAGTTGGTTAACTATGTCTTTCTCTCCAGAATCTATCTTACATATCTATATGTCTACAATGCGTCCATGATTAGACTATTGCAGCTACATATGGTCCGCTGATCCTGCTATATATCTAAACCTTAATGAAATCCAAAGAAGAATCAGCAATATTATATCTAATCTGGCATCTCGGCCTGAATCCCTTTCTCACCGCCATTGCTCACGTATTCAGGTCATTTTATTCTCAACATCATTCTGTATAAACATTTTTCTGTTGAGTCAATTCTCATCTTCCTCTGTTATAAGATTGAGGAGTCTCCACTGCCTTATTAGAGAACCGATATTAGACCTATCTCCTTTGCTTCTGAATTTTCCTGTTTCTTAATACTTTGCTCAGTTATAAGAAAGCATTGTTCGTGTCGTATTGTACCTCCAGCGTTAAAATACTTCTCAGAAATTTTACTTTAATCTTATATTTAGGGTGCGATGTATAAATTTTCGTCTAAATGACGCCAAAATGAAAATAACACTGACATCTCATTTTAACAGATATACAGGGTGGGATGGATAAATTGTCGTCCAAATTACGCGGAAATGAACATAACACTGGCATCTCATTTTAAGAAATATACAGGGTGCGATGAGTAAATTGTCACCTAAATGACGCAAAAATGAAAATCCCACTGAGATCTCATTTACGTCCCACACAAGGAGGTTGCAGTCTGGGGAGTTAGAGTTGATGTGGTCAGAGAAATTGTCTGACAGACATGACTGGGTGCTCTTTCTTGCGTGTCATGGTGCAGTGTTCTTTTTGCCAGACATAGATTCTTCCGGCAGCCACCCTCTCGACACATGAAAGAACTACCTCCTCAAGGCACGATGTAGATCGTCGCGTTCGGTTTGAGTCCATCTCCAACAAAATAGGGAGTTCTTATCTTATCAAGACATCAGTGTGAGTTTTCTATTAATCACCATTAGTCTCATCCAACTCTTTCAGAATCCGAAACACACTGAAATGTTCGTATTGGAGCTTCCGGCGCGAATGCCAAGCAGTATAGTATACCGTTTCCAAATTTTCTGGCGGAGTGAATTGCGTCATGGTGCTCTTTTTCTCAAAGACGGCGCCCAACTGACTCTACTATATTCTGCAGTTGAAAAAAAAAAAAACATGCGCATGCGCGAAATGAAAAAGATAAAATGGCGACAAATTGACCATGGCATCCTGTATTACATTTAGAATCTCTAACAATATCCAGGGTTTACAACGTTTATTGGGATGACAGTCTTCTTTATATTTATCTTTACATTTCTCTATTTTCTAAAAAAAAGAAGAAGTCTTTTATTCAATTGTCTGATGGAACAGCTAAAATGCATTACGCGTCAATTTTTCTTAAATTGCGTCTCGTTAGTTATGGCCTCTTTGCTAATCGTTTTTTTTTTCTCGGGGTTTGTCTACTTTTACATTGATCTAATTCGTTCTCTTGTTTTGTTTTGAGATTTCCAGTGATTCAATTTCCCGTGTAGCCATCGGAACAACTGGATGACGTGACATCGCGAAAGTTAGTTCTTTGTCTTGGAGCGACTGATGGTATATTTTACCTAATTTGACGAGGCACATTGATAGGACGGCTAACTTCTTTGACGAGTGAAATTAGTACAATTTTATTTTCCAATCTTACTCAGAAAAAAAAAATCCGTCTCCTGCATAATCTTCAACATAGCGATATTTATACCTAACTACATGATTTAAACGACATCATATCACGAAAAAAATAACAGCTTATATGAAGATTGATAATATATATATATAATAAAAAGGCTTAAACACTAATATTCCATGGTCATAATTTATTCCATTGGAATCGTAAATACGATCCAATTCATCAGACCTACAAATTCAAATTCTTTTTGAATTTGTAGGTTTGACCAATTGTATCGTATTTACGATTCCAATGGAATAAATTATGACCATGGAATATTAGTGTTTAAGCCTTTTTATTATATCCTTATTCTGTCCTGGATATTGAGTTCTATCTGGATTCTATCCTCTTGGAATTTACCACTAATATTATCTATCTATCTATCTATCTATATATATATATATATATATATATATATATATACGGAATATGGTAAACGATTTTGAAGTTTTTTGTATTCTTTCTCTGGTAATAAGATCGTCTGATTTGAGTAACGCTGTTCATGGAATAGGCAAGCTGAGTTCATTGTCCGCCCTAATCTATTCCATTGGCGTTCAGATACGAAAACAACGATCTTTTAATATGTCGGCACAATAAAAATCTGCTAGAATAAAGAAATTACCATAGAATTTCCACATGAATTTGAAATAGACAAATCTCTACTTACAAAAAAGAATAAAACAGAACAATTAAAACAATATATAGCAATAATAATTATGTGACGGATAGAAGATTCATTCTTTCCATGAATCTTATTAGGCTGAATAAGAGATTAACGACCATAGCAAATAATACAGTAGAACAATTATAACAATAGACTGTAATAAAAGATATATGATGGATAGAAGATTCGTTTATACCATAGAACTTATTAGACAATATAAGAGATTAACAACAATAACTAATAATAAAATAGCGCAATTCTAACAATAATTTTGCAACAAAAGTTATGTGACGGATAGAAGATTCGTTCTTACCGTAGATCTTATTAGGCACAATAAAAGATTAACAACAATAACTAAAAATAAAATAGAACAATTCTAACATTATACTGTAATAAAAATCCTCAGAATAAAAATCAACTAGAATAAATAATCATAATAACGTTGAAATCACCGTGGATTTCCTTCATGAATTTGAAACTGATAAATCTCTGCCTTTCCTCGACATCTCAAATCCCGCATCTGCCAGCATGAAAAGGATCTACGTTAGGACGACCCTTTAAACTCGCTCGTAATACGCAAGAAGAAGAAGAAGAAAAAACTTTGATTTTACTAATGCAACCATAATTAAAAAAAAAAAAATTATATAATTCTTTATGTCGAACATCCTACGAGAAGATCCTAAATAGTTTACCACCTATAAACAAACGTCAAAAACACTATATTACTACATCACCAACCTATATTAAACCCATTCTTAAAGAATCTAACAAATGTCTATCTACCACAACCGGTGTTGACGTAAAAACGTCCTCAAATCAACGTGCGGACAGTCACCAAATATAATTAATGTTTAAGAGACATACACGCACATACAAACGAATATACATTATGATCCGAATCCCACATAGTGAAAAAAAGCATTATGTTACAATTACAAACATAAATTATACATGCACGTGAAGCCTGTTTAACTTTTTACTTAAGCAGGGTTTACGTGAATCTGACTTGTCAAGTAGCGTTCGTATGTATACTTTATCATTTATAATGATCAAACAACATACTTTTCTCCATATCTGATGTACTGATTGCAGTTTTAATGAAATCTAAACATGTCAGATAAATAAACGTTTCCTATTTGTTAGGTAGATATATAGCTATCTCAATAGCCAGCTAGCTAGATAATGGACAGACATATAGACAGATAATGAATGGAATGGGATAGATAGACGTCAATCTATCGTTTCTGTTGTTTTTTGACGTTTTAACGTCAAAAAACGACAGAAACGAAAGAAAGAAAGAAAGAAAGAAAACGACCGGACTGGGAGAGATAGATAGATAGATAGATAGATAATGAACGGATTGGAATATATATATATATATATATATATATATATATATATATATATATATATATTAGGTTGGTGCAAAAATAATGACGTAATAATGTCGTTTTTTAACGTATTTTTTAACGTCAAAAAACGACAGAAACGATAGAAAGAAAGAAGAAAGAAACAAAGAAACAAAGAAAGAAAGAAAATGGCCGGACTGGGAGAAATAGATAGAAAGAAAGAAAGAAAGAAAGAAAGAAAGAAAGAAAGAAAGAAACTGAACGGACTGGGAGAGATATATTGATGGATAGATAGATAGATAGATAATGAACGGATTGGAATATATATATATATATATATATATATATATATATATATATATATATATATATATATATATATATTTAGATAGATAGATAGATAGATAGATAGATAGAAAATGACCGGACTGGGATAGATAGATAGATAGATAGATAGATAGATAGATAGATAGTAAGAATTGTATCACCAAACCATTATTATTTCTAAAACAAAATCTTACTATCTAAAAATATTTTCTGGCATTAGATAACCTGCAAAAGGTTGATAAGCCGTAAAAAAACCCGAATGAATCAATCTCAGTTTGTGGGATTATTAACCAATCCTCGTATATTTATTGATGTTCACTTTTGATCCTGAGAAAGCAAGTGTGAATGCCATATATTCCATTTTCACCAATCTAATAAAAGTTCACGTGAACAAATCGAAACATAGGCGAGTGTATCGACATATATATATATATATATATATATATATATATATATATATATATATCTATATATAATTTTATGTGTGCCCATCTCTGAGCGTGTTGTGTTTTATTGTTTCTACGCAGATTCCAACGCTGATTAATCAAAACATAGTCTGAGTTCATGAGGACGAGAGTACGATTGAATTTAGTGGCAGAAGTGTAGGAGGAGTGGAACTTATCTCTATCCCTAGGGCGATGAACAAGCGGGAAGAGCGTTTTCGACAGGAAGCCAACAATCAATCAAACAAGATAAGGTCACGGTCTAATCCGAATTCCTTATACCTTAAATAAAACACAGACTTCAAATAATCCGATGATGTCGGTTGTATTTAAGATTGCCACTCAACCGCGGAGACGAAGACAGCGGAGAACGCTTCAATAATTCCTATTCTAAAAATATTCTTTTATGGGCTCTGTTTATCATATTTACTGACTTTTATTTAAGTATCCATTTATTTGTGTCTAATACCTAACACTGTCCTATTTTCATTATTTACATTATTCGGACTGTTGTCTCATCTTTGTCGCCATATTTATTACAACATTTCGGCCGTTGTACGCTCCGGTCTTCTTCAGTATCTGCCTATATTTCTGATATGAGGTATAATGTACACTATTTACATTATTAAGACTGTTGTCCTCATTTGTGCCACCATAATTATTAAAACGTTTCGGCCGTTGTACGCTCTGGCCTTTCTTCAGTATCTGTTTATATTTCTGAGATGAGGAATTATGTACACTATTTACATTATTCGGACTATTGTCCTCATCTTTGCTATTACAACGTTTCGGGCATTGTACACTCCGGCCTTCTTCAGGTGAGTGGAATGTCAAACCGAACCCTTTATTTCGCTCATTGGTGTAGACTGTTCTAGTACCATATTTTAATGGATGTTAGCTATCAGGAAACATGTTACAGTGGATAAAAAGCTTTAGTTAGATCCAGTGACAAGACCCAAAGAGTGTGAGTTCAATACCCGGCTAAGGCAGTGGAGAACTTTCGGAGGGAAATTAACAGGAGATAACTGACATCAATTAAAACATGGCACGTGGAACTAGCACGGTCTACCCCAGTGAGCGAAATAGACCGAATAATGAAAATAATGTACATAATACCTCATCTCAGAAATATAGACATATACTTTTCTATTTTATTCCAGTGCTTCTGACCAAATAAAATTATTAAGCACGACAAAGTATGCGACAAAGAGGAAACATTTCACTGAAGTGATATTCTTTAATACATTTTCAAGTTTCCAGAGAATTTAAAAGAAGAATTTGTTAAATAAAAGTCTTTACCTTCAGTTACTTCATAAAACATTCAATGAACATAACAGTATAGTGCTTTTCTAAGCGTATATTAGATATGGCACAAGATGGAATGTATGGAGAACCCATTGAAGATCCAACACATTATCCAGTCGTAAAATAATATAGCGAGACAAGCTTGCTAACCATTACACATCATGGTAATGCCTAAATGATTTTCTAAGCGTAGCTTATCTGTGGCACAAGGCCGAGAGTATGGGGCAACCAGTTAGGATCGAACTCATTAATCAGTCGTAATTTATCTAGCGAGACAATCTTGTTAACCATTACACCACGTCGAAGGGGTTAAATGTGGCACAGACACCAAATTTTGGAGTACATATGAAGGATAGATCTCACTACTTAGTTGAAAGTGATCAAGCGAGACAATCTTGTTAACCATTCCACTAAGTCGAACGGGCCAAATGATTTTCTAAGCATAGTTTAGATGTGGCACAAGGACGAAAATATGGAGCACCGAGCTTACTTGTGGCATTATTTTATTATTACACCTCTCTGACCATAACTAAATTAAGACTCATTTAAAGAGAAACAGAAAGCTTCTATACCCATCCGCAACGTACGTGTAGAAGATACAAGTATAACATCCTCATCCACGGACAAAAGAAATGCAACCCCCCCACAAAAAAAAAAAAAAACGAAATTACTAAGAACTAGCAGCATGGCCCAGTGTTCCCCGTGCTTGATTCAAAAATCGTATGACTCATACAGGAATCTCTATCACTTAAAATATTTTTGCCCTTACTTGCCTTTAAAGGAGTGCCCTTTGCCGTGCTGATGTTGCTAGATGCCTTTCCTATCTCACACTGCGAATTTTTTCTAAGCTCTATACTAAACATGAAATCTGTTACGAAAAAAAGAACTAAACAAAATTAACACAAAACAATAACTAGAAAAACCGAATGAAAAAAGAATGTTAACAACAAATACTTTTTCACGTCCAACCCAGTTCTTCGGAATCAGAATTAACGTTGAGTTTAAGCAAGCGAATGAGCCAATTGGAGTAAAGCTCCATGCAGATTTAAATTTTTCCCACTTGTGACGAATGCAGCTATCGATTTTTTTTGGCATACTAGCATGCTAGTTAACATTCGTGTCAGTCAGCTGTTGGCTCTCACGCTAGTCAATAGAATCTTCTTGCCTATTCGTGACAGCCAGCTATAGGCTCTCACTCTGGCCAGTAGAAAATGGCCGCAAACTACATGAAAACTTCCGTAGAAGCATGAAACAATCGATTATTTCCACTATCGATGGGAGTTAGGAAATGCAGAGTCAGTCTTGGCCTTCCGGCTAACTTGGAGCATGTGCATGCAAATCCGTCGAAAATTGCGGCCGTGCATTCGTTACACACACACACACACACACACACACACACACACATCCTGCCTTTTATAGATAAAGATAAGAAAGAAAAAGCCAACATCAATAGCATCAGCTTTGAACACAATGTGCTGACCTGTTTGTAAATTAGAACATTGTCATGACTCTAGATACATATAAAAATATCCATAAATTAAGTTAAAAAAAATAAAAATAAAGTCTTCCACGATATTGGCTAAAATGAATAGCGGAAAAAGCTCGAATATGCAGAAGATTTGCACAATTTTTACACATATTATGTCCAGAAAAGAAAACAATTTTACGAATACAAGAAGGAAAAATAAATAAAAAAACTTAATCGATTAGAGTATCCTGTCCGTCGTCTTTTATGAAACGACAGATAAACTGATGAAACGATAGATAAATTCTTGTCTAATTGACGCTAAAATGAAAATAGCACTTACATCTCATTTTTAAAAGATATATTTAACAAAATTAAAGAAAAATATTTTGAAATACTAAAGAGCAAATTTATTCAATAAAATCGCCATTGGCTTCAACTATGGCCTCCAGACGACTTCGGAATCTCCTGAAACTCTTCGGGACGATCTCCTTGTTTAAGTCGCTGAATGCTGGCATAATTCCAGCGTTCATGTATATGAATAAGACCAAAATATAATCTAATCTTAGCTGACGTGCTTCGTATTCTAATGAATTTTATGAAAATAAAGGTAAAGATTTTATTTTTTAACAAGTACTTATAAACTATAACATAATAATAATCAAATATCTTAGAAGTGACACTGAAGCAAGAACCGGAAAAAAGTGCAAGGATAAAATCTATTAGAATAGAATTTACGGTTGCATTTAACCATTTCAACTGTAAAAGGATGAGACCTAGCAGCCAATCTAGTAATACACTTCAATTCATGCGGTCGGGGAAACAAATTATTAAAGTGTTAAAATTATCTTACTTAAATGTGGGTTTTCAGAAAAAATAGATTTACTTAACCGCTTTCCCTTTTACCATTTCAAAACGTTTTTAAATATTTATTTGATATATATATATATATATATATATATATATATATATATATATATATATATATATATTACAACGAAGAGGTTCCAAAGGGATAAAAGTGTGTATATTAAAAAGAAGAGAAAACCACAAACGTTTTTTGGTGTAATGCAGATTGTTAAAAAAATATATTATGCTTTATTTTCCATAATTTTGCTACGCGGGTTTCCGTTCTCGCGATCTTCATCAGGCAAAGAATGGATATTTCCACATATTATTAAAAGCAATGAATTTTTCTGGTTTTCGATGTTAAATATTCTCGATATTAGACCTTCTCATTTTGTCTGTTGGTAACCCAAAAGTCTTTCTTGAACTGGCAGTGAAATTGTTCTGCGTAAAGGGTAATAAAATAATTAAGACTGGTCCGAGAAAGGGTGAGAAAGATATCTATATGGTTATCTTTTAATGACGCCTGTCTGTTCTTAGATCTATTTCCAAGTTTTATTTCCTGTTTTCTCAGCATGCGCAAGTATACGTATATCCCCTCTCCATACATACATACAGTCTTATAAGGAATTAGTATACATATATATACACACACACATACACATACATAAATATAATCAGAAACACACACACACACACGCTTCCTATGTTGGGTAGGGTTCGCGTGTGTGCCCGTGAGCAGTTTTGTTTTTGCTAATATATATATATATATATATATATATATATATATATGTATGTATGTAAAACGCTAATATATATATATATATATATATATATATATATATATAATACGCTTAAAATAACGCATAAATTTCAAGAATTAGTTATTCCAAAAATTTCGCTTGAAGATGGAACAGAGTTTGGTACTTGAATTCAATTTAATTCAAATAATTATATTGAAGTTTTCGGCTATTGTTTTGAAACATGAGAACTTTTATGTAGCGATAGAATCATATTTTTAAATAAATAATTATATTTATGCTCTACTTTTGTATCGAGCAATGTTTTTTATAAATAATAACAAAATACTAAAGAACTTTGGATTATTTACCTAATGAGTTCTTTCCTATTTTCTATATATTTTCACACACACACACACACACACACACACTTATATCAGTACGTGCATGTATATGCGCACTCCCTCTCTATACATACATACTGTATTATTATAGGGAATTAGTATACACTCATGCACACACATATACATACATATATACACCCACACACTTCCTATGTTTTGTGCGCGTGCCTGTGAGTAGACTATTGTTTTTGCCAATATGCATGTACATATTCGTGCACCACAGATACCTTCGTGTGAGTCTGAGCGCATGGATGTGAGTGGTTTGACTATTGTATTTAGCCATTATGTGTGCATGTTGTGTGCTTTTTCGTTTGGGGTTATGATCTCTTTACTACTGGTTTAAATTGGTTTATGAAGCTTTTTTCTTGTATTTGTAGGTAAGAATAATTATCTGTTTGGTGTATTGGCATAATTTTAAATTCGCTTATATTTAAATTTATAGATATCTTTGCATACAAAGAGTTTTCTGTTGTCTGGTAATTTTATGTTGCTTTTGTGGAGGGAGACACTGTTGTTTAGTTGTTGGCTGATATATCACTTCTTGCATTTGTGTATTTGAGTACATAAATCGCATTTTTGGAGTTGCAGTTTAAATCTTTATTTATTATGAATGTCGCCATTATTATATACTTACAAGGCCTGTTATCTAACTTTGAATACTGTTTTTGTAACACCTGAGAAAAAATATATATGTACGTGCAAGTATATGTGCGTACACATATTTTTTATCATACCCATATCTACCTATCTATACACACGCACACACACACAGACACACAGACACACACACACACACACACACATATATATATATATATATATATATATATATATATATATATAGAGAGAGAGAGAGAGAGAGAGAGAGTGTGAGAGAGATATAGAGAGAGTTTGTAGTTTGTTTTTCCGTAACTGATTGCTCTTTTAATATGTATGTTTTGGGGTTATTTTTTTAATAAATCGGCCTTGGGAAAAATAACCGCAATTTTCTGAAGGAAGCCAATTTTCCTACCTACTTTTTAAACCAGAGAAGGAATAGAAAACAACGCGAATGAATATAATTTAATGTAATTATATTTGTTCATAAAGGGTGTAATTTACAACTGCCTGACTTCGTTAACACAATTTCGTTTCCTGATCACTAATATTGCTTTTTAAACAACCGTGTAATCAGTTAAGATTCCAAGCGGTGTCATTAAAACGATAGTTCCTCTAAAAATATTGTTTCATTTGGCGAAGTTCTTTTTGGATTGTTTGCAATCCGGTCAATTAAGTACGGAAAAGGATATTGCTTTTGCGTAGCGGACCTGTTACCCTTATCGATCGATCGATAAAATGCCATTGCTTTAACACCAAATATTTCTGTTCGACATGTAGGATTGGCTAAACCTAATCAATCGTTAAGCTTATCGAAATATAAACGAAATAACAGGATCTCGCCTCCAAAATTAGAGATAGTTAAATCTCGACTTGCATGGTGTTACGGGATTGCTTACCTGAATAATTATGTTTATTCTCATAGTTAAACCCAATAAAACTGCATATAGCTTGATAAAATATGGTAAGCATTTATTAGACTCTATATAGTAGTAACTCTTTATCATTTCATTCCAACAGATATCTTAAACAGTGACTAGTTTTCTTTTATATACTGTGTCCCTTGGCACTTCGATGTACTGTAACGATTGACGAGCGTGTCTTGTTAGATCAGTTACACATTGGTAGTAAGTTCGATCTGCACTGTGTGCTTCACGCTTTCGGACTACTACCATATCTAAGTTAGGCTTAGTAAATCAGTATATAATATCCCTTGGCAATTCGAAGTAGTGTAATGAGTAGAAATCTTGTCTAGTTTGATCAATTACGAATGAGTGCTCCGTATTTTTGGCCTTTTGCCACATGTAAGCTACACTTAGGAAATCAGCAGTTCGATGTAGTGTAATGATTAACAAACTTGTCTCGTTAGATCAATTACGAATGAGTCTTGAGTTCGATCCGCACTTGGCGCTACTGACTTTCGGCTTTGTGCCACATCTAAACTAAGCTTAGTAAATGTTATATTCCGTGCTAAGGGAATAAACATTTAACACCAGGTGGATACTAGAAGAAAGGTTTATTGTACATAACAAGTACAATATAAGATACGGTACAATTATACACACAGGTAAATCTAGTAGTGAGTGCCAGTAATTGGAGGGTCGGACCTGCTTGCATCTTCTCTCTCACTCTCCATCCATTGCCCTAGTCTCTTGTAGACAGTTGACTTTATAGGTACTTACTACCTATAATGTAATCATTCATGGGGTGACTTGTTATTGCATTACATCAGTAAATTACTATAACAATGCCCCTTGAGTAAGTGAGCGAGAGAAGATCTACACAAATACCTATTTTTGTGAAGGATAGAGGATTAGTTCTTACGGTAGATATTTTAGGCCCACTGAGGGATTAACTAATAATAAAATATAAACTATATTATATCAATAGACAGTAATAAAATTTATGTGAGGGATATAAGATTCGTTCTTACCGTACATCTTAATAAGAGATTAATAACATTGACTAATAATAAAAAAGAACAATTCTAACATTATCTCTCTCTCTCTCTCTCTCTCTCTCTCTCTCTCTCTATCTATCTATCTATCTAATACTAAAAGACTGTTGTTGCTTGTGTACTTGCGTGGTGTGTCCGTCCGGCACATAATGATATACGAGTTGTTTATACAGTAAGTATTTTAATTTTAAATTTCGTCAAACAGCCAATTTTCAATTGAAATATTTTTTAAGTTGAAGACAGACACAAAGAGATCCCAGTTTGCTGTTTCGTCAAGTTGTTTGGAGAACATTTTTTACATTTCAGCTTTCTTTAAACAAACAATATTTTAAATATTTGAAAAAACGTTGTTTAAGTTAATATGATTTAGAAATATTTTACGGGAATAAGATTTAAAAATATGTATTGTTTATGCACTATTTTTATTTTAACTTTCTTCAGACAGACGATTTTTTAAAGAAAATTATTTTAAGTTAAAGACAATCATAAAGAAATCATGCTTTGATGTTTACTCCAGTTGTTTGTAATTATTTATTTTTCAGCTTTATTTAAACAAATATGTTGAATATTTAAAAAAATATGTTGAATATTTAAAAATATTTTAAAGTTAGAATTCGTTCTTACTGTTAGATTTTATTAGACACGAGAGGAGATTAATAAATAATAAACAGAATAATTCTAAGAAAATACTGTTGTGAACAAAACTATGCGACAGATAGAATATATATAGAATATATATATATATATATATATATATATATATATAGAGAGAGAGAGAGAGAGAGATAGTGGTGGTCAACTTACAAAGTGAGTATGACCATTACTGACATGTCCAGACCTTCAGTTAAACTCTACACCCACAATACTGCATTCATCAGTTGTGTGAAAGACATTGACTGATAATCTATCAGCATTTCTTGTAACATATGCAGCATATCAAATCATCTTTCGGTGGTGGAAGTTGACTTTGATCATCATCACTTACAATGTGTCTTTTCATATGCCTTGTCAGGCCCGACCGTAACTTGCACACCCTAGTGCATGTTGTGCATTCAAAGCATGCCATTACGAAATCTTCATTTACGATAGACTGTTGGCGTGATTTCTGGGGACTAAGCAGACCCGCCCTGGACAATCATATTCCATTGCATTGTGCACATGGCGGCCCTTCCGAGCCCCTCCAGTTTTGCATATTTTTGTGATGCTCATGGAAGGTCTTGATGCCTTCACCAATACCAGCTCTCTCTCAATATATTAGGTTGGTGCAAAAATAATGACGTAATAATGTCGTTTTTTGACGTATTTTTAAATTTTTATGGAATCATATTTTCAAAAAGAAAATAATTATAATATTTTGCGCTACTGTTTGAATCGAACACTGTTTTTTTTTAAATAAATGTAACTAATAAGTACACCGAATTATAAATCTTACTTATTTTTTTAATATATATATATATATATATATATATATAATTATTATTATTATTATTATTATTATTATTATTAATAATTTTGCTATTATCATTAAATTTATTGTTTTGATTTTATAATTTCTATAAGATCATGGCAATAATTGCAAGGAAATAATGTTTGAATTTATAAAATATTTTTATTAAAACAGTTTTTCAACGCCGTAAACCTCAATTAATTGATTGGTTACTTTTTTTTACGGCGTATCAACCCTTTGTTGCTTATTTAAATCCAGAAAATATTTTTAGATTCTAAGAACATTTTGTAGACATATAATGATTTACAAATGAAATTTTTACTAATTAATTCATAGATAAGGGGGAATATGTAGATTTATACTGTTCCCAATTTTATTTGAGCTTAATTGAATATAACGAAACCAAGTGGAATATGAACTGTTTGATTTACAATTTTGAGCCGTTACACATTACACAACATCTGAACATATCAGCGACAAACGTGTACTCAGTTGGTCGTGTGATTCGTGAAGCGTTGTTATAAATTATATCGTGTTCCTCGGTAAGATTGACGAACAATTGAATCACGCCAACTATACATCTTTTTGCTCAAGCTACGTCAGTGAATATTTTATTTCTCGTAGATCTTTTCATTTTGGATTTATTGCCATAGACACGAATTTACTTCATCCTTACAGTACTTGGAATAGAATTGTGTGATACAAATATTTCAGCATCTGTCCATCAATGCAAATTCGGATTTAAAAGATGATATTTCTATCAGTTGTCAGCCAGTTAAGCTCAAGAATCTAACATGGATTATCCAGGAATTCGTTAAAGATTAAGAAGAAAAAACACAATCTTCTTTAATCAGGAACAAGAAAAGCATCATCTACTGGCGTCGAATAAAACAGAATTTTTTTTACAGCGTATTAGTGCAGAGGATGTGTTATCCATTAATATGGATAGAATTATAGTCTAAAGAAAACAAGAAATACATATTTTCGTGTACTTCTATATTCTGTGTCCTTTTACGGCAGTTGCGATCATGGCACTCCACAATTTCCTGTTTTTTGTAGATCTTAATTATTTTGTCTTTTTATAATCTCTCCTAAATCTTGTTTCACCATCCATTGACCTAAGCTCGGTAGAAAGATTACGCATTGTTTTCCTCAGTCTTCAATCTGATATGTGAGTATCAAATAGCCGACTTTTCTCCTCATGCGCCCAAGAAATTTCCATTATCTCTTCTTGATTTTAAGTACATATGTCCGTTTTGTTTCAATTTTCTCTAAAACATAGTCGTCATTCTCAGATTTTGTCATTCGTATTTACAGCGTCCTAATGTAGAAGGAAATTTCTGTTGCGTCAAGTCTCTTCTTCCTCTTTGAGGAGATTGTTTAGCATTCACTGCCATATAGGTGAACTGATACTACTTAATATTCCAATGCATGTTTCTTTGCTTAGCTTTTCGAAGGCACCTTTTGCTATCAAAATACGCCTTTGGATTTCAGTAAGGGATTATCTCTCGTCTGTTGAAACAAATCCCAAACATAAAAATTAATCATGATAAGCAAACGGCGACGACATGTGAGATTCATTATATTAGCAATGCTTTATGGGATTGGATAGGTAACCACTGCTCTGCAGTAGGCATTTAAATATATATATATATATATATATATATATATATATATATATATATATATTTATATATATATATATACATATATATATATACACACACACAAACATATATATATATAAATATATATATATATATATGTGTGTGTATGTGTGTGTGTGTGCATTACATTGTGATCGTGATCATAGTTGATGTTACTGTATGTTGACTTTTTCCTTTTATATTATTAGGGCTTCCATAAAAAGTCTACAATAATGGATGCCCAAATAATTAAAAAAAAGAAAACCCAACAGTCATTAACATCAACTATGAACATGGTCACAGTGTGCTGACCGTGTTTAGGAAATATTAACAACATTCCAGTTACTCTAGAGATATATAAAAAGATCTACACATTCAATTAAAAATAAAAACATCCTTGATAATTAACACCCGAAAGTAAAACATTCGGACAGATTTTACACACTGTATGTAAGAATTCACTTATACACAAGAAAAAATAAATGTGAAAGCTTAATCACAGTACGTCTGCTTTAATGATATATATATATATATATATCAAGAAAGAACAGTAAGATATATAATCCGGTGTTCTTATAGATATTTTTATTTTTACAAAATAGTGCTCAATGTAAATTTACAGAGCATTAATATTATAAATTAATTGATTTAAAATATGGTTTTTCCGCTACACAGTTCTAAACATGTTTCAAAAATGGAAGGTCCGAATTTAATTTTGTAATTAAATTAAAGAATGTCTTTAATTTAATTACAAAATTAAATTCGGACCTTCCATTTTTGAAACATGGTTAGAACTGTGTATCGGAAAAATCATATTTTAAATCAATTAATTTATAACATATATATATATATATATATATATAACCTGCACTATATATATATATATATATATATATATATATATATATATAACCTGCACTATATATATATATGTATATATATATCAAACTGTAGGAGAACGAACAGTAGGATTACATCGTTCAAAACATAAATTTAAAAATAGTCCTCAATACACAAAGTAGAGCCGTAAATATTTATTTATCTTATGTAGTGTTACATTAGAACATGAACATATCCACTACAAAATTGTACATTTTGTTTCAACGTCAAAAAAAGGGGGAATTATGCTGTTACTCTAACACCATAATTCCCCACCCCCCCTGATGTGACGTCTCAAATAAATTTTCCCCTAAAATTAATTTAGCATCCAATCAATAATTTTTCGCTTTAAATTACATTTTTTTAGATCAAAGGTAAAATTAACATTAACTTGTAGGTTGGTTGATTTTGTTTCATGGCATATCAACTCCATTTAATCCTGAAATCTAAATATTTTATTGTTTCAGATACAGTTAAATAAATAAAAAGAAAATTATGTCTCGTTTAAGGGACGAGCCTCGCGAGTGGCTCTTGCAGCGTCTCTCACTGGCGATGGTTCGAGGTAATGCTTTCTCCTTCCTTGCGGCTGTCAGAGGATAGAAAAAAATGGTTTATAGTTACATTATTCTGGAATTGTCATCAATGCTCAAGTGAACTTGTTTTGTTTCAATAAATTCTGACTTCTTTTGTTAAATAAATTGTTGGCTATTTGTTATTTGGTTATTTGTTGGCCACAAAATTTATTGTTGGTAATTCTGCTTTAAAATGTACCGTTGGTATTTTTTTTGTATAAACATGTATTGCTGTTATTTTTACTATAAAATGTATTTTTATACTTTCATAGTGTTTGGGGTTTGACTATTTACCCATAGGTGGCACCCTAACAGGTGCTACCACCCCAGTTAAAAGTGGACTTGGGAACAAAAGAAATTAAGAATCCATTCCCGATGAGAGTCCTGGTTTATAGTTATATCGAGAACTAAAATTAACTGTAAGACGTTGGATAAATAATACTCTGATATTGAACTGATTACTCCGGATAATAGATTTTTTTATACAATGATATTCACTCTGTATAAGGCCATAAAGCCTCTTCTGGTAGAATTTTACCGAATAAAAGGCACAGCTTATTCGAATATGTAGGGACTATAACGGTTAACCCTAGACACGAACAAATTCAGATTGTAGTGATTAGGGAAGCAACTTCTTGAGAGTCGGCTCCACTCTGTAGACCCATATCTACCTTTTTTTTCTGTAAAAGAATCAAGAGCCACCCTAAGTAGACGGCTTAGGAGGAAAAGATCTATTTTATGGGGATATGTGGAGATGTTGTGTCGGAAACCTACCACCCCTCTTGAAGATGAACTTGTCTGCGTCTATGAACAAAGACTTTAAATAGTGGCATGTCAGGTGGCATGAGGGAGTCCGAGCGACAGACTCTCGGCAACTGTCGAACTCTCTGCATTAGCAGAGGGGAACCCGGACGAGGCTTTGCCGAAGGGCAAGGTTTCGTTCGGGGAGGTTGACAGGGCCTGAACCCGTCTAGGCGGGTTCAGAAAGGCCATATTTTTGTCCGAGCCTACGGGCTCTGGGATACCCACATTAAAACGGCCTTGTGCCACATTCGATCCTCGTGGGTGGATTGAAAAATACCGAGACCGAGCGACAGACTCTCGGCAACTATCAAACCCTCAGCATTGGCAGAGGGGAACCCGGACGAGGCTTTGCCGAAGGGCAAGGTTTCGTCCAGGGAGGTTGGCAGGGCCTGAACCCGTCTAGGCGGGTTCAGAAAGGCCATATTTTTGGCCGAGCCTACGGGCTCTGGGATACCCACATTAAACCGGCCTTGTGCCACATTCGATCCTCGTGGGTGGATTGATAAATACCAGACCGAAAGACAGACTTTCGGCGACTGTCGAACTCTCTGCATTAGCAGAGGGGAACCCGGGCGAGGCTTTGCCGAATGGCAAGGTTTCGTCCGGTGAGGTTGACAGGGCCTGATCCCGTCTAGGCGGGTTCAGAAAGGCCATATTTTTGGCCGAGCCTACGGGCTCGGGGATACCCACATTAAACCGGCCTTGTGCCACATTCGATCCTCGTGGGTGGATTGATAAATACCGAGACTGAGAGACAAAGAAGTTCTTAGCTGAGCTAGTTATTGACTACTCAGGCGATTTCTGTACCTTTTTACCAACCTATTAAAACCCTTTTTATTGTTACGTGTTATTTGGCGTTTGTCTCTACTAACCCCAAATCAACATCATAACAGGGGACGATAAAGGTTAACCCTAGACTTGAACTGGTTAAGTTAGTAGTCATCAGGCAAGCACCCTCATAGGAGTTGGGTACACAAAACTGCGGTTCGTGGGAAGAAGTTGCTCTAGTGGAACTTACGTCTTAGCAATATCATACGGAAGTAATGAAGGCGCTTCTTTACAAAGTGATTAGCATGGTTGCTCTAAGCTATAAAGGTTAGAACTGATGGAAAGAAGAAATATAGTTCCTCTAAGGACTTTACATAGAAATAGCAATCGAGCAGCGATAGGCTTGTGACGTTTCGTCTGTGGGTAAGTGTTTGTCAAAGAAAACAAATGAAATGAACGAAATATTTTATAATAAATGTAAGGAGATATTCTTATTTTTGGTTTTGTTAATGTTCATTCTATACAAGTTCCACCAACTTGCGGTTCACCAGCTTCTTCCCTCTCTTTTTTACCGCAATGATCACACTGTACAAGGCCAAAGAGCCACTCGAGGTAGAGGATTACAGTTTGTAGGATATACGGGGAAGATAACGGTTAAGTACTTTCCATAGAAATAGCAAACGAGCAGCGAGAGACTTCTGACGTTTCGTCACTGGGGAAGTGCTCGTCAGAGATAACAAATGAAATGAACGAAATATTTTATAATAAATGTCACACAATTGAACAATTTTTCGATACAATTCAGGCGCATCACGAACCACCACTTGGTATTCTCAAGAGGTCACCCATCAAGGTACTGATCAGGATTGCCATTGCTTAACTTCGGTGATCGTACGGGAACCGGTGTTTGAAAGTTTAGGGCCGTAAAGAGGGATAGGAAAAGACAAACGTTACTAAAACTTACAATAGATTGGAAGCTGTTGAGAGTGATGTCACCCACGGACAGAAAGCGAACTTTGTAAGAATGTTTAAACAAGTATTTCGATAATATTCTTATAAACAAGTAACCCTTTTATCTTTTACAAACTAGTGTCTATATACGTTTTATAAAAATTGTAGATGTGTTATTTTTATTAACAGATTTTCTCTGTGTTATTTTATAAAACATATATAAGTAATTATGTCAAGTTGAAGCATCCACGCAAGAGACTTTCTTATTATATCAAATAAAATAAACGAAATCTTTTTTTTTAAATAGATTCAACTAGATTCAAGGAGAGATCCACTCGAACTGGTAATGGGAAATGAGGCGTGGCATAAGAATGGAAGAGAAGGTGTTAAGACAGGAAGATTTTGAGGATAAGGACAAAATATGGTGATTGACTGTTGTTAAGATTAAACTATTCTTAGAAGCAATCACGCAGGAGACATTCTTATTTTTAGTTTTGTTAATGTTCATTCTATACCAGATCCATCAACTTCCGGTTTACAATTTTCTTCGCTCTTTTTTTACAGTAATGATCACACTGTACAAGGCCAGAGAGTCACTCACAGTAGAGGATTACAGAGTATGATGTAGAGTTTATTGAGTATAAGGGGAAGATAACGGTTATCCCTAGACTTGGACACGTTTAGATTGGACAAATCGGGTAAGCATCCTGTTGGGAATTGATTCCACAAAACAACGGTTCTGTAGAAGAAGCTGTTGGAGTGGAATAAAATAAAATAAACGAAATATTGTTTAATAAATTCCACTAAATTCAAGAAGAGATCCAATCGAGCTGGTAATGGGAAATGAGGCGTGGCATAAGAATGGAAGAATAATTGGTAAGATAGAAAGATTATGATGATAAGGTGATTGACCCTTGTTAAGATTAAAGTGTTCTTTAAGCCATCCAAGCAGAAGAGTTTCTCATTATTTGTTTTACTATTGTTCAAAGGCCCAAGAGACACTTATGGTAGAGTGTCACTGAAGGAGTTTGTTGCGTGAGTGATAAGAATAACAGATAAAAGTCGCAGTTTATAAAGATATATAGGAAAGATAACGGTTAGCCCAAGACTTATTCAGATTGTAATGGACGGGGAAGCATCCCATTGGGAGTGGATTCCAGAAAGTAATAGTTCGTAGGAAGAAGCTACTCGAGTGGAAGTTACATCCCACTAATGGAATACGAAGGGAATGAGGGTGGTTCGCTACAATGAGTACAGCAAGGCGGGTCTTGGCATGGAAGATTAGAACTGGTGGAAATAAAAAATATGATTTGCCTGGTACTTTCAGTGACAAAAGCGATAGTGCAGCGAAAGGCTTGTGTTAAGGTGATGTAGGTTGAAAAATAATTCATTACCCATAAGGACGCGGAGACAGTTTCGGACTCTAACTAGCCTGGAAAGGGATGATTGGGATGCGGTTAAATTAACTAAACCCTCGTACGGAAATAGCGCCTAACGAAGTGCCCATGATTACTGGACATGTTTGGAATCCCATTAACGTGAATTTAGTTATAATATTAAGGAATTTTGTTTTTAAAATGGTGCGTGTAAATCAACCTTCCAGTGTTTTATTGTCATTTTAGAAAGAAAAATTACAATCACACACACGTGATGCTTCTTTTCCGACACCAACATTCTAATACTTCATATCTTATTTTCCCTTAAGAGTGAAAAGCCATCACTTCCCAAAGATTTTCTTCTTTCTTTAATGAGTTTCCTTGCTGAAAATATTCAAAAATTGACAAGAAGAAAATTGCTTCTCGTTAAAAATTCCCGCGTGGTTTGGGAAGCGATGGGATAAATAAACGCAACCAATTCTTGTTTTTTTTTTTTTTTTTACTTTGCTTTTCTTTCAATAGATCTATCGTCGGGGCGAACGATAAAAGTTCTCTTCTGATTTTGCATGTTAAGCAATCAAGTTCCCACCTTTTGCAGTTATTCATAATTGAGTGCAAATCCCTGATTATTTTAGACATTTTCATGCAAAAGCATCAATGTATATTTTTGTTTTGAATTTAAAACAGGAAATTGAGCACGTTGAAATAAAGACGTGTTTTTTTTTTATTTTTTTTTTTAATTTGAAATTGAAATTTGCTCTTTCCTCAGTGGTTCTACCTTACAATTAAACATTTAATTTACTGCTGGGGAAGTTCGAGCCTTGGTCCCAGGTCATTATTTAATTTAGCTTAATCTTAGCGTGTCTGAAATTAGCAAACTAGCAGAAAACCCATTCTAAAAACAGAGAGTTGTAAATAAGCATAGCATTATACGTACCTTGATAACATCTCTACATAAAAAAAACTTCAGTACCACATCTCTTTTTAAATATATTGTCTTCATTATGCTAAATCTACTTGAATTTCCTGCTTAATAGTTGATTATGAGAGGAAATTCTGGTTACTTTGCTAATATTTATATAAAAATAATAGAATCAATTCAGCAAACTTACTTTTTCACCACTTCTTTAAATAATTCGTTGCAATTTTAAGATAATCTAATAAAACAGATTATTTGGACTAATTAATTCGAAATATCAGATGACAACAATGCTTATTAATACGAACGCTTTTCTATTTACTATCGAATTTTCAAAAATTCTTTCTAAAAAACACGATGAAAAAAATATAGAATTACTCATAGAAATCTTGTCTATATATGTGGTATTATCAAAAAAAAAAATAAATAAAATAAAAACACTGATACGTTATGGAAATTAAATGATACCACTTACGTTATAAAAGTTGTTTTTTAGTAATTTAGTGTATATATATATATATATATATATATATATATATATGTGTATATATATATATATATATATATATATATATATATATATATAATGAAATGGATAATACGTTCTTTTTATAGATATATAAACATAAAAAGTGTATTAAAATAATTGTCGGACTTTGTCCATTTCATAATGTGTGACGTCATTTGTTTACATTTGGGTACGCATCGGGCAGTTATGAATGTACAAAAGAAAATCGTGGAGAATTTTAGTTTAAAAAAAAGTAAAATGGACTTGCTAACCGAACGCTCCTCTGTGGCGAAATCTGTAAAAGCACATCAGGCTATATGACGGTTCAGTATAAGATACAGGTTCGATTCCTGTCTGACGATGCATATTTTCTATGAAAATTTCTCGGACGTTCAGGCCAGTAAATGTCGTTAATACTGTTTATTATAAACAGAGCATTTACTTAAATATTTGTATCTATCAAAAGAACGTATGAACATAAAAAATGTCTCAATATATATATCGTAACATATATTTTGTTTAACACTTTAAATTTTATTTTTAGTGAATACTCATAAATGAGTAGACGTTTCGTTTATTTATAAAATGGTACATTTATTTATTTTCGTCTACAGTTTTGAATATTCGAGAATTCTTATTAAAGAAAAAAATGGACTCTTCAAACCTGCGTACTCCTCGACGGAGAGAACCATCATTAGATCCGATATGTTTAAACCGACTCAGCCACATACAGACTTTGCCGATCAAGCGCGATTAAATAGTGTTTTCTCGTCATAGACTTTCAGAGTTTCTTATCTGCCCGCGTCCGCTTGTATATTGTATTTCTTTCATTCGGACACAAATGCGACAATTATATTAATCGCGGTGTTGATAGAATGGAAAGGTAGTCTAATAACATACGGACAGTATTTTATTTTTGCCGTAATAAACATTAAATTAGTATTCTTATGCTCCCTCCCATTTCCTATCATTATAGTTATTAGGCTGATTCCATTAAGAAAACATTCATTCACCTTAAGAATCTTGGATGGAAACGCATTATGTTTCATTCACAGACACAAACACACATACACACACAGACACATATATATTTAAATAAAAACAGACCACATTAAAGTTCCATGTAATAAATTATTACACCACATTGCCGCACATATCTGCTAACTCACACATGTCTTCACTCTCCTCCCTCACTTCCTCACTTCGTTAATTTACATATGTATAATACGGCCCGTCAAAAATGTGTAAATTTTCTTTTCATTTTTTGTTTGGAAGTAAAGTCTGATGATCTACAGTCCTTTAAAAGGGCTGTGGTGAAATAATTTATAACATGGAACTTTAAAGTGGTCTGTTTTTATTTAAATTAGTCGCTCTGGATTTACATTGAGCTCTCTGGATTTTATCCTCCTTAGGTTTACCCATACGGATTACCTAGTTTTTCTTAAACTATATATATATATATATATATATATATATATATATATATATATATATATATATATATATATATATATTAATTGACTTAAAATATGTTTTTTTTCGCTACACAGTTCTAAACATGTTTTAAAAATTTTGGAAACATGGTTAGAACTGTGTAGCGAAAAAACCATATTTTAAGTCAATAAATTTATAATATTAATGCTCTGTAAATTTACATTTAGTACTAATTTGGAAAAATAAAAATATCTATAAGAACACCGGATTATATATCTTACTGTTCTTTTTTTTTATTAATATATATATATATATATATATATATATATATATATATATATATATAGAGAGAGAGAGAGAAAGAGAGAGAGAGAGAAAGAGATAGAGAATGAGAGAGAGAGGATGCAATGGATGAACTGTCGTCTAAATGATACAAGAATGAAAATAACACTGACATTTTATTTTAAAAGTTATATTTACCAAAACTTCACAAAAATGTCTTTACTAAAGAGAAAATTTATTCAATAAAATTGCCATTGGCTTCAACTACGGCATCTAGACGACTTCAGATTCTCCTGCGTCTCTTTTGGTTGGTCTCCTTGTTTATCTTGGTGAGTGCTGCCATAATCCTTGCCTTTAGTTCATTTTTGGTGTCACATAGAGTTTTGTTGGTCTCTCGCTCAACAGGGCCCCATAAATAATAATCAAGATGGTTGCAGTCTTGGAAGCTAAGTTCCCAGATATAAGGAGTGATGTGGCAGCAAAAACTGTCTGACAGCCCATAACTGGGTTCTCCTGCTTGTGTGGCAATGTGCAGAGAACGGTTGAAAAATATCCGACATTCCTGCAACCACCCTCTTGACCAAGGGCAACACTACCTCCTCAAGACGTAGACCTTCGTGTTAAGTTTTAGGGGCCAATCAACAGATTCGCAAGTTCTTTTCTTAGAACGATCAGAGTGAGCTTCCTGAGCTACCGTACCTTCGTAATCACTATTAGACTCATTCAACTCTTTCCGAATCTGCTGTCATGTCCTCAGATTGATACCCAAATAGTCTGAAATGTTTGTATTGGAGTTTCCGGTGCCAATCCTCAGCAGTGCAGCATGTCGTTTCCAAATTTCTGGCGGCGTGAATTGGTTCATGGTGTTCTTTCTGTCACAGACGGTGCCCAACTGATCTCACTATACTGCGCAGTCGACAAATTAAAAACAATACGCATGCGCGAAATTAAAAATAGAAAATGGGGACAATTTACACATCGCAACCTTTATATATATATATATATATATATATATATATACACAAGTATAAGATTGGTGTATACGGAATAAATTCCAAATAACCAACAAATACTATTCTTAAAGTAGAGCAAATACAATTATTTATTCGAAAATTATAACATAAATATGTTATGACATCACTATAAAAATAGCCATTTTGTTTCAACACTTCTGGTGTCTTATCAACACCATCACTTGTAAGACACCAGAAGTGTTAAAACAAAATGGCCATTTTTGTAGTGATTTTATGACATATTTATGTTATAATTTTCAAATAAATAATTGTAATTATATATATATATATATATATATATATATATATATATATATATATATGTATACTAAATAAAAATTTCAGAGTTTAGGTGGAGATATTACAGTGCAACTGGAAAATGTTTGCTCCTATAACATTTCTAGAATACACAAATTTTAACAATTGTAATGGCTTGTGTAAACAGAATAAATATATTTCATTTAAAATGACAGTTCAAACGTGACATAAATGTTTAAATAACGAAAATCTCCATATCATTTTTTAATTAACGGAATTCAGTATCTTTCAGGTGAATCAAAGATGCTTACTGCTGATGAAAAAAATAAAAATATCAAACTTACTCTCAAATAATAAAACCACATTGGAAATAGAAAAAAAATATACTCGATCATCGCACAGTGAAACAATATTTCAATGATTGTAAAGTTGAGCACAAGAAGCACATGGGTGGTTGCTTACGTGCAGTTAAGAGAGATTTAAGAAAAATTATAAGAACACTCAAATAGAATTCTCACAGCACCAGCAAAGAGATTTTTAAGCAAGCTGGCATTGAAGAAACATCGAAAGCAACTCGAAATTTTATCCTCCGTAGTATCGAAAAACAACGTTATCCAATTTCATGCACTCCTCTCAGCGAAATGAATCCCCCGAAGAGGTTAGAATGAGCAAACAATGACTTAAAATTAATTTCCAAAGAGCAATTTGAACGGATGAAGTCCGAGCTACATTAGACGGCCCCCGATGTTTGGAAAAGAGGTTGGCTCATTCTTGGTGGAGCTCCTTGCTTGCGTTTGAAACGCCAATAAGACGGTAGTGGAGTAGTGTTCTGGGCTGGAATTTGTGGTTCGAAATTAATTGGATCATTTCTTGTGCCAGAAGGATTCAAACTGAATTCAGCTAATTATTGCCAATTTTTAAAAGAAAAATTCATACCCTGGTTGAATTCAGAAAATGATGAGTTCCAGCGCTTCACCAAAGTGTGATT
This sequence comes from Acanthosepion lycidas, assembly GCA_963932145.1. NCBI lineage: Eukaryota > Metazoa > Mollusca > Cephalopoda > Sepiida > Sepiidae > Acanthosepion > Acanthosepion lycidas. The sequence continues at coordinate 86,645,348 of OZ010598.1, read as the reverse complement.
GCCAAATCAAGATTTTACAAGGAAAAAGATTATGGTATGGCCACCGGAGAGTCCTGATTTGAACCCTATTGAGGACCTTTGGGATATGGTAAAGCACTGAGTTTATGAAAATGAACGGCAATTTTCTAACAAGGATCATCTGTGGAATTGCATTTTGGAGGTTTGTTCTAAAATTACAGTCAGCGAAATTTGGAAACTCACGCGATCACTCAATAAACAATTTATTGAGCTTCTTAAGAATGATGATCGAAAAACTAAATATTAATGTGTTCCAGACGTTTTCATACATTGATATCTAAACAAAGCCATACCAACTTTCATTGGTATATAATACATAATAGACTTTTTCATTATTTTGTACACTTGATTTGAACAGGACCGTATTTTTGCATTGAAATTAAAGTTTACAAAAACTTTTGAGTCGGTATTATTTCCTGAATTAATAAAAAAAGTATCACGAATAAATCTAGTTTTCGTAATTTATTCTAACATATAATGTTTGAGTATTGGGCAAGCAGTAAGGAATTAAAATATTCAACTTTTGCCCATAAAAGCATATTTTATTAGAGAAAATGCAAAATATTAGTATTTGCAAACTCTTTTGAGTTGCATTGTAGAGTTGAAGTAGACTTTAAAAGGAGCCGGAGACACCATCCTAAACAGTAAACGAGGGATAAACATCTACTCCTGTTTAAAAGATTGAAAAAGAGTATGAACCAGACGATAGAAGAGTCTATCAATCTATCTATCTATTTATCTGTCTATGTACTCTCTATTTTATTATATATATATACATACATACATACATACATATATATATATATATATATATATATATATATATATATATATGTGTGTGTGTGTGTGTGTGTGTGTGTTATGGTGAAAACACCTATTCTATAGTTAATAGACACTCCCACCTAATATAAGTAGGAGTAGTAAGAGATACGACAGGCAGTCAATCGGTCAGTTGATGTCGAACGACAGTTAGTCGAATACGAAAGAATCAGCGGCCACAACTAGATTACTTTGCGTAATACCTATTATATCAAGTTCCTAACGTTTTGTCCGTCGAACCTATTTTAGGACCGACTTAGTACAAATACAAGCATCTACTGCGAAATCACTCCACAACAATATATATATATATATATATATATATATATATATATATGTATATATATAAAGATTTTTAGTGTTCATTTTGTTTTAATCAAGGTGTCTTTAGGCGAACAGTTCTTCAGTGACCAACGTTGAGAAAATGACTTTATCAAAATTGTTATAAATAGATAAGTAATATGGCGGAAGATTTGGTGTTCGTCTGAAACATATAAATTCACGATTAAAATATACGTAAATTAAAAAGTTGTAAATACCCCAGCGTGTGTGTAAAATATGAACAAAATTAATCCTCACAATCATACAAATAAATGAAGTGACCGAAAGAAGTTCTTCTGCTTATATAAAGAGGTTTGCTGTGATTTAATACATATAACTTCCAACACGAGCAAAATAGAGAATAAGTTGATAGAAAATTTGGAGGAGCATAGCTCATTCTCCAAAAGGTGTTGTCTAATCGCAGATTCATGCATAGATTGCGAAAAAGGAATGTGAGTATGATGATTAATTCTAATAAATTAAGGTACGTCTTAACTCAACCGAGTTTCCAACCTTAGACAAGTTTATCCTATATATTCAGCTGCGCACTGACATTTGAATTTATAAATTACAGAACTTTTATTCAGATACGACAAACGGTCCTTTACAATGGAAGGGAAAATAGGGCAAGTCCCGAAGACAACACGTAACTAGGCAGTAAAAAAAGTGCAAGAAATTGTGTTAGAAACTCTGTCAATTAAAGTCTGACATTTTCCACCAAGCCATGGCAATTTCAGGTAAATTGGACTTAGACTGGGACCAAACACAGGTAGTCTACTGATGCGTTCGACCTTACGTTCCATCACTCGCTTAATGTCATTAGCCGGATAACCATTACTACATGAAATGTAATGAAGTCTTATCCCTTGCTGGAGAGTGCATGAAGAGCATATCATTAAGGCAAGATGGACTAATGTGATAATTAGGTTGACTTTCTCAGAATGCGGAGTAAAAGAGTTCCAATTAGGGTATAAACCAGTAAAAGTTGGTTTAATATAATGGCAACTTTGTTTTCTTTACGTTCCACCAAAACATCGAGAAAAGGAAGCAAATTTCCCTCCTTTACTTCCATCGTGAATGCTAAGGAAGGATGAAGATAATTAAACAGTCGGCGAGAAGAAACTGCATCATTGATGGTATCAAACATAGAAAACGTTTCATCAATATAACGTACGTATATATACGGCTTCTGATATTTCTCAAACAATAAGCTCTCATCATATTCAACAAAAATGTTGGCCAAAGCAGGACCCAAAGTGCTACTCATAGAGATAGCATCAATTTGGGCATACATAATGTCTTCGAATCTAAACTCTACCCCTTCCGTTGCCAAATACATAAATTCAAAGACAAACAGTTCGAGAATGATGACTGGATCCAAGCAACTACAAGCAAAGAGCATCTGCATAAATCTGTACAGTCTCCTTAAAAAAGACATTTGTAAAGTGTAAAAAAAGAACACTAAATAGTGTTTATGTAAAAAACTGCATTCTATGGTAATAAATTGTTATATATATATATATATATATATATATATATATATATATATATATATATACAGACATGAAAATATTCTGTATTATTTATCCATTTATCACGCTTAGGGGTTTTTAAAAATGGGTGTTTGTTTCTTCAAATGCCTCCTGAGCTAGATTATTCCTTTTGAATTTTTTTCAAATAGAACTCGTCAGCGTACCAGCAGAAATAACTGAATTCCTAATGAAATAATTTACTTTCTTCAACTGTATAATTTTCTACCTTCTCTTATATGGAAAGTTTATAATTTCTGTCTTTGCTTCTCTCTTTATTTTATTTCATTATTTTTTATCTCTTTTTATTATTTTATTTTATTATATCCAATTGTGCTTAAGTCGTTTTCCCAATAATACTCTGAAACAACTGACATTAAATGAAATAGGTTTTACTGCAGGAAATTGTATTTTAATGACTACAAAATTATTTACAACTTCCTTACACAATAAATGAAGTAAGTACAGTGGAGTAATGGATAGCGGCTTGGAGTTGAATCCATTACATTCACTTACGGGCTAATACCTTTGGGAAAGGTATGAATTGTCTTCCTCTCCCCCTGCTATGGGTAAATGGAAGGACAGCCCAGGTTGTATAGCTTGGATGGCAACTGGACTACCGCAAAAGGAAATGGCAACCTTCTTCAGGAAAAAATCTACCTCAATCAAACCTTTATACATATAGTGATTTTCCAGGCGAAGCTTAGATGTGGCACGAATGTAGAGGGCACCCAGTGAGGATCGAACCCACTACTCAGTCGTAATTGTTCTAGCGAGACAAGCTTGCTAACAATTACACCGCCTTGAGGTTACATTTTATTTTCTAAGCGTAGCTTAGATGTGGCACGAATGTAGATGGCACCCAGTGAGGATCGAACCAACTACTCAGTCGTAATTGTTCTAGCGAGACAAGCTTGCTAACCATTACACCGCCTTGAGGTTACCTTTGATTTTATAAGCGTAGCTTAGATGTGGCACAAGGCCGAAAATATCACTTGCAGCTCTCAACAAGTTTCTTCCCTCTTTCTTATATATATATATATATATATATATATATATATATATATATATATATATATAGAGAGAGAGAGAGAGAGAGAGAGAGGAGAGAGAGATTGATAGATAGATAGATAGATAGTCTTAGCTGTGAATACATTCGTATACACTAAAAATAGCGTTTTACGTAATAATAAAAATAGTACTAATAATAATAACATTCAGACACGGTTAAAGATATAGAACCTGTAACAATCTTTTTTATGCGATTTTACAATACACACAAACAAAAGAATCAAAGCTAATCGCCCACACATCGTGGTCAAAAGTACAAAAACAGAGAGTGCTTCTTTTTTGACATGCCAATCTCTGCAGATTGTAATGCGTCTTTGAAGATCTTCAAAAAAACTATCAAAATACAAGGATCTTGAAGTGAAAATCTAAAAATATGGCACACGAGGCTATCAATAATTCCAGTTTTAGTCGGAGTACTCCGGATTGTTGGCAATGTTTCCCTGAATGTATTCCTGGTGCTTCATGCCTTAAGGAAATACAAAGAATTGTACTCACAAATACAGCTCGCACATTACGAAGAGCTTTATCTGTGAAAAATGTGTGGACTCACTGACCTTAGGTTCCTGGTTGGTAACCGGAAGGAAATGTTACAGAATTCCAAGAAAATAATAATAATAATAATAATAATAATAATAATAATAATAATAATAATAATAATAATAATACACACACAAACAAACATATATATATATATATATATATATATATATATATATATATATATAGAGAGAGAGAGAGAGAGAGAGAGAGAGAGTGAAAAAGTGTTTTATGGGGAGTAAATGTGTAGTCCATATGATTTCAGTTTAATACTCCGGTATGTTATCAAGGAAACTCAATGTCTACCCGACAAGTCACGAAATATGTTATTCATTTGTTTCGAGTTTCATGTTTATTTGGTTAGTTTTTATAGCTAACTCTTATTCTGAAGATTATCAGCCGATAAGGTGTTTCGTTTTCGTTATACCAAAATAAAAAGTAAGTAAGAATACAAGTTCATAACAATCAAAGTATTAAAAAAAAATTCCCAAATTATTTTTGTGAGCAATGGGACTTCCTCACTATTTTTTCACACTCGCTGTCAATTCTTATTTCATTCGATTTCAGTTTTTGTAATATAATAGACACACACACACACTTAAACACACACACACATAAACACACATATATTTATATACACACACACACACACATATATATATATATATATATAATTATATCATGAAGAGCTGTAAAGCCTAATTTGATTGTTTGACATATATATATATATATATATATATATATATATATATATATATATATACATGGATACAATATATATATATATATATACATGGATACAATATATATATATATACATGGATTAAAAATTAAAAAGACCTTATGCAACTGGAATTTATAAACGGGGATCATATCATTCATATACAGGTTCGGGATTGATGTTTCTTATTCCTATTGTTTGTGACGATGTATTCTCGCCATTTAAATCATTAACCTCTATATTTGTTTTTTGTATGAATGATTCATGAATTTATAAATTATAATTGCACCTTTTAATTGAAATTAAAAACATGGATATTAATATATATATATATATATATATATATATATATATATACATACACATCGATACAATATATATATACATGGATATTAATATATATATATATATATATATATATATATATATATCATAAAAAAATTATACAAATAATTAAATAGTAATGCTAAGTAGTTTAATGGCGAAATCACTAACAAGACTTAATGAGACATTAACTTACGATGAATTCTTTGAATAATAAAATCCTCATTTTCAAGTTGTTGTCAGCTGGAAGACTCATGCCGAGTCATTTCAACAATTTCAAATTGTCATCTTCAGGGCGCACTTTTTTCAATACATACGCAAACACTAACACAAAATATTATTTCTTTGTATAAATTGTTTCTTTATGATATTAAATATAAGCTGCATACTCTAATATATTTACAACATCAGATCCGCAGCACAGTAATAATCAGAATCTTAAATTCTGTGGAAAACTACTAAGACATTTTTACTCTATAAATTGGATTATACTTAAGTCCATATCACTTTAACTGATAAACACATTTAACCAGAAATTCGTGGATTTATAATTTTTCAAAATTCAAACAAATTTCTGGCTTGATCTATTTGAACAAGAACTCTATTTCTCACGGCATCGCACACCCAAAACATATATTAACTGTTAATAAATAGTATAATTATAGCAAAAAAAAACAAAAAAACAAAAAAAAAAAACGCAAACATTGGATAGATGAGTCAGTACTCTGTCCGTACCCTACAATCTGATGTAAACAAACACCGGACCTATCATTGGTTGCATAATGCAGGATTAAAAGCTGAAACGGGGCGTTTTATTCTTGCTGCACAAGGCCAATGCTTTCTAACTTGAAATTACCAAGAACAGATACTGAAAAATTGTGTTAACCTGAAATGCAGATTCTATGATAAGCATCCAGAAATAATTGATCATCCTGTATCATATTTCTAGGTAGTGATACACAATAAATATAAACCCGGTATGACAGAGTTGGCGAATATCCTGTATAGACAATATGCAACTTTACAGAAAAGACACTGCAAGAAATTGATGTTAACACCACCCAGACTGGGTTACAGAGATAGGACCTGTATTGTTTTTATGGGATTTTTCAATAGACACAGACTTAACAATCAAATCTAATCGGCCAGACATCGTTTATCAAAGACCAATGAACAGATTAACATCGCACTCCTTGCAGATTGTAATGTATCTTTGAAGATCTTCACAAAACTACCAAAATACAAGACACGTGTGGGCATTAACAGCTCCAGCTGGAGTTGGGGTCCTTAGTTTGATTGGAAAAAATTCCGATAAGTTCTGTGAAAGGATGCTTGGTATTCCAAACCATACAGATACACAAATTGGACTCACAAATACAGCTCAAACCTTACGAAGGGCTTTATCTATGTAAAATATGTGCGATCTGATTTTTTTTTTTTCAAAGAAATATTTAGTATAAAAATGTCATGATGCCATTTCTGACCTTAGGTCTCTGGTTGGGACCCGGAAGGAAATGAGTTTACACCAGAAATCTAATAATAATAATAAAAAGAAGAAGAGTGATGATGATGATGATGATGATGATGATGATGATGATGATGATGATGATGTTTTAAGTGCTGTGGTAGAATTATTAGTAATATTATTAGTAATATTAATAGTAATATTAAGAAAGTTTTATTGCTGTTGCATAGGTGGCTTTAGCAATATTCGTTGTGGTAGGTCAAGTTGTATTTTTTTTGAAGAACATCGTTTTGATTATTTATAATGTATAATGAATATAATTTCTTTCTCTTTCATCGAAACTTTTCATCCACTCCTAACTTATAATGCCTATGTGTATCATTTACTCATCCCACGATTGCCTGTCATTTTCGCTTCTCTTTGCTATCACTTTCAGCCAAGCCCATGCGACACGTGTTTATAATTCTCCAGTGCGTCTCTTTATCAAAGGTGACAACATCAACAAGTTCTGGGCAAGTTTCTCACAATGAAAATTAAACGCGATAGACGACAAAACAGAAAAGTTCAGAGCAGATAACATTAGAAAGATTTTAGAGTTCCATGTAAATAAGTGGACACAACGTTAAAAACGCACTATTCAGACGGGCTTAATCACAAATTTAACAATATATAGATAATATTAATATATAACCCCACAAATCAGGCCCTCCAATAAAAGTGTCAAAATAACCAAGGGAATTCAGAGCAGCATGAATCCACCCAGTTCTTATCTTAAATAACAACTTAATAGAGACTGTTTGACGAACACAATAAAAAAACAAAACAAATGAAAACTACAGACAAAAGTTCATTTTCTCCATCAAGGGATTCATTTCTGTAGTTCACGGCTACCATCAAGCAGAATTTTTTTTTTCTGATGATGGCCATGTTGGCCGAAACTAGTCGAGGAATCTAAATGAAATAATAATAAAAAACGAAAGAATATTAATATACAACCCAGTGTGTCTGAAAATTTTAATTTTTTAATATTTTTTTGTTCAATATATATATATATATATTGAACAAATGACCCTAGGAAAGCTATGGATCCATCTCCTCCAAACAGCTATGGGTTACATAGTGGGACATATATCTGTAAAAATCATTGTAATACTAAAAAAAATTATAATACAATATTCAATCGAAAAAACAAAACGGTACTATTGTTCTTACAATCCAAAATGCTTATCTCCTCTAAATAACCGACAAAGGGTTGATAAGCCATAAAAAATCAATATTTTTTCTTTTTATATCTTTTTCTGCTCTCTTTTTTCTTAATTTTCTGTTTATTTTTATTTTTATTACTAATTTTCTCCTTTTATTTATTTTTTATTTTTTTCCTCATTACTTTTGTTTCTTGTTTTCTCTTACTTTTTCTTTTTCCCTCTTCTCTCCGTTACATTTTTTCTTTTTTTCCGTCTTCTTATTTCCGCTTTTCTTTTTTCTCCTCCTCCATCTTTGATAATTGTTTCTTCTCATCTTATCATCATGCTATTAATTATTAAATATCAATGATTAAAATTAAAATAATTCAGAGTAATTGCCTTCCTTAGCAACATTAAATCTGCTGTTTTATTATTTAATGACCACGTAGAACAACTACATTGAATCAACACCTTCAACTACATTAACGAAAGTTGGTTCTCTGTGTCGTGCTAGAAAGTTTTTCTCGCCCGAGTACATACTTCAAATCTATAAATCAACCATTCGTCCTTGCATGGAATATAGCTGTCATATCTGGACTGGTGCCCCCGCTGTACGTCTCGAGGTCCACGATAAAATCCAGAGACGGATATGGAATGTGATAGACCCTGATCTGGCATCTCGCCTAGAGTCACTTTCTCATATATGTGCCGTGTCTTCCCTCTGTCTCTTCTACAACTATTTTCACGGCAACTGCTCCGACGAGCTACTTTCGCTGGTTCCCAGACTACATGAATTTAAGCCTGCTACTCGGTTGGCATTTCGGTCCCACCCTTTCACTGGCGGAACGATTAAATGTAACCGTCTCTTCTACTCTCTTCTTATCTCCCACGTCCCGCCCGTGGAACTCCCTTCATCTTTCTTGCTTTCCTGATAGCTATAATCTTCAAATATTCAAATATAATGTCAATCAGCGTCTTCTGATACTTTGATTTTGTTTATCCTTTCCTCGAACAGCCGTCTTTACTCTTGCCTTCATTTGCGTACTTTTGGCACTCTGCCTTGCTTGGGGTGAAATGCTTAAATATATATATATATAGGAGCGTTCGGTTAGCAAGGTCGATTTTACGGGAGAAAATCATGGAAAATTGTAGTTTAAAAAAACAGTCAAATCGACCTTGCCTACCGAACGCTTCTCTGCGGCCAAATCGGTTTAAAGCACGTCAGGCTATATGACGGTTCCGTATAGGATACAGGTTCGATTCCTGTCGGAGGACTAATATTTTCTATTAAAATTTCTCGGACATTCAGACCGGTAAATTTTATTTAATACTGTTTATTATAAACAGAGCATTCACTTAAATATTTGTATCTATTAAAAAGAATGTATAAACATAAAAATGTCTTAAAATAATTGTCGGACTTTGTCCATTTCATTAAAGTTATAGTATGTTCACTAGATGTATAACCACAATACATCATCAAATTAAAATACATGATGTACTGTCAGGTGGACCCGGAACACCGTCCAATAGGCCGCACTTCACTACATTTGAAGGAAGTTTGCAAGAACGACTTGAAACACACAGGCATCGACCTCGTAACTGGCAACAGCTAGTTGACGATTGCAGAGCCTAGCGTCATGTTGTTCAAGGAGGATTTAAGAAGGGCGTGATAAAGCGAAACCAACTGTTTAAATTGCAGTCATGAAGGGTGGTAACAAGCGAAACCGGCTGATTAAGCAGGAGTCATGAAGGGCGGGAAAAATCGGAATCAACTATTAATGGAGGTTTCAAGAAGGGTGAGTAAAAGGGAAACCAACTGTTGAAAGAGGCGTCAAGAGGGGCGGGAAAAATCGAAACCTTTTGTAACCTAGAATGAGTTACTGAAAGAAGAATAACCGCAACGGAGGCTGGAAATGAAATGGTAATCTTTATAACATCAATAAAATACAATACTCGCCAGCGGCGGAAAGTAGGTAAACCACTGCTAGTGGTGGATTACTTAGCATATTACCACCCTCACTTACAATAGTGTCCAACGTATTTATGAGGATTAGGACATACCCAATAGTGTTCATAGGTACGGTATATAACAGAAAGAAAGAATGAAAGAAATTAAGAAAGAAAGTGTTGTAACCTTGAAAAGGTTACAGAATACGGAATAACCAAAACGGAGGTTGGAAATGAAAAGCTAATCTTTATCAACATCAACAAAATACAATACTCGCCAGCTGCGTGAAATAGGTAAGCCACTGCTAGTGATGAACTCCTTAGACAGCATATTACCCTCACTTAAAATAGTGTCCAATGTATTTGTCAGGATTGGGACATCCATGTAAGTGTTCGTAGTTACGGTATATAACAAAACTAAAGGTTTAAGCAGGAGTCAAGAAAGGCGATAAAAAGCGAAATCAACTGTTAATAGAGGTGTCAAGAAGGGTGGATAAAAGCAAAACCAACTGTTGAAAGACGTGTCAAGAGGCACGGGGAAAAGCGAAACCTATTGTAACCTAGAAAGAGTTACTAAATGAGGAATAACCAAAACGGAAGTTGGAAATGAAATAATAACACCAACAAAATCCAATACTCGCCAGCGGCGTGAAGTAGGTAAACCACTGCTAGTGGTGGACTACTTAGACAACATATTACCCACAATTACAATAGTGTCCAACATATTTGTCCGTATTGGGACATCCACATTAGTGTTCATAGGCACAGTACATAACAAAATCAAATGTTTAAGCAGAAGTCAAGAAGGGTGGACAAAATCGAAATCATCTGTTGAAAAAGGTGTCAAGAGGAGCGGGGAAAAAGCGAAACCAACTGATCAAAGAAGATTCAAGAAGGGCTGAGAAGAGTGAAACTAACATATTAAAGATGATTCATCAAGGTCGGGAATAAGCGAAACCAGCTGTTGACGGAGGTGTCAGGATGGGCGGGAAAAAGCGACACAACCTTTTGGAGATAAGAAAACGGATGAAGCAGAAAGAACAATGCAAGACATTCATTTCAAATTCCATCTTCGGCTGTCACACCTGCAAAAGTGACTGTCATGAAAAGATTTGAGTGTTAAACCACTCCAAACGCTGCTCGCAAAAGAACTGAATGTTTGACTAATTTTTACCAACCTCTCTTGAGACAAATAGATGACTACTACTACTACTACTACTACTACTGCTACTACTACTACTACTACTACTACTACCACTACAGCATCAGGTTCCTGGGTTTTGAATTCATAGTTTTATTTCCTATTAACTGGTTGCTATCCACGGCTTAGAAGCAGTCTGTCCTGCTATTTCCCCATAGCTAATGGACAGCGTCTCGGATTGAGGAAAAGGAGCGCCGTTCGAATCCTAGTCGAATACATTATATTCACTTACGTACTATTAACCTTGAGAAAGGTATGAATCCTCTTTGTTCTCTCCCCATCTATGTGTAAATACCAGGACAGATCGAGTTCTATAGCTTTGGATGGTAACTGGTCTACCGCAGAAAAAAATGGCAATCTCTTGTGTGGGAAAAATCTGCCTCGTCTGTCATCTATCAAAAGATACATGATCGCTTAAACATTGATTCACATAGGGCATATAACTGATCTTCCCAGCTATGCGTAAATAGCAGGACAGACCGGGTTCTATAGCCTTGGATGGCAACTGGTCTACCACGGAAAGAAATGGCAAACTACTGCGGGAAAAAAATATCTTTCGTCAGTCATGTATCGAAAGATACATGATCGCCTAAGCGTGTATTACGAAGGGCACATAACTGATTTTACCGGCTGTGGGTAAATAGCAGGACAGACCGAAATTTATAGCCTTGGATGGCAACTGGTCTACTACAGAGAGAAATAGCAACCAGCCGCGGAAAAAATCACCCTCGTCAGTCATGTATCGAAAGATACATGATCACCTAAGCGTGTATGCCGCATGGCACATAATGGATCTTCCCAGCTATGAGTAAATAGCAGGACAGGGCGGGTTATATAGCCTTGAATGGCAACTGGCCTGCCACAGAAAGAAATGGCAACCTACTTCGGGAAAAAATCTGTTTCGTCAGTCATGTATCGGAATCTGCCTCGTCAGTCATATATCGCTGATCTAAAACTAAAGGGTGTGCTATCGGGGTTTCGTCCCCATGTTAAATCACCTTCTTATGTCTTGCTACATCCATGAATAAAGTGTATACGATGGTATATATGGTGAATGTCTACCCCTGAAAGATTTTTCCACATCACTTGTACAGTTGACAATAGATGCAGGTAGCCTCACCGAATCTATATCCAATGCGGTACAGATCTGGTGATAATGCTCCCCAGGGAAAATGCCGACCATCTTATAGTTCATGTTGAATAGCAGAAGGATGAAAAATAAATAGCCCATCACCATTCCTTTTTCTGGTTTTTCGTTTTATTGTTCAATTATTCCCTCAGCAAACAACAAAGATGAACGAGAGATATAAGCTATAGCACTCCACACCCATATGTAAGAAGTTGGACTTGTGTTTTGTATGTGAATATATATTAGAAGTTATTGCTACTCAGGCCTAAAAGCTCACGCATTATTTTTCAATGCCTCGAAAATCAAGTTAGTATTGTTATATCATCATACAGCAGACATTGATCATATCTTTCTCACAATAAGTTCCTTGTTTTGCTTCGTCTCGGATTCAAGGTCATACCAAACATAAAATAAAAGTCACATATATGATCAATCGCTCATTGTATCCAGAAAATGCCTATTTCTGGCAGGATTTATCTTTACAAAAGTCAGATCAGAAAAAATTAGTATTGCTGCCACACCTCGGATGGAGCTGCCCAATTCTACACTTTCCAGTCTTGATAGAGTTCAAGGTCATTTACGTAATCTTGTGTGGGGTTAGTTATATTCCACCTACATTCCCTTTTCCCCAGGGGCAACTTCGTCTGTTCATCACTACTCTCGATACCAACATAGCAAATGTTCAGAGCAGCTCCATTCTTAACTGCCATCATTTCAGACCTTTACAGGTATGAACAGATCATTATGATCTTAACCTCTTAAGGTCTAGAATGATCTTCCTCAAATATCCCCATAAATTGCACCACTTACTCTGTAAGCCTGTATCTCGAGTAGTTTTTAGGCCTTTTAAATATCCCTGTAAAAACGTTTATAAGTGTTTTCATAATAAGCACTTCTTAAATCCTTTTTTCCAAACTTGCGATCTCATTCAATAATAATCTACTTGATCTAGAGGCTAGGCCTTGGGTTGGGTGAACAAACTCTTAATACATACAGAAGGTAGTAGGAACTTCTGTGTTGTATAATAGTTAGCAATCTTGTCTACATATAAAAATTACCCAGGAGTACTGAGCTCAATCCTTATTGGGCGCCTCATACTTTCGGCCTTGTGCCACATCAAAGCTACATTTAGAAAACAACCATACACAGGGTTGTCAACCACATTCTCTCCGTATTCAAATGGTAAGAAGTATATGCAACGATCTATCACAAACTTGAAGAGTTAAATATTTTAGTATCCAGGGAAGCATCACCGCAGGAGTTTGCTCCATAATATAGCACTTCTTGGGCAGCTTTTTTCAAGAAAGGATATTTTATGTAACATGCTTCCGTGTGAAGACTTCTCACATAATAATACAATCCTGACCACTTCAAATCTGTGGTTCGTCGTTGCATATCCTCAACATTTCCACTTCCTATTTCCTCTTCGTAAGGTCATATCGTGTCGATATCCATTAAACACTCTGGTCAATCTGGAGATCAACAGATCTCTCACTTTATAACTAGATACGGATCTTCAACACCAACGTCAAGTCGGTCCTAATCTACGATTCAGAAATTTGAAGGGTAACCCAGACCAACACCCACAAACATCAGACATTTACCAACCGATATCTCAGGAACATCCTAAATATAAGATGGCCGGAAGTCGTCTCTAACGACCAAATATGGGAGAGGACGAGACAAGCCCCAAACAAGATTGACACAAGAAACGGAGATGGGGATAGATCGGGTCACACATTCCGCAAGCCTGATTCTAGTGTCACCAGGCAGGCCCTTCACTGGAATTCACAAGTGAAGCGAAAAGTGGGTCGACCAAAACAGACTTGGCGCAGAAATGCTGACGCAGAGGTGAAGGTAGCCGGCACGACATGGGTAGAGCTGAAGAGGGTCACCCGGAACTGCATCCGTTGGAAAGGTGTTTTTGCGGCCCTATGTTCCCCAAGGAATCAAGAGGCATAAGAAGTCAAAAGATGGTCATATCACGCGCTTCATTCAGTATAACTCTAGCTTCAGTGGCCCTTCGGCCATGTATTTGGTAAACATTAACAAAAAAAAAAAAAAAAATGTATAATGAACTGCTCTCATTATTGACCATATCAAATAATCATTGGATTACCTACATGATCCTCCAGCGACAGTACAGGGTGTTTGTCGGTGGTGTTTTGTGGAAATCGGGGAAGAGGCAAGGGTGACCTTTTTCATGCTGCAAGTAAATGATTTACAAAGGTCAGTATTCACACACGAGGGCGCGTTTGCTCTGATATGTGCAGTAGACGAAATGCGGCCTCACGCTGTTTTTTTTACATCGATCTGGGTGAATGTCAATGCTACGGTCCTCTTTCGAACGTCGTCTACAAAAGCAGTAATACATTAACCCTAACCATCGTCTTCATATGTGTTTACGGCCACATCACGCTGAAACACGGTCCCCGTACAGTCCCTGAAGTTAAGCAACGTTGAATCTGGTCAGTACATAAATGGGTGACCGCTTGGGAATACCAGGTGCTGTAAGCTTGGATGTGCAGGTGGTGGATAATAGCTCGGAATTCTTAATCAAAGAGCCGAGTTCAAATTCCCGTTGGGTAAGTTATATTCATCTACACACAAATACCTTTGGGAAAGGTATGAATCCAAGCCTTTTACCTTGAGATAATGGTTAATTAGTAAGAGATGTACCATTAACAATTATTTTCTCAAAACATTAATCATCTAATGTATATGTGTGTGTTTGCGCGTGCGTGTGTCCAAGCACCTCCTCCGCTCCCACTGGTCCGATTTCAATGATTCTAGAAATGTTAGGCGCAGGGAACGATTTTCGTTGAGCTCAGATTCAGGGTTGCCAGATTATGCAAAGTTAAAATATATATATTAATATATTATACTAGCCATTATCATTGCTTCCAGGGTTAAAGGGGAGTAACTCTTATTTTCCTTTTGTATCCAAAATTGCAGTGCACTTTTTATTATAAACTAGCTTAAGACCTCAATATTGGGTGACATTTCAGCTAGCTCCTGTGGAGGACTCTTGGTTTGGCCATCAACACAATACCTAGGGAGAAGTATATATATATATATATATATATATATATCATTCAGATGTATCCGGCATATCTTAATTTAATAAAGTTATCGGAATGTGCAACAAATTTACGGTTTCATTTCAGGTAATTCAGGAAAATATTAAGATAACAAGTTTATTGGAAAACCGTGTAGCGCCATTCCCTTAAGTAGGGACTATCTGTTTACCGTCAACACCGACATTTAAAAGAATGATTTTTTTCTACCGGGATTCAAATCTTGAGTAATGATAGCATTGTCAAAGATGTGTCTGAGTAGCCGTCTGCAAAGGGAATTTGCTAGCCGCTCAGAAGTCTGGCATACTCAGAAATGAGCTGTCAGGTATTTATTTTTTTCTGTCTATATTTCTGAGATGAGGTATTGTAATTATTTAAATTATTTACATTGTTCGGATTGTTGTCCTCATTTTTATTGTCATGTTCACGACGTCTACGCTCCGGCCTTCTTCAGGTGATTGCAATTTCGAGCTGAACCCTTTATTTCGTCCACCGGGGTTCGCTTGTTCTAGTTCCACGTGCCATGCCTCTTCCGAATGACTGAATTATCTACCTTTAACTCAATTCTCCAAATTTTGTTCCCCAATGCCGTAGCCAGGTACTGAAATCACAACTCTTTGGGTCAAGTCACTGGATCCAACCAACACTTTTAACCACTGGGTCATGTGTCTTTGTGTTCTTTTCGAAATTCCAACGTATATCAGCTGAAGAGGGCCGGAGCGTACAATGGCCGAAACGTCGTGAACATAACAGTAAAGATGAGGACAACAGTTCGAATAATGTGAATAATGTAAAAATTTATTTATTTATTTTTAAGTTTTAACCCCAATTAAGGCGGGAGTGTCAGTAGCACGCAAGGGGTTACAGAGAGTGATAGCGAGAGTAAAGAGGGGTGAAAGAGGAAAGGATAAAGAGAAGGACGGGGGAATAACTCAAGGCATCTGGAGATGTCGATTGACATTGCATTTGAATAGTTGGAGATTATAGCTATCAGGGAAGCAAGTAAGAGGAAAGGAGTCTCACAGATGAGAAGTGCGAAACATCAAACTATTCGGGTAGAAGAGACGGCTATATTTAACCGTTTCGACAGTGAAATGGTGGTACTTAGATGTCGACCTAGTGGCAGTTTGGGAATCAGCGAAAGTAGCTCGTCGGAGCAATTACTGTGGAAGTATTTGTAGAAAAGACAGGGGGAGGCAACGGCACGTCTGTGAGAGAGCGGCTGTAAACGAGATGTCAGATCAGGACTAACCATATTGCATATCCGTCTCTGGATTTATTTTCATATATTTTGTCTATATTTTTGTAGGATGATTGGAGAAATTATGACCCAGAACTTATTTAGCGGACCATGATTATTATTATTATTATCATTATTATTATTATTATTGCTTATTTATTTCCTTTTGAAATATATCTTTAAAAATGATTTAAGGTTAGCTTATTTACGGTTAAACCAAAGAGACGAATCCCATTCCGTAGGCGCCTTTTTCCGGTCTTTTTGTGCTAATTCGTTTTCAGTTGCCTACAGAAGTGACTTGGATCTCCACAACTTTTGATGTGTTATCGACGCTCTTCATCAAATTCTTGTAAATTCTATTATCTATACGCACCAAAGTCTAAAATCATTGAGACGTTCATCTCCCATTTTGAACCGATTAGATTAACCACTTTCTGTCTTATCCCTATGAATCACTAATATTTGGTACATGTGTTCTCAAATCAGTGACGTCATATTTAACATGTTTTAGATGATATCACAAGCTGTCAAATATTGGTCTCCTCAAGCGATATTACTTTTATGCAATCGGTCTCAATAATTTTATAGGAATTTTATGCTATCAATCTGGAAATTAGGGTTACGTCGTTAATGACATGTACTTTTGATTGTTTGGTTGATTTTTATTTTACGGTTTATCAACCTTTCGCAGGTTATTTAATGTCAGAAAATATATTTTGGCTGTAAGAATGTTTGGGGGATGAGAATGAGATCTATATTTCGCAATTAAAATAATGAATCGTTTAATTAATCTGTTCCCTTATTATTACGTTTCTTAAATAATGTTTTCGTTATATGTTTTTGTTATACTATATGTTGTTATATGTATTTGTTATATTTTGTTACACTTATATTTATAACAAACATGCCAATTACATGTATTTTATTATATTGAATAACGAAGGTTTAGAATTAATTTAATTCAACTTAAGCCTCTGAAGTGCTTAGAGAATTAGTTCTCTAATTACCATGTTTATTGTAATAACTTGATTTCCTTGCTTTTTTCTTTTGATATAAAATTGTTAAATGTTCTACTAATTAAGCCATAGCTTTAAGAGGTGGATACATACCTTTGCTAAGCGTATTTTTGCGTAAGTGAAAACTAACGAATCCCAGTGTATTTGGAAAACGGCTCTCCGATTTCCAATTCTGTGCCGTTATCCTTTACACCACCCGCACGTTCAGCTTACAGCACTTAGCATTCCCAAGCAGTCAACCATCTAGGTACGCACCTGGATCGACGTTGCTTAACTTCGTTGATCGACAAGCCATAAACTCATTGTAATAGCAGAAACATTTATAAGTCTTCTATGTGTGCATACTTAGAATATTGATGTCTCATACAGCCTGGTTCTTCTGCTATGTATTTTGAAATTGCTGATAAAATACAGCGAATATGTAATGGTATAGGTCTATATCTGGCATCTCGGCTTTAGTCATTTTCTAACCGCCGTAACGAAGCTTCCTTGTACTTTTCTATAAATATCTTCATGATAATTGTTGTGACGACTTTTCTTCCTTGGTATCTAAACGCAATACTTGATTGGCGGCAAGGTCTTATCATTTTACATGTTAAATGCAACCGTATGCTAACAGTTTTTTCTCTGGAATGTGTTGCTTGTGGAACTCTCTTCCAGCTTGTTGCTTTCCACTCAACATTGATCTCCAAATATTTAAATAGAGTCTCCATCATTATTTTATTTTATGTATTCTTAACCACTGTTGTTTTATTGTTTAAATTCACGCGATCGAGGTACCAAGAACAACTGCCCTGAAAACATTAATAGAAAGGATTTTATAGGACATTTTACATGGTGTAGATAGGAGCTATATTTAAATTGCTGAGAAAAAAATTATATCTATATTTTTAGACGGTCAATGGTATCTATGATTCATTGATTACACTTGCCCAATATATATATATATATATATATTCACATACTCGATTCTCCCGTCGAACGAATTCGACGTATGAAGGTCAAGCAGATCAGTTCCTAGGAAACCGACAGCCCACTAACAGCAAATGAGATTTGATTATAGTGGTGATGCAGGACCATCCACACTGTTTATGAAGGGCCGAATACAGAGAACTGGTGCACTACGTGCCACAAGGTCCCCAAATGACCCTCCGCAGGTTTTGAATTCAGAGTTGTCCTTCTCCTAGACGAGTTGCCATCCAAGGCTATAGAATCCAGTCTGTCCTGCTATTTACCCACAGCTGGAGGGAGAAGAAGAGGATTCACACCATTCTCAAGGGTATTACCACGTAAGTGAATGTAAGCTCTCCGATTCCTCAATCCAAGCCGCTATCTACTACTCCACCATGCCTCCTTTATATATATATATATATATATATATATATATATATATATATATATATATATCGCATTTTACTCAGTATCACTTCATGTTAAAAATTGTAGGCGTTTAGCAAAACAGTGACGGATACACCTCTCGAAAGAAAAGTGTTTGTAACAGAAGAACAAAGATAGTGACAAACAAAACGATCTCCAGTCGAATTTGAAGCAAGACAATCATTTAGTCGACAAAGATATCTAAGTACCTCGCAAGAAAGGTTTGAATTTTTTTTAATATCCCATAAAAGGTGGTAAAGCCACCAAGACACTAGTGTGTGGAATAATTAAAAGCAGAAACATTAATAATGAGCAGGAAGAATAGTAATCAGTAGGACAGTGGATAGCGATTTTCAAGCCATTTAAATTTTGGCAGAATTAAGTTAGTTGGAAACATGGAGAGAGAAATGAGTTTCACAAAGATGAAGTATGAGAAAAGAAACTGTTAGCATGGAACTTACGGTTGCATATGGCCAATTCAAATGTAAATTGATGTGACCTTACTGCCAATCAATTATTGCGCTTATATTCATAAAGTCTAAGTACCATAGAGGAGAGTTAATTCGAACAATTACCATGAAGGTATAATTAGAAAAACACAAAGAAAGCTACATTACAGCTGTGGGCAAGTAATTGAAGCTGAAATACCAGGTTAGGACCAATTATATTGTTGATTCTTCTTTGTATTTTTTTAAAGAATCTCTAAATATATGGCAGGAGTACCAGACCAGATGTGGGAACATTATTCTAAGCATGGATGAATGGTAGACTTATAAATATGTAAATTAGATTCTGGAGAGAGAATGACTATCACAACACAATGAACTAACTTTCTTAGCAGCTCACCTAGCAATGGATTCAATATTGTCTTTCACTTTCATGTCAGCCGAAAGTGTTAGTCCGTGAAGACGCAACAAGTCACTCTTTTGAAGGTTTGCAGAAATGAAAGGAAGAAATAGGTGTTTCAGATGCTTAATACAGAACAGTTTTGTTTTGGAGGAGTGAATTGAATTGTGAAAACATTCTTTGCCTCAGTTAACAAAAGACTGTACGACAAAATAAACTGTTAGTATAGAAATTACGGCTACATCTTTGCAACTCAACTGAAAATTGATGAGATTTCTACCCCAGTCTAGTATTAAAATTAAAACCAAATTCTAGGTACTATAGCAAAAAGCTCACACGAAAAATTGCCATAAAAATATTTATAGAAAACGTACAAGAAGAAAATTTATGTCGGTGGGAAATTGACTTGAACCGAGTCGCCAGATCAGGACCAATAATATTGCTGATACTTCTTTGGATTTTATCAAGAACATCAAGGTTTAATTCCAGGTTCACTGTACCATATGTGGCAACAATATTCTAATCAGACTTGTAGATATGTATGATAAATTCTGGAGAGAAAAATTTTCTCGCACGACAGCGGAAACCAACTTTTTTGAAGCTGACTTAGTAATCAATTCTTTATAGTCTTTCAACCTAATGTCAGTTGAGAACGTCAACTCGAGAAGGAGCAACATATCATTTTTCTGGAGGCTAGCACCAGCCCTGCTGATGGAAGGCAATGAGGAGTCTCTTTGATGATTAATGTTGTGAAGTTTAGTTTTGAAGGTGTTAAAATTAACAAGGCAATCTTTCCCCCAGTTAACAACTGGTCATTTGGGACATCGTTTGTCATTTTTACTTTGTCATACGACAGTCTTAGAAAGGAC
The DNA here is from genome assembly GCA_963932145.1 of Acanthosepion lycidas. NCBI lineage: Eukaryota > Metazoa > Mollusca > Cephalopoda > Sepiida > Sepiidae > Acanthosepion > Acanthosepion lycidas. The sequence continues at coordinate 86,624,654 of OZ010598.1, read as the reverse complement.
TCTCACTGTAAGGAAACAAAACCTTCTAAAGGAAAGTGATAAAGAAATGAATTGACTAAACATCTGATTATTTTGAGGGGTACACCCCTTTTTATACAAATGAACTCACACAGTATATACATATACTGCAAGAGCCAGACGAGAGTAAGAGAGAGCAAGACCGAAGAGTCGGGTCGAGTCCAGTCCAGCGTGACAGAGTAAAAGGTTGTAGGTAACCGGAAGAGTGTGGGTGACGTAACAAAGTTGTAGAAGTCACAGTAAGCGAGCGCGTAGACCCAGTAAGAAGTCATAGACTTCAATACCAAAGACTGATATATATTTTGCTAATAACCTGTATTTTTGGAACTACAAACCTGCTTTAACAGTTTGTATTATTACGTTAATACATTATTTTCCTATATTCATTCCTGGCGTTTGTTATTTATCGGTATCGGATTTCAACCCGGAATCCACAACAGATTACATTGTGAGTTCTGATATGACTTCTGAGATTTGCAACGCTTGGATTGAGACATCCTTTTCATTTTAGCAATTAAAAGTAAAAAAAAAAAAGGAATAAAATAGCAAGTTAATCAAGTCAAACACCGTAATTAGAGAAATAATCCTTTATGCACTTCAGTGGTCTCTCCTTAAGTTGAATTAAATGAATTCTCAACGTTCATTATGTAATATAATGAAATACATGTAATCGTCATGTTTGTTATATAATAAATATAAGAAAAAAACTCTATTTAAAAAATATATTAACAAGGAAATAGGTTAATTAAACGGTTCACCGGCCTTTATTTTAATTGTAAAGTCTGAATCTCTGCTTTATTATATCGCAATAGATTGTTTCAAAACATTTCTTTTGTTGAATCTCAATAATAAAACTTTCTAAAAATTGCCATCAGTTTTGACAGCACGGGTACACTAGTATATAAAGTTGTCGGCATCAGTTACTCACCTCCACTGAACATTTACATATTTTGTAAAGAAATGCGAATATTTGCTAGTAGTTACAGAATTTAACATAAAAAAAAAAATAATAGAAAGAATTCTTTCGAATTTGGAGGAACTAGAAGCTATTGGCAAGGAAGAATGGAACAAAAGACCTATCAGTGAGTGTAGTGATCAGCTTGCGATTTTTCTTCTGTAAGAAAGGTGTTGTAGAATTGAAAATAATTTGTCACCTACAAGGACGCGGAGAAGCGTTTATACCATATCGAGAAGGGTAAATGTAGACAAGATAACTCCTGCACCATATACGGCAACAGTACTCCATTTTCGGCTTGAACTGGCTCTTGTAAAAGCAGAGAATAACTGAAGTTAAGTGCTTCTTGGAGACTTACAGGAAACCGACCATCTTGCGCCAGCATATTTAGTAAATGCTCGACAGTATTCTCAAAGATAAAGAGAAGAATTTAGACAACAGATATGATTCTGTAGAATTCCATGATCAGAGCGCATAAGCGACAAGTAAGTTTTAAGGAAAATAGAAACAAAAAAATACATTCAAATCAGAAAGACATAGTTGAAATATTTGGCACACATCAGGAGGAAATAAGCCTGGACAATTTAACACTCAAACGATATACTAAAAGTAATTCGAACAAAGAGCGATTAACCTATTTTTATGATGTCAAACGCCTTTGTATCACGTTCATAACGCTTGTTGTAGTCAAGACTTTGGAATCACAGATACTGATAGTAACTCCTTCGAATAATAATCGCACTAGTAATAGTTGTTCAAATAGTAACCGCCAAATAGAAACCCGAAAAGAAATATAGTGTAACCTGGATATAAGAGAGTTGTCGGGACCGGAGAAGTCTCTTATATCCGGGTTTCTCTTATATCAGGGATTGGTCTAATTTATATACATTAACACAGGCTCTAATTTGGGACCTGAGAAAATATCTCTTATATCCGAGTTTCTCTTATATCAGGGTCTCTTATATCCGGGTTACACTGTATAGAGAAGTATAGAGAAATAGTACAGAGGATAGTATAGAGAATCACTAATTCCCATTTATACGTTACCTTTACAATCGACTTATTAGAAATTGAATCGCCTGTGTTTGCTCACTGGTGATCTGTGTTCAAACCCCAGTATCGGCAACGACATTTTATTTCTATAGAACATAAGTTACTTTCATTTTTAAAAAGTAATTTTAAAAATTAGGTACAGTTTTACTTATTTATTTGTTTGTTTATTTATTTTCTTTTTTGAGATACCTTATTACATTTTATCCAGTTATGTATTCACCGATATTTGCAATAACTTCTTACAATTTATCGGGTAGTTCTTCGATAACTTTTGAACAAAATTCTGTAGGCTTTGAGAAGAAAAAAATTAAAATCTGATTTTCACCCGAATATAGGAACATTGATATTAGATAACAATTCATTCGTTTTTCTTCGTTTCTAACGATTTTTTCCTGTTTTTTTTTAATACTTTCATTATTTTTCGCTATTCCAGTTTTATTTCAGACCTCTGTAACCTGTGACGTCAGACGCTTACTCTTGATATCAACGAATGCTCCTTATCAGGTTCGTAATGTTTGTTGTAGTCAAGACTTTGCAATCGCAGATACTAGTAGTAACTCCTTCAAATAATATTCGCACTAGTAATACTTTTTCAGATAGTAACCACCGATTAGTAATCCATAGAGTAAGCATTTCAAAGGAATAGTATAGAGGATAGTATAAAGAATCACGATCACTTAGACGACACGTTAATTCCCATTTATACATCTTTACTTTACGATCACGTCTTCTACTTATTAGAAATGGAATTGTAGCGGTTGTTTACATACACCACGCCCACAAAATACTCTATAGCCATTGGATAGAAAATAAGCACTATTTTCTATAGGACAATTTATGCATCGCATGAGCCATATCACATTTCCTGATGTTTACTTTGCCAAACCTGGTTTAGAAAAAAATCAGTGATTGGTTGATTTTTGACCAATTATATAATATAACACTCCTTTCAATATTTTACCTGCTCTTGTTCCTGGAGCCTATTCAGAAAGTATAATTAACACGAAAATCAAAGAAAAGAACAGTAGTAGAAACAGTAAATCTCCAGAGCTCAACCACGTACGTGAATTCTAATTCTTCTACTCACACACACAGACACGAAATTACAATTTCACTACACTGGGAACTGTCTGTCCAAAAAGCCAAGTAACCAACTCAGAATTCTATCATTCTTTTGTACAACTTTCTCATACTTAAACTCAGTTATCACATATTGCTGAACTCTGAACATTTTAAACAAGAAAGTTCTTTTAACACATATTTATAATCTCACATCAGTACAAGGGGAACTACTTCCTCTTTCTTAACTTTGTTTCACCAAACACAATTGTTTTACTCGCTTGTTTTTCAATACATGTTATTGTTGATTACTGAATAATCTCTTGTTATTCCTTCTTTGTGTTTCTTTGTAAAATTTAAATGTGATGTGCTAATCAAAAACGCATCCTTCAAAAAAACCTTCTTAACAATTTTATACCAAATCTCATTAGCACGCCACAGAATCACCTGTATTTGCTCACTGGTGATTTGTGTTCAAACCCCAGTGTCGGGAACGACACTTTATCTCTATACAAGACCTATATAACGAGCTTTGTAGATGGATGGCAGCGATAAAATTATGAAAAAGATTTTTATATAATATAAGAAAATTCCTTGCAGAGGCTCAGTAAAAAGCTAAATCTTATTAAGTGTGAGAAGGAATAGAAAGTTATGGATTCATTAATTCGCATTTTACAGCTTATCAACCGTTTGAAGGTTATTTAAACTCAGTAAATATTTTTAAACTGTAAGATTTAATTATTTTTAGATGACATTTCAGTGATACGAGTACTAATTAACCCATAGCTGGGGAGAAGAAGAGGTGGATTCATGCTTTTCCCAAGGGGGTATTTTTGTGGAAGAGGATATAAAGAACCCAACGAGAATTGGAACTCGGCTCTCCGATTAAGAATTCCGAGCCATTATTTATAAAACCATCCGCAGATCCATTCTTACAGCATCTGGTATTCCCAAGCGGTCACCCATTTAGAAACTATCTAGGCTTGGCATTGCTTAACTTCGGTGATTGTCCGGGAACCGGTAGGAAAATGTGGAGAGCTATGTGTGCTCACGTCATAAAGTTATAGAAAAAGACGAAGATGTATATAAAGAATATTTGGTTCTCAGTAAAAGAAAGAATCGAAAGGTACAATTCCTGACCTGGACACATCAAAACAGAGAAAATGTAGAAAAAAGGTGGGGAAAATCTGGAATAAATCTGGGAAAAATCTGGAAAGAAAGTGCGGAAAATCTGGAAAAAAAAGTGGGGAAAATTTGGAATAAATCTGGGAAAAATCTGGAAAAAATCTGGGGAAAATCTGGAATTAATCTGGGAAAAATCTGGAAAAAATGTGGGTAAAATTTGGAATAAATCTAGGAAAAATCTGGAAAAAATCTGGGTAAAATCTGGAAAAAATCTGGAAAAATGTGGGGAAAATCTGGAATAAATCTGGAAAAAAACTGGAATAAATCTTGAAAATATTGTAACAGACGGCGGAAGTTTTATTTCAGAATTCCAAAAGTGCATTGGAATAGCAAATATGGTCTTCGAAAAACTATGTAAAGTTATTAGACGCAAGAAATATCGTACGAAACAAAGACAAGAGTACGTGAAAGATTCATGGAAGATTGAAGTTTAAATACAGTAGATTCGACCTTGCTAACCGAACGCTCCGCTGTGGCCAATTCGGTAAAGGCACGTCAAGCTAAATGAAGTTTCCCTATATGATACAGGTTCAAATCCTGTCGGAGGACGAATATTCTGTGAAAATTTCTCGGACATTCAGACGGGTAATGTTATTTAATACTGTTTATTATAAACAGAGCATTTACTTAAATATTTGTATCTATAAAAAGAATGTATAAATATAAAAATGTCTTAAAAAGATAAGAGTTCTAAATTTCTATTTAATATCTAACCTATGATATAACTATTAATGCTGGACAACGTGTTCAGATGAGATGTAAAAGAGATTTGAAGACACTTCGATTTAACTCGACAAATGATGAGAATATTGTGAGTAACAATGACGTTTTAAGGAAAATAAAACTACATAGAAACATATACCTACAATCAGAACGAGACAATCGAAGTCTCTGGGGGATATAACGAAGAAAGAGAACTTAGCGAATTTAGCACTAATAAAGCATGCAAAAAGCAGACACGGGAGGAGAAAACAAAAAAGTAACTTCTTTAACGAGATTGTGCTAATGGAGGATAAATGAAAAATAAAGAGTCATGTTGAAATGTAAAAAAAAATCTACTTAGAAAAAGAAAAGGCAAGAAGCTGTGGAGAGCCATCATCGCCCACATTATAAAGATGAAGGTGAGTATATACGGCATCTAGAAAATGGTACGTGCAGATATGTGTCATCATCAACATCGTGTGAATACCCGGCAGCGGTCGGCGAGCCATTGTGCATCCGGGAACTTGACAAATTACCTCTATTAGGTGGTTTGAAATTCGGCGGGGTGTTCATTCCTTGGGCACGTTAACCTGGCGGAGATCATCCCTCTCTGTGTCAAAACATATTCGATGTTCACTAACTCGAAGGATCATTTTCGTCACGGAGACGTGACTGTTGATCCCAACCCGTCGTTTAGTCAGTCTCGGAACTCATCCGCCCTGCGATGCCGTGTTACCATCGTATTAGCCGTAGCTATGGAGCCCGGTCGGCACTATTGTTCTAGATGGCTCATAACGCTACAGGAAGGTCCAATCGCCTAATTAACAGGTTTTGTACCTCGAGTCACTGAAAAAAAAAAGAACCGCTGGATTTTTATAATCGCGTAAATATAAAGTTTCAGTAGAAATCTTAGCCTCCATTGATCACTACTTGGAAAATTCCACCATAGATTAATAAAAAAAAAAATCCGTTCCTGTTCGTGACACCAAACCCGAGTAACAAAATAAATTAGAAAGTTTTTTAGCAGATGCTTTCGTCTGACATTATGATTGATATTAGTAATTCCGATTAAATAACGCCTAGTTATCATACTAGATACACCGCGACATTAATATTAGGTTGGTGTTCGTTTTCTCACATGTGTTACTATGTGAGAAAACGACATTATTTTTGCACCAATCTAATACAACCGATCTGAGTTGTTTTACAAACTTAAAACTGTATGGACGTGACAGATATCTCTGTCGGACAAATTAAACAACATGCGATCATAACACCACATTTGCCTCTGGCCGACAAATCGATAACCTCTGTCTTGTGAATCCAAATTCCATTATGCAAGCTGCGTTCTGAACTATTCGAAATCGACAAGCAACAATGTAAGTTAATTCTAAATTTGAACACTGGAAACTGTTCTATATATAAGATGTACAGTGTACACTTAGGGAAAGATAAGAAACAAAATTACTTTTTTTTCCCTCTCTCCCTCTCTCTCTCTGTTTATAGATACACTACAGTTCAAATGTTTGATAACGACCCTTATTATTTTTTTGCAAGTTAGCCGAAAACGTAGTCGTGCTGCACTTTAAATAAGACAATATTATTATACATGGTCTAAAAAAGTGACACATGATTTTTTTATTATTATAGAACTTTTATAATGGGAAAAAGAAAAAAAAATATGATTAAATTTTGCATTCGTCAAAATATCCTCCTTTAGCCTCCATTACTACAGCACAAATGTTTGGTATTCGTTGCAGAAGTTTCCCGAAGTATGAGTTTGATAATTGCTTCCACTCTTTTACCAATGACTTTAAGAACCCTTTTCCCTTTTTTTTTTTACTCTTCTGTCAAGACGATCCCATATTAATTCTGAATGTCTTTTCAAAATTATCACGCGCATATGCAAATTTGCAAATAAATATTATTTTTAATTCTTGGTGTTAATAAAACAGTGTTGAATGTGGTAATCCATAGCTATAAGGGATATATTAATAAATATACACTATTTACATTACTTGGACTATACTCCTCATCTTTGTCGCCATATTTATTAAAACGTTTCAGCCGTTTTACGCTCCAGTCTTCTTCAGGTGGTTGGAATGTCGAAATTAACTCTTTATTTTGCTCACTAGGGTAGACTGTTCTAGTTCCACGTGCCATATCTAATGGATGCCAGTTATCACTTATCTCCTGCTTAATTCTCCTCTCCAAGTTCTCCACCGCCTTAACCAGGTATTGAACTCACACTCTTTTGGTAATGTCACTGGATCTAACTAACGCCTTTATCCACTGTGCCATGTGTCCTTGAGGACACATGACACAGTGATAACTGACATCCATTAGACATGGCACGTGGGACTTGAACTGTTTACATCAGCGAGCGAAATAAAGGGTTCAAATCGACATTCTAACCACCGGAAGAAGGCCAGAGCGTTCCACGGCCGAAACGTTGTAATGAATATGGCAACAAGGATGAGGACAATAGTCCGAATAATGTAAATAGTGTACATAATACCTAATGAATTTACATATTACTTTACGTCGTAAGTACGATTCGCAGTTTCATATTGAATTCAATATTAAGGTATTTATAATAGTAATTAACTATTCGTTAATATCATTAGTATTTTGATAATACCAGAACACACAATAAAATGCAAACAGTTCATTTACCATTATAAATATCTGAACATTGAATTGAACATAAAACTCCGAGACTTACTTTCGACTTAAGGTAATATATACTATATGTTATTTCTTAAATGAGAAATATATGCGCTCTTCGGTAGGGTTCGAGGCTGCGTTCTCTTCTAAACACAGATGTTTTTCTTAGTTAATCTTTGGTGGACTATCGACGCACTCCATGGTCGAGAGGGCTAAAGAAAATCGGATCCAATGATGATTTCTGTTAGCTAAACGCAGATACGAATCCTGTCGGAGAGCGTATATTTCAGTCTAATAAGATTTCTCAAATATTATGGCCGGTAGACGAAAATAAATAAACATACTCTTTAATAAATAGACGGCACGTCTACTCAAATACGAATACCCACCAAATATAACGTGTAATTAATAAAATCCATCGGATTAATAAAGAAAAAACCATCCTTTTCTCTTTCTTTTATTTCTCTCTGACTATATATATATATATATATATATATATATATATATATATATATAATAAATTAATTGATTTAAAATATGTTTTTCGCTACACAGTTCTAACCATGTTTCAAAAATGGAAGCTAAAAGCTTCGAATTTAAGTAAGTTACTCCAAAATTTATGTAAGTTACTCCAAAATTCGCTTGAGGATGAAATGGAACTAATGTCTTTAATTTAATTACAAAATTAAAACTGGGGCCTTTAGCTTCCAATTTTGAAACATGATTAGAACTGTGTAGCGAAAAAAACCATATGTTAAATCAATTAATTTATAATATTAATGCTCTATAAATTTACATTGAGCACTATCTATAAGAACTCCGGATTATATATCTTACTGTTCTTTCTTTTTATTTTTATATACAGACAGACATACATACATATATATATATATATATATATATATATATATATATATATATATATATATATATATATTGGAAAACGATATGTATATATAGATATAGATATATTTGTATATATCAAAAACAATTTTAGGGTAAATAAGTATGACAAAGTGGAAAAGAAGTATTTGTGTACGCATTTCACCCTTTAGGACTTCATCGGACTAAGTTTATAAACAAAACAGACGCTGAGAATCTAAAATAAAAATATGAACAGAAAAGGGATCTTTTATAAAACATCACATTAAATACATTAGTTGCTCACAGTAATAAATCTGACGACAACAATTTTATTTAAAATTACTTAATCTAATTAAAAGAGAAAGCGATTTACTAAGACGAACATGATTAGAAAGTACTTTAATCTCCAGATTATCCACAGTAAATTTACATCCAGTTTCTTACAACATTTAAACTTTCTTGACAGATCGACTATTTTCATAATATAGGATATTTAATTAAAAAAAACTTATGGAAATAAAAGCAAGAAGAAAAAGTATCTAAATGAATTTGGCTAGATTACATGACAAGAATATATGTCAAAAACATTGCATTTAAAATTCTCATCACCTGATTCGTCCTTACGCATGTGCAGTTACGTCAACGTAAGCAGCAACTTAATCCAATGAAGCGTAAATCACGTGACACGAAAGCATTTTCCACTTACTCATACGTCCTTTTACTACAATTGTTCTTTATATATATATATATATATATATATATATATATATATATATTAAATTTGCTTGCCCCGACCGTGCGTGTCAGTAAACATGAACTGTATAAAAACGGTCAGAAATCCTAGATACCTTTAAACGTAAGATACACACACACAACATCGATAAAATGTAAATGCATATATGTCACGAATAAGAATGATAAAAAATACCAAACCAGAAATCTGAGGATTGAAGATGCAATAGTTGTGTAGTTTTCAGTTGTAATTGAGATATCTCTTCCACCGCTATTGAGAATAAAACAATCGACTGTAAATATAAGCAGTGTTTTTTTTCATATGTATTGATAAAGTAGAATAAAGCTTATCTTTAAGTTTATTCGGACTTTCTGTTTTCACTACAACTTGAAAAAAACAACTTAATGTTATCCTCACATGCGTGAATTGCCATACCAAACTTACTAATTTCACGCCCTTAGATATTCCAAACCTATTAATATTTGTTTGGTAATAGTTTATGAAAGCTGACCCGAGTTTGCTTTTGTTAAAAGTAGTGTAGAACGTCAATAGGTGATTACTGAATCTTCGAATTGGATGTGCCATTCGTTTTAGGTGCTGCTTTTTTCGAAAGACCTCAAGTAATATCGTTATGGTCATTTGCTACTTTCTTTGTTTGTTTGACCCTGGATCACAAGTTCATGACGTAAAAAGAAAGATGATTCTTTCCCTGATCTAAAAACTTCGTTGATTCGAAACAATTTTAAATCATTGATACCCAGGGCCGAAACCTAGACTTGCTGGCACCTCGGCAAACTCGAACTTCGGCGCACAAGGAGAAAAACTAAAAATGTAGAATAACATACGGCATGGTGGCATAATGCTGACTTCGGCTTCATCATAAGGCATGATTTTTAAAATTCCTTAATCAAATCCTTCAGTTAAAATGTAGTTATATATATATATATATATATATATATATATATATATATATATATATATATACGCCAGGTTACGACCAATTATACTGATGATTCTTTTTTGTATTTTTTTCAAGGATCTCTAAATATATAGCAGAATTAACAGACCATATGTGGCAGCAATATTCTAAGCATGGATCAATGGTAAACTTATAAATATATAAATTTTTGCAGAATTAAGTTGGCTGGAAAGCATGGAGAGAGAAATGAGTTCCACAAGGATGAAGTACGAGAAAAGAAACTATTAGCATAGAACTTACGGTTGCATCTGGCCAAGTCAAATGTAAATTAATGAGACCTTACTGCCAATCAAGTACTGTGCTTATATTCATGAAGTCTACGTACCATAGAGAAGAATTAATTCGAACAATTACGATGAAAGTATTATTAGAAAAACACAGCTATATTACAGCTGTGGGTAAGTGATTGAACCTGAGATGCCAGGTCAGGACTAATTATATTGATGATTCTTTGTATTTTTTCAAGAATCTCTAAATATATAGCAGAAGCACCAGACCATATGTGGAAGCACTATTCTAAGCATGAATTAATGGTAGCTATGTAAATTAGATTCCGGAGAAAGATTGTTACAACACAAAGAATCAACTTTCTTAGCAGCTCCCCTAGCAATGGATTCAATATTGTCTTTCCTTTTCATGTCAGCCAAAAATGTTAGTCCGTGAAGGCGCAACAAGTCAATCTCCTGGAAGTTTGCAGAAATGAAAGGTAGAAAGGGCGTCTCTCGGATGATTAATAAAGAGGAAGAATGAATTGAATTGTGAAGCCATTCTTTGCCTGAGTTAACAAAAGACTGTACGAGAAAATAAATTAACATCGAAGTTACGGCTACATCTAGCCAGTTCAGCTGTAAATTGATGAGATTTCGGCCTCAGTCTAGTACCATAGCAGAGAGCTCATCTGAGCAATTACCATGAATTTATTTATAGAAAAGGTGCAAGGAACCAGCTTTACGGGGGGGGGGGTGAGAATGTGACTGAAGCCGTGGCACCAGGTCAGGACTAATAACATTGTTGAATCATTTTTGGATTTTATCAAGAATCTCTAAATAAATAGCAGGTGCACCAAACCAACAATATTCTAAGCATGAATGAATGGTATTCTCGTAGATATTTAAAACAGATTCTCGAAAGAAAATTATCTAACAAGACACAATGAACCAACTTTCTTAGTAGCTGACCTAGCAATGGATTCAATATAGTCTTTCCACTTCTTGTCAGCCAAAAATGTTAGTCCGTCAAGGCGCAACAAGTCAATCTCTTGAAGGTTTGCGAAATGAAAGGAAGAAAGGGCGTCTCTCAGATGATTAATACAGAACAGTTTTGTTTTGGAGGAGTGAATTGAATTGTGAAAACATTCTTTGCCTCAGTTAACAAAAGACTGTACGAGAAAATAAACTGTTAGCATAGAAATTACGGCTACATCTAGGCAACTCAACTGAAAATTGATGAGATTTCTACCCCAGTCTAGTACTAAAATTAAAACCAAATTCTAGGTACTATAGCAAAGAGCTCACCCGAAAAATTGCCATAAAAGTATTTATAGAAAACGTACAGGAAGAAGATTTATGTCGGTGGGAAATTGACTGAAACCGAGCCGCCAGATCAGGACCAATAATATTGCTGATACTTCTTTGGACTTTATCAAGAAGATCAAGGTTTAATTCCAGGTTCACTGTACCATATGTGACAACAATATTCTAATCAGACTTATAGATATGTATGATAATTTCTGGAGAGAAAAATTTGCCTCAGTGAACAAAAGATTGTAGGCCGTTTTTTAGATCAAGCACCGATTTGATCACGTCGAACTGATAAGACTTAGAATATAGAGAGGTGTAAATAGTTATATCATAAGCACAGTTACTTGAGTGTTGATGCTATCATGAAAGATTTTTAATGAAAAATCGAACAAAGTAGGACCAACGAAAGAAGAGTGGCCGTTCAGGATTTGATAAAACTGAAACTACTCAAAATCTATCTAGAAACACCGTAATCTTTCAACTTGAGAAAAAGACCTGTAAGCGAAACCTTTTCGAAAACTTTCAAAATGTCGCAAGCAACAACCCGAGATTAACACCATTCATATCTAAAACTTGATAGACACTTTCCGGAATAATCTTTAATGTATCAGTAGTTGACCTAGAGCTGTGATTCTCAACCGGGGTTCCCCGGAACTTAAAGGTTCCGCAAAAGGTCCCCAAGGGTTCCGCAAGAACAGGTGAGATAAGCTAATGCCATTTTGATTTTTTATTTAATTTCATATACGTAATATTACTAAGCGCACAATAAATTCTTGGTTATTGTAATATAGACATCATCCTTACTTATTATGTTATTAAAAAATATAAAAATAATTGGGAATATATTTAGTGATGTCTGTATGGCGCCAGTGTGAAACCATCTTCACTAGTTAGTGCCCACTCAGCGAATGGCACCTCTACTTAAAGTTACTTAGCTCTTTGTTCTTTATATTTACAGAAATACCTGATCGCCCAATGTGGCGATTTTTGAAGAGGAAACCTTTCGAAAATCTTTTGATATTCACCACATGAACTACGAAGAAATAAAATGAGAAAAATATGGATATAATTTTGTTTTTGTGTAGAGGTTCCTTCAGACCTGTAATTTATTTTAGGGGTTACGCAAGGGTTAAAAGTCTGAGAAACGCTGACCTAAAGAAACGAAAGTATCTGCTTAGATCTTAATTGTTAAAGCAAAAAAATCGATAACCCCTGTTTTAAACTCTTTGCCAAAAATCAAGGAATTATCAGATTTAAATGAAATTTCCACTATTTATTTATTATTGAATGCATCTATTACTGAATTGGATACTTTATTAACGAAAACTCTGAGGAAGTATTGGAGTCGGGGGGTGGATATATTTCATCCCCTTTTCGATATATCGTGTGTACTTTTTAATTTTGTCGGGTGTTTGTCGAATTATTTTTAGAGCTTTATCAAGATTCCAGTAAAATCAATAAAAAGGCAATATCAAGTGTGAACGTACGGAAAATCCGGACAGCATCTACCCAAAAATTATTCAATTAAACTTAAAAATTGTTTTTAGAATTGGTGCAGGCATAATTTAATAAAACCCGTTATTTTCTTTCAAATTGTATAGAGAAAAAAAAACATTAAATATTCTTTTTTTAAAAGAATTTCTTGTAATTTTTCAGTGAGACTTTGACATTTATCGCGTTGATGTTCAAACGTAGAGTTTATTTTATTAACACTTTAAGTCCTGACCACCGCTTTACCGGTGGTAGAGAACATTGACTTAAAGCCCAGCCACCGGTTGAACGGTGGGTAAACACTTACGTCGTGTTTTGCTATTGGTTGTCTTATTTTGAAGAGCCAATCAGAAAAGCCGTAATATTCTGATGGCATCGACCGTTATGAAAACATATTCGTTCCTTTTGAATTGTGTTTTGTGCATGTGTTTTGGATAAAAAAAGATTGTTTTTTACCATAAATAGTACAGAGTCACAATCTTGGGAACAGTGCCAAACTGTTCATCTGTTGAAATTTCTGCCGAATTTCGTCCGGGGAGGTAGTCAGAGCCTGAACCCGTATATACGGGTTCTAAGAGAATATTTTTAGCCGAGCCTACGGGCTCGGAGAACCCACTCTAAACCGGCCTTGTGCCACATACGACCCACGTGGATGGGGAATGTGTTAAATATAAGTCACAATCTGGGGAACTGTGCCAAACTGTTCATCTGTCCAACTCTCTGCTGAAGGGCAAAGTTTCGTCCTGGGAGGTAGATATACCCTGAACCCGTATATACGGGTTCTAAGGGAATATTTTTGACCGAGCCTACGGGCTCGGAGAGCCCACGGTAAACTCGGCCTTGTGCCAGATACATCCCTCATGGGGTGGGGCTGTTGAATATAACAGAATCACAATCTTTATTGTCAGGGAAGCAATCAGGATGTTATATTTTTTGTAACTATTTTTATATCGACTGTGAAACATTACATATCAATTATTTGCGAATTTTGACCCAGGAGCTCAGGCCGAAGGATGAAAATTCTTTAGAAACACAGGGTTCAGAGGGTTAAATAATAGCATTTTTGATGAAGAAAAAAATCTTTTTTTTTTAATAATTTTATATTTTTCCTTTAGTAAATGTTAATTTTGGTAAGAATGTACAAAAGTAACGTATATCTGGCAACTCGCTATGGCTGACGTATGTTCAATGTCGGTAGAGTATTAAGATATTAATCTAATTTCATATTTCCTATTCTGTCAGTTTTGGTAGGTTGGTGCAAAAGTAATGACGTAATAATGTCGTTTTTTGACGTGTTTTTTAACGTCAAAAAACGACATTATTACGTCATTATTTTTGCACCAACCTAATAGTTTATTGAAATCAGTTTTCTGCTTCATCGTTACAGGCGTTTTTAGTCCTTTTTTTTTTTTTTTTTTTTTTGCAAATTCTTGTATACAAGAAAAACTAATACTTACTATATAATTTAATGTACGCTACTATTTTAAGTTTTTATTATTTTTAGAACAAATCGTTGTCTTATGTTTTACACGCATAATTTGTTCTCGCCACTAAAATATTTTCAGAATTACGACGAAACTATTGCATTCGCATAAAAAATACTTCATCGTTGGATCTTTCTAATATTTATTCTTAGAATATATTTTTTATTTTCACATTTATTTTCACCAAAATTTATATTTACGCTATATTTTTGTTTTGCTAGCACGATTAGTGTCTTTACATTTTTTTGATTATACTAAATTCAATAAAAGCATATAAAATAAAAAAAAAATATATTGCTTAAAGAAAAATTATTTTTAGACATAAGTAATACATTTTTGATTATTGCATTGCTGGTCTTCCATATTTCATTCGGTTTTAATTTCACTTTACGCACAAGGAGAGAAGTACAGTATTTCTATTTTGTCCTTTGACCTCGCAGACTGCTGTTATTTTAATTATATTTTAATTAAAAGTTAAGGATTACTTTTAAAAAAAATCAAGTTAATTACGTTTTAAATTTGTTAATTGACTTCGAAATATGTCTCTAGGATAAATATTGGATTTTAAAGAGAATTTTAAATTTATTGCTTACATTTTTTGTATAAATGAGAGGTTTGGTGATGCGATGTAAGACGAAAAAACGTGTGAATACTTTAAAAATGCCTAAAAAGTTTAATTATATATTTTAATTCGGATTAGCTTCAGGCCATTATCTTTCGAGTAGAACCGAGATTTAAGTTCTAATTTAAATTATTTAAAATGTGTTTTCCGTTTCTTTTTTTAAAGGTGCTTGTCGGTAACTATATATAAGCCAACAATGGTTGTTATATAGTTAAATTACCCACTTAAAAGTGCAATAACTAGCCCCGGTACAAGATGGTCCCAAACAATTACAAAACTTAAAAACTAGATTTATACATTTAACTAGGCCGTCGTTCTGACGGTTTTCCTCATCTTTATTTTTATATTCACGACGTTTCGGCCGATGTACATTTCGGCCTTCTTCAGGTTACATACGTTGGAATTTCGAACCGATTTCCTTTATGTTTATTTTAGCGTATTTGTAAACAGGGGCATACGCATTTACACTATTTACATCGTTCGGACTTTTGTCCTCATCTTTATTGCCGTATTCACGACATTTCGGCGTTTGCGCTCCGGCTTTCTACAGGATCTGTCTCTATTTCTGATATGAGTTATTGTAACTACTTACATTGTTCGGACTGTTGTCCTCATCTTTATTTCTATATTCACGAAGTTTCCGCCGTTGTACGCTAAAATAAAAATAAAGTTTTCAGTTCGAAATTCCAAGGAATATCACCTGAAAACGCCGGAGCGTACAACGACTGAAGCATCGTGAATCTGGCAATAAATATGAGAACAATAGTCCCAACGATGTAAATAGTTTAAATAGTTACAATACCTCATCTCAGAAATAGACAGATCCTGAAGAAGGCCGAGGCGTACAACGTCCGAAAGGTCGTGAATAAGGATGAGGACAATAATCCGAACGATGTACATAGTGTAAATAGTTACAATACTTTACCTCACAGATATAGACAGAAAGATTTGTATATAAATATATACATTAACATCGTCATGCAAACGGCGCAACGGTTATCGATGCGTTAAATAGAAATTTAATTTCTCTCTTTGTCTGACAGACATCGGAAAGTCCCACTGGTGATGGAAAAATGGTTGATAGTCAATACGAAATTGGCATTTTTTAAATTTTTTTTTTACTTTATTCAATCCCGGCGCTTTTTTCTGCTTCTCAATTATTTATTGTTCATTCCCTGTTACCGATGCTAGAGCGTGCTTCTTTTGACACTGACCCAAACGTACAACAATATTGCCGAAACCAAAACAATGCATTCTTACTTACCTTTCTTACTACATTCATCATAATACCTCATTGTCTCCATGAAAGTACTAACTAGTCCTCTTATGTACAATTCGTTGTCTGGGATGGTGGAGAATAAAATAACAATTTAAAAATCTAAACGGCAATGAATATTTACAAAATGTACAAAAACTATTTACAAAAAAGTAAACAAAATAATGTTAATAATAACCCCCCCAATCACTAACCGTGGCAGAAACATCAGTTAATTGGAAGAAATAAATGCGGGACTTTGCTAATATAAAACCATTCAATCAAGCCAAACATTCACTCAAAACATACCTACGTTCAAACAAAGAAATACAAAAATTCACACCATAAACGAAAGGCGCCCTGCATCCACCAGAGAACTGACATCACTTATTACCTAAGGGGGATGGGGAATTAAATTAAAGAAAAATGGGGACAGAAATAAAAGGGACCTGTGAGCAGGGTAGAAATGGTGATCAATTAGACGTCACGCTACCTTCCATATATGCATTTCCTCTATGGGATCGCCTGTTTTTGCTCACTGGCGACCTATGTTCAAACTCAAGTGTCGGCAGCGACACTATCCCTATATAACAGCCTGAAAAGCAGTCACTCTGACAAAGGTAACAGTCTCGCAGAATGTCGCTTTTGGTATTTCATAATGTTTTCACTTTTTGTTCTTTAAAAAACATCTTGAACTATGCATGCTCCGGCATCATCTATTTGGACATTGTCAGGCGACGCCGCTCCTCTGATGTCATCTTTGTAAATTGCCCAAACGTGAAAACGTTTGGTCGATTCTTAAACCTTGGTACTTTTGGCTCCATTTTTCTCGTTGTTTTTATTCGCATGAAGAGAGAAACGCAATTACAAAGACAGAGTCGATGTAAACAGAAAATTATACAAGCCGATATGAATAGCCTTCTTATGATGATTCGATTAGTGGATACACTGGATGATTAAAATGGCTGTTACAGATGAAGCATCGGCAGAAAAAAAAATCGATCGGCCCAATAAAAATATGACGGACGATTGACTAGATCTACCATGTGGCGTTGCTAGAAGCTAAACTAGAAATATGCTTTCTGAACGAGTTGAACTATAAGCATAGCACCCACATGAGAGTGTCGAGAGAAAGAGGCTCAAGTTCTCGGGTCAATATTCTGGTTTTGTAGTACCCTCACTACACCTAGCGCACCCTATCCTGAGTTCAATCATACACATACAGAGGAAGGCAACCGCCATATATATATATATATATATATATATATATATATCAGTATAAATGTGGATATTATGGTCGATACTGAAAGTTAACAGACTTTCATGCGTGAACGCAATCTCAGGCCATGTGTGTCGTGTTTTGCTTAACTGTTTATCTATGCTGGCCAATGGGGAATTATTGGTAGCATATTTCCGATTTATTGGATTATCCTAACGGTTACTGACAAGGCGGTGGCTGATATATTTCAAATTCTTCTAAATGCTATTGAGTAGAAATATTTGTGGATACGAATGTGGTTATTTGTAGCTATTTTATGGTCTTATTTGTTAACATTTAATTTTTTTTTATTGTTTATATCGTGTATTCGTATTTATTATTTGCTGTTTATTATTATTATCATTCTATTATTATTATTATCATATGTGACACTATTTAGCGGTCGCATGAAAATTAAAAGCGAGAAATAATTAAGGCGAGAAGAAGCTGAAATAATTAAGGCGAGAAGAAGCTATCACGAAAGACATACTGAGCGATGTTATTCTTTTTTAACAAAAGAAAAGTGGTAAAGATTTAATTTTCATTTGCTAAGAAAAGTATTTTTTTTTGGCAGAAGATAAAAAATTCGTAAGATCTCGGATCTGTCGGAATTAATTTATGCTACGACGCGGCAAATAAAAGATAGCAATCTGCCCATGGCAATAATGAAAATTTCAAATTGGTCAAGTGGCCTACAAAACAGAAGTTGGAGGATAATCGTAATAAGGCCACGCACTGATCGAGAAAGGCATCGGATGAGGCCACCCCAGAGTGAAAGGGAAAGAATAAACTATTAACTATCTTTCGGAGATATCATTTGGTTTTGGAGAGACATCTGTTTTGTATCCAGACCTGGACATGATAAAAGTTTGTTACCGGGACAGATAATTGGCGACAGGGTGTGAAGACGTTCGGTTGACCACCCATTTAACGCCTGGCGAAAATTTCGTTGATAAATTCCAGTTGACATTCGGTTAAGATAGAGATTAAGGACCACACTACGAGTCGTAGGGGTCTGGTGGAGAAAAAAAAGAAGAAAGGAAAAAAGGAAGATAATTTTTTTTCTTTGGGCGATGGTTGTAAACTGATGCCAGGCCAAGCGTCATTGGCTGAGTGGTGACGTGAGCAGTGGGCGAAGGTAAACATATGATAAGGAGGGGAGGCCTGTTGACGCCTCTGGGGGGATTGGTGTGAGATACCACTATGAGAAAGAAGGGAAACCTGTTGACGCCCGCTGAGGGGATTGGTGTGAGATACCAATATGAGAAACGAAGAATTTGGGAGGGCTATTCCTTTAAGAACCTCTCTAAAGCAGAAAATAATGGACTTCCAAAAATGGAAAGTGATAAATTTTCCTGTCCGAAAACAAAGGAAATCCTTATTGTGGATTCAGAATTATTGAGGGACCCAAATCACGACAAGCCCACACCCGGTTTTGGTTGGCCTCCATATAAACAGAGTCGCAGCGAGCAGTTGGAGTGTTGCCGTTGGAAAGTTCGACAGAGTTCCGAGGAGACGCAGACGCAGACAGAGTTGAGCTATGAGCTCTGAGACCAGCCTCGCAGGAAGCTGACTGAAGATGCACGCATTCTGACTTCGGCTTCTAACCAAGAACAATTTATTTTTGAAGAACGACTTAGACTCACACCACCAAAACAAGTTTTACGAATATCACCTGAAGATACAAAAAAACAGTTATCGAAAAACAACTTAAGATATTTAGACTCGCCTAACAAACACAAAGTGTCACGAATCCATAGAAGCGGTTTGGGAGAAAGAAGCAGTCCTGTATTCAGCAACCAGATATAAAAATATTTGTTATTCTTTTTTTAACACATTTGAACTTTTCGAGTTGTTACTTTATTTTCTTTTACATATACTTGTGCGGTGTTACCTTTGCTCGGACTGGGCTTGCATTGCGTCCCGGCGACTGATTGATTTCGTCTACCTAAGATCAAATCACAACGTGGGTAGGTTAGACTAAAAATCAAAGCAGTTACTTCGGTAATCAGACGTTGGAGGCGAGCTGGGAACGACAAAGCTGATACCGAATCTAACCATCCGAATCAGCCAAGGGTTAGAACGTCACATTTGGCGCCGGATAGCACGGGGGCAGAGAAGCCGGGGTGACGTCACACATATTATTATCATATTATCATCATTATTATTGTTATCAATGTTATTATTATTATCATCAGTATTATCAGTGTTATCAGCATAATTATCATCATTATTATTACTATCTTCATTAATATTATCAATATTGTTATTACTATCGATATTATTTTCATTAGTATTGTTATTACCATTATTATTATCATTATTATTATAATTATCATTATTACCATTATTAATATTATCCTTTTTATTATTATCATTACCATTATTATCATTGTTATTATTATTATTATTATTATCACTATAATAATTATTATTATATTTACTTGTTTGTAATTAGCTTATTTTAATTTTTATCTATTTGTTATTATATTTTATTTTTTGTTTCGTTAGCTGATTTTTATCTTATTTGTTTAGTACAGCGTATTGACTTGTCTAAATGTATTCTATTATCTGCGTTGTATATATTTCATATATTAGCATTTTTCTTTGTGATATTTTACAAGGAATTCGTTTCTGGCTTTCCATTTTTAAGTCGAATTAACAGAATTTGTTTTCGTATCTGCATTTTGAGATAAATTCTCATCCTTTATTTTGTATTTATGTTGGTTCTGCAAGCTGATTATAGCCAGACAGAATTTACAGATATGAGTTTATTTTTTAGGCTGTATTGTGGGTTTTGTTTTTTAATTTCCCATATAGGTTTGCAAAGGGTGATGTTGTTCTCCTACTTAGTATTCTTAAAGTATATGCATGAATATATACCTAAACTTAACACACACAGACACACACACACGTATATATATATATATATATATATATATATATATATATATATACATGATAATATATAGTTTTAAAGTATACTATATTTAGACAGTCTGTTTTATACTTAAAACGCAATCTTCAAGCTCTGAAACATACTGCTGCCAATGAGTGTTGACTTGAATGTAAATTTATATATATATTTGAGCACATGAAAACTGCTACGGCATCGAACTCCGAGATGTGCAATTTAAGATATTATGTACATTTCTCATATATATATATATATATATATATATATATATATATATATATATGTGTGTGTGTGTGTGCGTGTCTTACGTTTATATATAACAGTGTTTATCTGTCGTAAAACAACATGTTATATAGTCTATCTCTTTCTCTGTGTGTATGTATGTGGGTGTATCAAAGAATTACTCAGAACTGTTCTCAGCTAGACAAAAATCTCTTAAAAACTACAGATATATATATATATATATATATATATATATATATATATATATATATATAAGTGAACATAGAAGTCAACACTTAGAGGCGACAGCCTGTTTCATGCTATATGCAATCGTCAGGCCACGTGTGCTGTTATTAGGTTGGTGCAAAAATAATGTCGTTTTCTCACATATGTTACTATGTGAGAAAAACAACATTAGTTTTGCACCAACCTAATATTTTTCTCGGCTATATATATATGAATACGGATAGTTGTTATTTATTTCAAAGTAGGTTGAGCCGACAGCCTATCAATATTCCTTGTATGCGTAGAGAGTGCGCCACTTTGAAAATACGAGATGATAATTAGAAGACTCGGCGAAAATCCGAAACCTTAAGTACCCTGCCTCGGACATTTTGACTAATACATACGGGTCTTCCATCGCAGAACCCCTTATAAATAACCATAATTGTGCTGTTAGTTTTAGTGTTGACGCTTTTACCATCTTTGGCAGGTCCCACTCAAATTACCACCTAAAAGTGTTGGAGGCTATCTATCTATATTAATCATGAAAGCCTTCTCTTTGTAAACAGGACTTTATATTAGGCCTCCGACTAACGACCATTTAAATATATTTTCCTCTCCCCCCAATACTCTTTGTCCATTGTTCTTTTTTTAATATAATTTAATTTATTTACCTCGTTTTAGTTCTGTTGAGCGAGGTACGAAACCGGTTAGCTAGTCCATTTTTCATTTATACTTTTTATTACATGAGTTTTTATTTTCATATAGAACTAATTTTTGTCTGTTTATGGCAGTGATATATATATATATATATATATATATATATATATATATATATATATATAATATGTAACCCACACACATAGACATAAATCATACACACATAATGACCAAATAAACTGGTCGCACCACACACACACAGACAAATATCATTGAAGAACGAATACATATACACATACTGGTAAAAAACAAACACATTAGACTACACAAGATACGAAATATGTGTTTGGATATGTGTGTCCACACACACAGTCCACACACACAAATACACACACACACACACACATATATATATATATATATATATATATATTTAAGGAATCTGCATACACTTACTAGCCAAAACGCAAACACAAAATGGAGGTAGGTCTAAGAACTTATAGGGGTCATAAAAAAATATGAACGAAAACACCCTTCCTTTGCCCTTTCACAGATCAATCCTAATTGTTTTATTACTCCTCAAACAGTTAAAACGCCACTACGTTAAAAAAAATCCACATTTTAACTAAAAACCTTGCGGCTTCTCTCTTCATTTTAAAATATACACTTTTCATTCCTTGGAACTACTATAACTTCTTCCTTATATATATATATATATATATATATATATATATATATATATATATATATATATATATATATAATACGCTTTTCTTTTTTATAAAATTGTTCATTGCAGGTCAGCTTTTAATCCTAAATCTATCATTGATCTCTCGATCTTTTGTTCAAGTGGCTGGAGATAACGCATTCTTAATTCAATAAAAATCCCATCCGGTTGGGAATTGACAGCCTTACCGAAAATTTCGCCGCACAGATTCTGGAATTCTGGAATTCTGGAATTTATTTACATTTTTCCTTAAAGTAAAGAAATATTGATATTTCTGTTTCCTTTTAGTAATGGCCGATCTTGTCATAGGTTTATGACCAAAAGGCTTCATCATCGATAGAATGATAATGTCAATTGAGTTCATCTCGGTCAAATAAACACCATAATATTAGGTTAGTGCAAAAATAATGTCGTTTTCTCACATATGTTACTATGTGAGAAAACGACAATATCTTTGCACCAACCTAATAGAATTTTAATAATAATAAATAGTTGATAGTCCTGCAGTAGAAATTGATGTCTGTTTCGTCTCAGTATCTGTCTATATTTCTGAGATGTGCTATTATGTACACTATTTAAATTATTCGGACCATTGTCCTCATCTTTGCCTCAATATTTATTAGAACCTTTGGAGAACTTGCAGAGGGGAGTTAACAAGAGATAACAGATCACTGACATCCATTAAACATGGCACGTGGAACTAGAACTGTCTAACCCAGTGAGCGAAATAAAGGGTTCAATTCGACATTCCAACTACCTGAAGAAGGCCGGAGCGTACAACGGTCGAAACGTTGTAATAAATATGGCGACAAAGATGAGGATAATAGTCCGAATAATGTAAATAGTGTTTTGTCTCGGTTATTCATATTCAAATCTATCAGCAAGCTAGGGTTTGGATCCATTGTATATTCACATTTCAAAGATGAAGAACAAGCCATAGAACCGTTTTTTTTTTATGGTATTAAATAATTTATGCATTTACTTTTTTTCTTTTATGTGTTTGTCTGTTCATGACTCTCCACATTTTCCTGACTTTTTGTAGTACTTAGGTTTTAAGCTTTTGCTGTCCTTACCAATCCAAGTTATGCCAACCATTTACAAAAGCTTGTTAGGTTATACGTTGCTTTACTTTTTCTTCATAATGTACTGTGAATTTCAAATTTTCTAAGACTTCTTTTCTCATTATGCGTCCTAGAAACTTCAACGCTCTTTTCCTGATTCTACACATCCTTCTGCAGCTCTTCATTTGTCTGTGACATGATAGACCAACATTCACTGCCATATCGGCTGACGCATATTACATAACAATTCAACTCTTTTTCTTTTGCCTCATGTTAATATAAACAGTTTCCTTATAAGGAAACATTCAGCATTCACTGACCCAGCACTTAAACTTGTTGTCGGTTGGAATTCATAAAATGATTTTTATAAAACAAATCATATTTTTTCTTGGAACACATTTTCAGGAAAATAGGTTTATCAAGTAAAGTTGCTGTTAATGGTCTTTGCAGGATTGCTGACCTCTTCCTTCCTTGCCTTTTGTTTGGAGTAGTGTGGAAAGTTAAAACATGCCTCCATGTTCATTTTGCATAAATATTTCCCGGCAACTGTTCGGATGTATATAAATTTTATTCATTTTTGTGAATATTCGTTGGAGCATTAGATTTTTAAATTTTGTTTATTCCGCTCCCCCACAGACAATTCATTGGATATAGATTTTTAAATTGTTGTTTTATTCCCCCGCTAACAGACAATGAATTATACATTAGGGAACTAGTTAGGACTTTCATAGAGACAATGAGGTATTATGGTGATGTAGTAAGAAGGTAAGTAAGAATGCGATGTTTTGGTGTTAGAAATGTTATGGTATGTTTGGGTCAGTGTTTGTCGCTAGCTAAGTTTAATGTTAAAACATATGAAGACCGTCCTTCTCCCCATTCCCCATTTTTGGCCTTGTGCCACATTTTGTAAATAAATTACAAATAAATATAGCTCTTCGCCATGGGACCTAGACTTTATGAATTTAAGCGCAATACTAGATTGGTGACAAGGTCTCACCAATATACAATTGATTTTGGCTAGATGCAAATCGAAGTTCTATGCTAGGAGTTTCTTTTCTCGCCAACTCTTTGGATGACCTCTTCGCTATGGTACCTAAAGTTTTAATTTAAGCTCAGTTATAGACTGGCGTCTCTAGCTCGTCAATTTACAGTGGAGCTGGTTAGATGTAGCCGTAAGTTCTATGCTAACAGTTTCTTTTCTCGCCAAATGTTCGGATGACTTCTTCTCTATGCTACCCAGACTTTATGCATTTAAGCTCAGTACTTGATTGATGACGAGGTCTTACTAATTTAGAGTTGAGCTGGGTAGATGTAACCCTAAATTCTATACTAACAGTTTCTTTTATCACACTTCTCGATTGTAGAACTCTCTCCCGGCTCCATGCTTTCCAGCCAACTTTGATCTTCAAAAAATTAAATGGATTGTCAATCGCTATCTACTGTCATCCTAATTAATCTTCTTTTGTCCTCGTTCTTTCATAATTTTTCTGTCTTCTAATTATTCCATACCCATTAACCTCTTGTGTCTTAGTGGCTTTAGTGCCTTACTTCGGGTGAAATAATTTAAAAAAATATCATTATACTCTCTTCGGGTTTAAGTCATTGCTGCTGTTGAATGTATTCAAGTGATGTCGTTTCTGTTATCTGATAAAGTTTTTTTTTGTCATTCTGTACCGTCAGTCTTCGAGGTTCAAGGAACTATTGTCCTCGCAGTGGCCGACAAGCCTTAATTTTCTCCAAAGCATTCTTGACCAAGGATCTGTGAAACCGATTGTTTATAGTCGACAGTTTAGATATTTCTGGTCGTTTGGAGTATGACGGTCTCGATTTGTATTAAATATAATGTAGTTGAAATAAAATTCATAAATTAATTTTTTGATGGTTTGGAATGTTGTCTAATAGTCTAACGGACTAAATTTTTAAAGAATTTTATTTTCCTCTGACTTCCTCATTTTGACGTTTGAGGTCAGATGCTAGACAAAATAAAAGGAGTCATTTTTGATTGGTTAAAACTAGCATGGAGATGTTAGAGTGATAGAAAGTTATATCGGTGAGTTCAGTTTTACCCATCGAAGAGATCAGACGTGGTTATTTCGTGTCCTGGGGAACTTGCTCCCCACAGGGAATGATA
Source organism: Acanthosepion lycidas (assembly GCA_963932145.1). Lineage (NCBI taxonomy): Eukaryota > Metazoa > Mollusca > Cephalopoda > Sepiida > Sepiidae > Acanthosepion > Acanthosepion lycidas. The sequence continues at coordinate 86,598,869 of OZ010598.1, read as the reverse complement.
GAGCGACCCACTGAACAAACCAACTACCGATCACCCGGGCGGAAGATGAAAGAAAGAAGAAAGCAAAATATGAGTTAATCAAGACTGTCGCCCCAAAGAGATCCACAACATGAATAAGTATACAGCGTTTGACAAGGCTATTTAAGAACGTGGTTCGTATTTTTTTAAGGCTGTAACTTTCAGGTTGGAAGTTGTGATGGATTGTGTCTATTATGACACGTCCATACAATAACAACAAGATATCCCAGCAGTCTTGATTCTTCTCGGATTTGGGATGCGGTCTCTGTAGGAGATTCTCAAACTGGATCTTTAGCACCTTATTTCAAAAGATTAGATTCTTCGCTGTAATCTAATCAAAAGAAACATGGTGAATGAGGCGATTCTTGGTAAACAACTACACTGTAATTCGTGTCTAAATCTTATAAAATAGAATAGAATTGAAGTAATAGAGATGTGGTTCTACAGAAGAGGATACTGATCATATAACAAATAATGAAGTTAAAATGAAAATAATAAAAACCACTTAACATCACTGATTAAATTTTTTGGGTACATAATGAGGAAAGAGGGTTTGGAAAATATGATACTCACAGAACAAGAAGGAGAAATGAAAACAGTGCATAAATTAAGCTACAAGCTTGGTAAAATGATTGGCAGAATATGGATCTAGAGAAATAACAAAAACACACAATTTACAAAAGAGCTACAAAGAATATGAAATTTTGGAGAGATATAACCAAGAAGAAGAAGAAATTTTGCTTAGTTGTGACATAAGGTCGCAGCTATGGAGCACCAAGTGAGAAATGAATTTACAACCTAGTGAGTCTAATCACTAGAATCAGGCCGTTTTCTGGTTTCGAATAAGAAGCACAAGAAATGTTTTGGACAAGACCTAACTGCCGTCCTGTGTGTGACGATAAAATACATCCGACATTAAACAATGTTTAACTATTAATCAATGAAATTAGAAAGATATATAAAGAATTTAAAAGCCTGAACTTAAAAATTACGGTAAGCACTAAATTAAAAAAAGTTAACTTCTTTGATATAACATTAGATTTAATGAAAAATGTATACACACCTTATAAAAACCCAATACCAATCGTTTAAATATACACCCAAAATCAAATCATCCCCCATCTATAATTAAACATATACCTTTATCTATCGGAAAATGAATAAGTACAAATTCAGAAAATGAGAAGATTTTCTATGAACATATTAATTTCTATAATAAAGCTCTAAAAGATAATGGCTACAAAAACACAAAACTAACTCATATAAAAAAGGAAACTGGAAAGCGTAGAAAGAAAAGAAGTAGAAAAATAATTTGGTATACGCCCCCATACAACCAAATGGTAAAGAACAAATTAGGACAAAAATTCCTTCCATTAATAGTTAATCACTATCCTAGAGAAAGTAAACTAAGTTGTATTTTCAATAAAAATACACTAAAATTAAGTTACAGCTGTACTGAAAACTATTGAAACGCTAATATCTTCAATAAACACAGACCAAAACCAAAGAAATTTAGACAATATAAAAATAAAAACAAAAGCAGAGAGATAAACAAAAATTATGTAACTACAGAAACCCTCATAACTGACCTCTACAAAATAAATGTCGCACAGAATCATTAGTCTACCAATGCAATATCTCATCTGTGGAGAATCCCGAAAACATAAAAATCTATATAAGTTGCACAAGCCATGAGTTCAAAAAACGGTTCAATCAAAATCAAATTACATTTAGGATAGATAAGTACAGAAATCAGGCATCGCTTTCAAATAATTTCTGGCAATTAAAATAATCCAATAAAACACCTACAGCAAAATGGAAATTAATAAGAAAAGCTAGAATATGTAGGTCATTAGATGACCCATGTCTTTGTGCATACATGAGAAACAATATATTATTATATTTATAAAAAATAAAACTATACTGAATCAGAGAAATGAAATAGCTATTTTTTATCGTCATTGTCATAAATTTTCCTTAAATAATATTTAAAAATACATTTATAAATTTAAAAATAAAATTAAAAAATGGGATCTGTTAATATAGATAATTATATTTAAAAAAAAAATTTTTCAATAATGTAAGTAATTCTATTATATTTACTTGTATATAAAAAGAAATATAGTTAATTAGTTATTAAGAGTAAACATATTTTAAAATTGTAGTTTAATAAAACGTATTTTGAAACAAACACACATGAATTTTTTTTTTGATTATACAGGAAAAAATGCCCCAAAACTTTTGCTGTTAATAAAAACACCCTAGACGATATGAATTTAACGGATGTTAGAATTCGTTGAAAAATAACACCCCCTACCCGCCCCAAACTTAACCTCTTTTTCGAATATAACATAATTGATAAAATAGTTAATAAAAATGAACACGTTACAGCCGCTGTCTGAATGAATGGATTCTTCTGTATCCATGGAAACAGTAAATTATGAATTTATATGTGTTTAAAACTCAGTAAATTTAAAATAAGTTATTCCAATATTCCCTTGAAGATGAAACGGAAGTAATGCTTTTAATTCAATTATATAATTAAATTTAAATTTCTTAGCTTCCATTTTTGAAACATGGTTATTACTGTGCAGCGAAAAACCATTTTTTAAATCAGTTAATTTACAATATATATATATATATATATATATATATATATATATATATATATATATATATATATATATATATATATATATATATATATATATATATACCACAAAGCAGGCATCCCAATGTGTCCCATTATATTTTAGGTATGTCTTGTTATATATATATATATATATATATATACAAGAAATACCTAAAATATAATGGGACACATTATATTTTAGGTATGTCTTGTTATATATATATATATATATATATATATATACTTAAACGTTATTTTTCAATGGATACTCATAATTTAGTAGATGATCTGTTTTTCTTTATTTATTAAATATTATATTTATTTATTTACATTTACCGGCCTGAATATTTGGGAGATCTTGTTAGATTCGAACTTGGGTCCTCCACTGGGGAAACCGTCATTAGATCTGCGTGCCTTAGACCAACTCAATTACATTTCTATATATCTCTAATTATATCGTGTTCATTCATTTTCCTACATATGTTTTATATATGTTATTATCATTTAATAGTAAGTTAATTTTATCACTGCATTTATTTTTTGTCAATCATTTCACCCCCAGCAAGGCGGGAATATAACCAGTACGCAAGGAGGTTACAGAGAGTGAAGATGAGAGAAAAGACTGGGCATGCGGGTGGGTTCTGAAGGAAGGATAAAAGCTGAACAGACTTCAAGAAGTTAGAAAACGACGATTGACGTTGCATTTAAAGATTTTAATTATCAGGGAAGCAAGGAAACGGAAAGGAGTTTCTCAGTCGGGAAGTGCAAGTAAAGAAACTGTTGGAATAGAAATAGCGGTTACATTCACCTAATTCACCAGTAAGGGGATGGCACCATGAACGTGTAAATTGCTTGAAAGAAGAGCATAGACTTTTTTTTTTGTATTACAGTCAAGTCTTAAATAAGAGACTCAAGGAAAGTTTTGGATAAGACCTAACTGGAGACGTCAAAGCAAGAGAAAGAATGACAAGATAGAAGCGGTCACTTAAAATTGTTCAACTTCTACAATATCGGGCAACTTAAGCATCTGTCCCCACAATACTTCAGCTCCTCTGAAGACGTTCTTCGTGTATTTAAAGTGCGTGTGTAGGGGAGAGGATTCTGACGATGACGTTCATTATAGGAAACCCCATTTTGTCTATTGACATCGACCATTCAGCTTTCCATCGTTCGCGTTTCCGCTTTACTTCGAAACTATTCATGGCTTCCTTTTATTCTTTTGGTTTCCCTCCATTAAGGCTTTTAGCCCATTAATCATTATCTGAAACGTGTCATCGAACTATTAATTTAGAGTTTATATTTCGTTTTCTAATATGCATTGATTTTTTAAGCGAGAATGCAAACCTTGCATTGTGTATTTTTGTTGCTATCGAAATATATTGTTTTCTTCATAAACGTATGGAAGTGTGTGTTGGGGGATAGTCTGGACAGTAGACATTAGCAACGGCAAATTTTTATCGAAAATGGAAACAAAAAGGACACTTACACGTAACATCAGAAAGAGGCAGTTAAACATACTCGAGTGCATATTGAGGAAAGAGTGCTTGGAAAATTTAACACTCACGAAAGATAGTGAAGTTAAGTGGGAAAGAAGAAAACATTGAATCACCTCCTTAGTGAGCTTGTGTAAAAGTATGGCAGAAGATGTTCCAGGGGATATAAAAAATTAAAATAATATACAGGAAATTGGGGAGAGCCATGATCGCCAACGTCCTTACGGGACACGGCATATAGAAGTATATGAATGGCAGATTTGGGCGTACAACTAAATAAGTTTCATAGAAACGCGATCTTCAAAATGTGTTGTAAAGAGGGAAAATTCGTATAGTATTAAATCTTTAGTAAGTAGCCGAATTTTTTTTTTCTGACTACGCGTCCACTTAATTATCTAAATAGAACTATATTCTCCCCGCCCTAAAAACAATTATTCTCCTCCCCTAAAATATCTGCAATATAAAATTATCATTTGTTGGATGAAAATCTCTCAAAATGAATGTTAAGAAGATCGAACAAGTACACACACACACACGCGCATTTTAACACTTCGAAACATCCATATTCACTATTTCCCATGAGTATTTGAATATTGAGGACATATAAATGCACACGTCCCAATGACAAGAAACAGTATAAACATCCCAATGAGAATGGAAGTTATTAGAAAAACGCGAAAAATTTACACCTGACGACAAATTGTTCTTAGCAAAAATTGTGGAATGCTGTTTATGTATATTCATCTTGTATAGCATTAAAGAGTAATCCAGAAAATCCATGAACGTATATATATATATATATATATATATATATATATATATACTCGACACTTATGTGCAGAACAGTTCCCAGGAAACCGACAGCCGGTCAACAGCACTTGAGATTTGATCATAGTGGTGAAGGTTTCGTGCAGGACCATCCACGCTTTTTGAAGGGCCAAATACAGAGACCTGGTGCACTACGTGCCACAAGGTCCCCAAACGACCATCGGCAGGTTTTGAATTCAGAGTTGTCCTTTTCCTAGACCAGTTGCCATCCAAGGCTATAGAACCCAGTCTGTCCTGCTATTTACCCATAGCTGGAGGGAGAATAAAACATTCAAACCTTTCCCAAGAGTATTAGTATGTAAGTGAATGTGTATATATATATATATATATATATATATATATATATATATATTACACACACACACATATATATATATATATATATATATATATATATATATATATATAAATTTAGATAAGTTATCCAAATTTCATGTTTTATTTCTCTTTCCGATTAATGAGTTTTGAATGTTTTAGTCGATATCAAGAACCGGGTGTTGTTAGAGTGATATACTTTTGGATCAGTCCAAATTGACCGATTGATGTGTAATACTTTTCTGAAGCTGGACGTTACAGAAATGAAGGTCTCTAATGACAGGGCGTTGCCAACAAAATATTGTCTGTCATATTGACAAAACCCCGTACACGATAAGGATTGAGACACTTAAATTATCTGATGAAAACGGAACAAAGCATAAACGCCGGACAGTTTACCCAAACGTTTGATACCGATATAAAGTATTTTATTCGGCAACACGAAATAATGGCACGAAATAATAGCACGCAAGCGGTTATAGAGGATTGAGAACAAGAGTAAAGAGGCGTGTTTGAGGAAAATATACAGAGAAGGACGGGGAACAAGATCAAGTTACCAGATAGGATTTGACTTTAGACTTGAATATTTGAAGATTATAGTCATCAGGGAAGCAAGCAAGAGGAAGAGAGCTCCACAGACAGCAAGTGCGAGAAAAGATTCTGTTTGAGTAAAAGAGACGGTTACATATAAACGTTTTGACAGTGAAAGGGTGTGAACGAGATGTCAGCCTAGTAGCTCGCTTAAATTCATATAGTCTTGGAACCAGCTAAAGTAGCTCGTCGGAACAGTTTGCCGTGAAAATACTTATAGAATAAAAGTTAAATAAACAGATCTTGTAGACCCAAATTATCAAAAAGAGTTGAATCAATATATATATATATATGTATATATATATTTCCCAATATATCGGAAAGACATATAAATGTATCTGTTCATTACGTCTCTGTTTTCAATACATACAGGCTCACACACGCACGCAAGCCTGTCTCGCTAGAAGTAATGTGTGTATAAATGAAAGATCTCGCATACTAAAAATGACGCCTTGAAACTGAGTAAATATTTTCTGCCCAGCAACAGTTCATCGCAGGAAAATGAACGAAATAAATAGCTCAAACATGATTTATTGACCAGAGAAACCGAAGAATTTGTAGTCAAAATCATTCTTTTGATTGACATGTTCACAATACCAGGAACAAACAAAATGTCTCCCCCGCTAATATGCTACTCAAAGGTTGGCCAAATATTTCTTTAATTAGCGTTTGTAACTAGGATTAATTAATTAAGATTTTATTTGATTACTTTTTTAGAATTTCATTATTAGAAGGGGAGCACTATCAACATGTTCAGAAGAGAAAATCAAGAAGTGGATATAAACTATTATCGTCAAGAACAAATGCTGTACGTCTAAATGAGTTGTGAATATGCCGTAGACTCTTGTATGATATTTTGAGATTAGAAAAGAAGATCAACAAATATAATATACATAAAATGTCTATTATTTAAAAAAAAAACAGATTAAAAAAACAAATTCACTAGACACATGCACATAATATATATATATATATATATATATATATATATTACATACAATAGAAATTCAAATTTAACTCATAGCTATTTCAAATAAGAAGTACTTTACTGGCATAGTCAACTCAGAACTCAGATATACTTACCAAATTTCAGTTATTGACCATGCATGATATGCTTAGGCTAACATGCTTTTTTCGATACATGACTGACGAGACACATTTTCCCGAAATAGAACAGTTGCCACCCAAGGCTATAAACCCGGTCTGTCCTGCTATTTACCTATAGCTGGGTGTAGAAGAAAAGGATACATACTTACTCCAATGTATTAGCACGTAAGTGAATGTAATGGATTCGACTGGAATATAAACTCGTCTCTGTGATTCCTCTATTTTGAAATACTAAAGTGTAAATTCTTTCATTAAAATCATCATTAACTTCAACCCCCAGACGACTTCGGAATCATTTGCATCTATTCTGGACGGTTTCCTGGTTTAAGTTGGTAAAGGTTTCTATACCTCTTGCTTTCTTGGTACTACAAGAGGTTTTTTGGGCTGTCGCTCAACTGAGCTCCCCCACACTAATCAAGGGGGTTGCATTCTGATAAGTTAGGTGGGCAAATATAAGAGATGTACTCGAAGAAATTGTCTGACAGCACTATCTCACCAAAGTACATCATGTAGGCCTCTGTGTTGAGTCTGAAGCCATCACCAACAAATTTGGGAGTTATTTTCTTATTAAAACGATCAGAGTGAGCTTTTCGATCTTCTGTACCTTCGTAATCCCCGTTAGATTCAACCAAACCTTTCTGAATCCTCTACACTGTCCTCAGATTGACACCTAAACACTCTGAAAATTTCGTATTGGAGGCTCCGGCACGAATGTCAAGCAGTACATCATACCGTTTCCAAATATCTGGCGGACTGAATTGCAAAATAATGCTCTTTTTGTCGCAGACGCTGCCCAACTGACCCTACTATACTTTGTAATGGACTAAATCAAAAACATAGAACGCGCATGCGCGATATTAATAATATAATATTGAGACAATTTAACTATTGCATCCTCTCTCTCTAACTATATATATATGTGTATGTGTGTGCAACGTATTTTTAGATAGTGCATCTGTAAAGAGACAAAATGAATAAAAAGAGACAAGGAGAAAATTATTCCTATCCAAAGTCCTCTGAGGGACATTATCATTTGCCATGATAAAGTCCCTCAGAGGATGAAACGCGTCGGCTAAGAATAAATTTTCCGCTTGTCTCTTATATATATATCAGAAAAAGAGACAAGCGGAATGTATATATATATATATATATATATATATATATATATATCAGAAAAAGAGACAAGCGGAATATATATATATATATATATATATATATATATATATATATATATATATATATATATATATATGAAAAGATGATGAAAATGCAACTCGAGTCTTTAAGAATATTTATTTAGAATAACTTTACCGATTTCACAGCGCTATGGTTTTTCAAAACTTAAACTGAGAAAGAATATCATGTAGTTGTGAAAAAGAAAGGTTTCACTAAATATATAATCTTGAAATCTGTTGCATTTTCAACTTTTTTCTTGATATATTGTTATACGTCTGCGATATATAATACTATGAATAAAGACAAAAGCAAAATTTATCATAGACCACGCGTTTCATCCTCTCATGGCCTCCAAGTTAGTCTGGTGAATATTTTTTAAGCATTACTTAAATTATTTAAATTACAAATTTTGATAGTAAATTTAAGGCAATCTTTTCTAAAATTCAATAAAACATTACATTACAGGGAATATTTTCCCACATTTTGAAGATTACTGATCACTTAAAAATTATATACAAATGAACATTTGTTTTAATTATGCTTTGCAGATAAAATCAACGTAGAACATGAGATCTGTCGTCAGGCTGTCAACACATTAAAACAACTACGATCGGGTTTAAAATGCATCTACTGTCCGGTTAAATATGCATTTCTGCGACAATTTTAATTTAAAGTAAATAAAATTTGTTTCATATCAGATTAATTATACTTTGAACCAGCTAATATTCCTCAAATTATGTTTCAGAAAAGTAAATTATATTTTTGGAATATTTTTTTTTATAAAAGAGAATTACATTGCAATGAGAGACGACTGAAATAGGGCGCTTATAAGCTATTTTAGCGCCCCCCCCCCCAAAAAAAACACTTTCAAGTCAATTTAAGTTAGTTTTGGAAACACAGAAAATTATTTTGCTGACTAAATAGTCTATTTAATCGGTTAGCTTGAAATTAAAACTAAAATTAAAACTTCAAGTAAGTGTTTTTCTTTTGTGACGCATAGTGGCCGTTAATGCTTAAGCATAACCTAAGACTTCAGTATTAAAATAAGCAGTATTTAATTACAAACGCAAATAAACATTTAAAAGAACAAAGAAGAAAATGTCAACCAAAGATAATTAACCATTTCACTAAATACCTTGTTAATAATGCGGCTCTTCTTAATGTCCGGTAAATCTTAAATAAAAACCCAAATCATCGACGCATACTAATTCGACTGGAGAGTTCCACTCAATAGTCACTCAGTAATCACTCCAGTCAGTAGCCTGACACTGCTATTTATACACCTGGCGGAAAACATATATTCATAACTCCACAATGTCACGTTCGAACCTCGGTGTCGGTAGCTACTCATTTTTCTTCTTATATGACATATTAATTTTTCAAAAATCGTTTTAAACTTTCGGTATTGCGTTTTTCTGTGGCGGTTCCTAGATTTAACTAGTGATACCATATGTTTAAGAGAAATGATTACCAATAAAATAGTAATAATGTATCCCCTAAGCATTAAAAGAGGAATGAGTCCCATTTACCCCTATGGAACAAATAGTCTCCAGCAAATAAATAATCAAATGTAAACCTACGTTTGGGTTTAATCTCTCTTTTTGACGTTAATTTGGAGGTCCGTTGTTTGGTTATTGTTCGGCGCCTAAAATGGCCATACCAACGGAAATATTATAAGATCCTATCAAAAATAGCCAAATCAGTATCGTTCAGCCATGATGCGCTGCCTTTTGATGACCATGAAGCGGCCGGCGTTGATTAACTTATGAGTCGACGAAATGGAGCGTTACAATTGGCCTGGATATTTCCTTGTGCCCTTCAAAATGACCACCAACCTCGTAGACAGAGTCAAAAACAAGCGAACAGTTGTGTGTAAACGCAGACAGTGATGCATACACACGCCCCCCCCCAATAAACATAGACGCTAGCACACATATAGACTGCAAACGCAAACAAATATTCATTAAGTTTCTTGTTTAGATGCTGTCAGATGACGACCTTTAATCGTTCAGATGAAAAAATAGTGTGTTAAAATCGATATATTTTTTTCTATATTCGAAGAATATATATACAGTTGATTTCAAGAGTTTCGGTGCAATAGATATTGGTTTCTACGACAGATAGCTAAAAGTACCAAATACACAATATTATTAAATATTAAAATATAGGTCTTGAGTTTTAATTTCTTTTTTACGGATTATCAACATATTTCACATAATTTGACGCCATAAAATAATTTCTAACAGGGTACCGTGTAATGGTTAGCAGACTTGTTTCGCTAGAGCAATTAAAACTGACCAGTGAGTTTGATCCTTACTGGGTGCGCCAAACTGTAGGCCTTATGCCACATATATGCTATACTTAGAAAAATCACCATAAAATATTTTTAGATTGTAATAATTTATTGGGAAATAATAATGATATACAGATGCAATTACTACTAATTATCGTCCTGGGTAAGACGTTAAACTACATCCGCGTCCTGGGTAAGACGATAAACTAAATCCAGCAGCAAGGCCTCTGATCAGGAGGTTTTGCGGAGCGTAGAACCACGTCTTAATTGCTGGTTTTCCCAGGCGAACCCTGACCCGGGGTGGTAGCAACTGTTAGGGTCCCAGCTATGGGCAAATAGTTAACTATTACCAGCGATACTTTTTTGAAAAAATTATTAACAGAAACAGATTTTTGACAAAACAAAATATTGCCAGCAATAAAAAATGTTGTCAGCATTAAATAACCCATTCAGGTTGATATTACATAAAAGAAAATAAACCAAACCAATCTAAACCAAAGAATACATATTCTATTCGTACGAATCTATCCTAAAAATGTTGTCGGCATTAAATAACGCATTGAGGTTGATATACCGTAAAAGAAAATAAACCAAACCAAACGAAACCAAACCAATCCTACTAATTAATCTATAGATTAGGAAGAAGAGATGGATTCTTACCTTACTCGCGTATGGGAATATAACGAACCCGACTGGAATTCGAACACGCTTCTCCCGTTTTTTTTTTGTTTTGTTTTTTAAATTCCGAGCCGTTATATATTATATGTCGACATTTCTGAGATGAGGTATTATGTCCACTATTTACATTATTCGGACGATGGTCCTCATCTTTGTCGCCATATTTATTACAACGTTTCGGCCTTTGTACACTCCGGCTTTCTTCAGGTAGTTGAAATGTCGAACTGTACCCTTTATTTCGCTCACTGGGGGTAGACTTTTCTAGTTCCACGTGCCATATTTAATGGATGTCAGTTATAAGTTATCCCCTGTTAATTCCCCTCTCCAAGTTCTCCACCGCCTTAAACGGGTATTGAACTCACAGTCCTTGGGTCCTGTCAATAGATCTAAGTAACGGTTAAGGCAGAAACGTTGTAATAAATATGGCGACAAAGATGAGGACAATAGTCTGAATAATGTAAATAGTGTACATAATACCTCATCTTAGAAATATAGACAAATACTGAAGGGCCGAAACGTTGTAATAAATATGGCAACAAAGATGAGGACAATAGTCCGAATAATGTAAATACTGTACATAATACCTCATCTCAGAAATATAGACAGATACTGAAGGTCCGAAACGTTGTAATAAATATGGCGACAAAGATGAGGACAATCGTCCGAATAATGCAAATAGTGTACATAATACCTCATCTCAGAAATATAGACAGATACTGAAAGGCCGAAATGTTGTAATAAATATGGTGACAAAGATGAGGACAATAGTCCGAATAATGTAAATAGTGTACAAAATACCTCATCTCAGAAATATAGACAGATATTGAAAGGCCTAAATGTTGTAATAAATATGGTGACAAAGATGAGGACATTAGTCCGAATAATATAAATAGTGTCACCTGTTATTCTTAAGCCGTCAGTTATCTAGGTACTGACGTTGATGAACCTTGATGATCATTTCGGACTGGTGCTTCAAAGTGATATGAGCATAAGTATAAGATATAAGAAAGTACCCATAGTAAAAAAAAAAGAAAAACAATATTGCTGATGTACATTGCGAAATCTAATCTCATAATGGGCCGTGAGTAAGGGAGACTTTCTTTCAAATTACTAGGAAACATAAAGACATACGAATAAGCTTCTACCGATGAATCCTCAAAAATAATGTGGAGAGATTAGTAAACATAAAGAGATCGCAAAGTCTATATTGGGTAACAAAGGAAATAGCGCTGAACGCCTATGTTATATGAAATATCCTGTGTGGTCTTCTTTCTTTTTTAAGTGTCTTTTCCCCACAGGTCATAGACGATCATGGCTCTCCACAACGTCCTCTCCTTTGTAGCTCTTAACAAACTTTCTATTTTTGTTATTTCTCATAAGCTCTGTTCCGGCATCCATTTATTCAAGCTCATTAATATGTTATTCTTTGTTTCCCTCTGTCCTATTTGCTCTCAGTCTGTCCTGTGAGTAGCAAATTTTCCAACCCCCCCATCCTCATTATATGCTCCAGAAACCTCAACTATCTCTTCCTGATGTTAAGTATTAGTTACCTTTTTGTTTACATTTTCTCCAATCATCGTCGATAGTTACATGTTCTGTCCAAGGTATCATCAGCATCTTTCTGTAGAACTATATTTCTGATGTTTCCTCTCCATCTTTGAGGAGATCGTCCGGCATTGACTGCCATATAGGAGGACAGATATCACGTGACAATTTAGTAGTGTATTCACGCGCATATCATCATCATGGCTTTCCACAATTTCCATCCCTTGTTGCACTTAAAAGACCTTGTCCGTTATTTCTCCTAAACTCTGATCCACCATCCACTTACTCAAGCTCATTATGTATTTCATGAGTTGTTTTACTCTGATACACTTGCCCTCTATAAGTCCCGTGAGTATTAGTTTCTCCAAGCCCTTCTTCATCATTATGTTCCTAAAACCTCAACTGTCTCTTTCCGATGTTAAGTATTAGTTTTATTTGTTTCCATTTTCTGTCTTTACTCATATTTTCGGTCCACGGTATCCTTAGCATCCTTCTGTAGAGCCACATTTCTGTTGCTTCATGTCTCATCTTAAACTCTGAGGAGATCATCCAGCACTGACTGTCATACATGAGGACAGATATCACATAACAGTTTAGTAGTGTATTCCTTGTTTTTAGCGAAATTTTCCTATTTCTTATTACTCTGCTTAGGATTTTGGAATGCTTCTTTGGTTATCCCAAGACGCCTTCAATTCTTAATGTCTCTTATTCCGTTTTATGTTAAAACACCACCGAGATATTTAAATTTCCGTACTTATTTGATATTGGTGCCTCTGATTGGTAATTCACACTTTTAGATTCATCCTTTTCCTAATAAAGAATTAAAATCCTTTGCTACTTGATTAAAAACAACGAGTCGCGATATTTCCTCGTCTACAGGTGATTGTGGCATTGATATTCAAGTCTTTTCTTCATCCAGATCGTCCAGCACTCATTGCTATAAAAGAAGACAGATTCCACATAGCAGTTTTTTTCCTTGTTTCTAGCGAATTTTTCTACTTTTTCAATACTCTGCTTAGCTTTTGGAATGCTTCTTTGGTTATCCCAAGACGTCTTTGAATCTCAGTGTTATTCTTTCCGTCTTTTGTTAAACCACTTCCCAGATATTTAAAATTCCGCACTTGTTTGATTTTTTTTTTTTATCTCTGATTTGAAATTCGCAATTTCGGCTTATCCATTTGCTAACAACCATAGATTCTGTCTTCTTGCAGTTAGTGAATAACATGAACAGGAAATGTGAGTAATATGGAAGTTTAAGGGAAAATAAAAAAATATATAAAAAGTTATGATTAATATCGCAGCTGACACTTTCGACGCATTAGAAAATAGTTTGGAAAATTTAACACTCATTAGACATAGTCAAAGCAAAAGAATTGTCGCGTTTGTGTGAACGGATGTCAGAAAATAAACCGACATTTCATAGCGTATCAGTTCAGTCAGTCAGTTATGTGCCATGCGTGATACACACTTAGGCGATCATGTATCTTTCGATAGATGACTGACGAGGCAAATTTTTCCCGGCAGTAGGTTGTCATTTCTTTCTGGTGTAGACCAGTTGCCATCCAAGGTTATAGAATCGGTTCTGTCCTACTATTTACCCATAGCTACAGGGAGAAGAAGAGGATTCATGCTATTCTCAACGGTATTAGCACGTAAGTGAATGTAATAGATTCGACTGGAATTTGGACTAATATATATATATATTGATAATATTAGTGGTCAATATATATATACATATATATATATATATACACACACACACATATATATATATATATATATATATATATAAAATATATAAATACATTATATATATATATATATATATATATATAATATATAAATACATTATATATATATATATATATATATATATATATATATATATAAAATATATAAATACATTATATATATATATATATATATATATATATATATATATACTCAAGGGGATAGAATCCAGGTAGAACTCAATGTCTAGGACAGAGTAAGACTATAATGTAAATATTCCATGATTATAATTTATTGCATTGGAATCGTAATCACGATCCAATTCAACAGACCTACAAATTCAAAAAAAAAATCGGAAAATATAACTCCGAGTATAAAAAAAATTGTGAGAGTTTATGTGTGGGAGTGGGAAACAATTGTGAGAGGGAAATGTATGAAAGCTCTAGAGAGAGGGTGTAACAGAAGAAAGAAGAACAGGAAGGCCTAAAGGTGAAGGTGGGGATTCAAATTTAACAGACAGAAGTTTTAAAGAGAGGAGTTAAATAACGGTTTAAATGAATGAGATACAGAGAAATAGGAATTATTATTCGATGCCTAATTCGCTACCGAATCGCCAACCTAAAATTAAAAAAAAATATTAAAAAAATATTTTTTCTAATAAAATAGGGGTAAGCAACTAGCGAGCTTAAATAAATGAATGACGGAACACGGTTAAGGAGAGATAACAAAAAGAGCTACAAAATAACAGGAAATTGTGGAGAACCATGACTGCCAACGCCGTAAAGAAGAAGAATATTCGAATAATTATAGAAGTAGTAGAGTTGATTAAAAAAACAAAAAAACAATTACAGGACATTCCATTCGAATCTGAGATACATCAGAATCACAGGTCGCTTTTGTTGTTATTAATTATTTCGTCCCATGCAAGGCAATAAAGCCACTAGGACGCAAGGGGTTAGTGAGTGTTAAGAGAGTATGAGAAAATTCTATTAAAGAGAGAGATCAATAACAGAAGAGGAATTAAAAAGACGGAAGATAACGATTGACATTGCATTTAAATTTTTCAAGAGCGACGTTGACTGGTAAGCAAGAAGCCGGGAAAAATTCCATAAGCGAAAAGTGCGAGAGAAGAAAATGTAACTGACGGTGATATCTATACAATTCAACTATAAAATGATGAAACCTTGCGCGAATCTAGTACTGCACTTAAATTCATATCTTCTAGGTACCATAGAGAAAAGTTGATTTTTTTTGGAACACTTGCCTTAAAAATATTTATAAAAAAAAAGCACAGAGTCTATATTAAAATGTCGGGAAAAGATTTTTTTAAGAGGTATTAACAAGAGACGATAAAACTACTATTATTCTTTCTGTTTTCACTGAAACCAAGTAGCGTTTCTGAATAGTCTTAATATTTATGAGACATTGGCAGGGCATAACGGTCGTGTGAACTAACGAAAGAAAGAACAAGCGTATTTATTATATAACAACAACAACAACAACAACAATAATAATAATAATAATAATAATAATAATAATAATAATAATAATAATACTTTCTACGAATAATTATATGAAAAAACAAACACGTAAAGAAGAAAGTACGAGAAAACACATAACAATCGGTAGATATACCAGAGAATACGAAGAACGGAATTGTTTGACCATTAAAAGGACTTAACTTAGCAAGTCTTCTGGAAGACATTCAGTGTACAATGGTTTGAATGGTATTGTTACTACGACGCCTAATAATAATTATTATTATTATGAGCGTTCTAAAAAGTCATAGAAAAATGTAATCTTTGGTAAGATCGAAAATGCAAATAATATTCAAGTGCCTTTACTTGTTTTCTGCCTACACGGGTTTTATACATAAGTTTAGATATCATCTATGAACGAAAATCGATTCTCGAATATTTACACACACTCTACCCTATTTATGTAAGAAACATTTTCTCAAAATAAATTTCGCCTCCAAATAGTGACGCTTAAAAAAATGTTCCATCTACACTTGTATTTACATTAGGAATAAACTTGAGTATGAGTTTATAAAATCTATCCTTCTAAAATTCTTCTAAGTTCCCTGTTGCATCAGGATCATGATTGCGTAACTTCTTCTTTGTGATCCTGTTTGTCTTTTAAAAAACACTTCCTGTGATTATTCTGCCATGTATTTACACAAAATCGTTACCTAGTTTATTTGCAACTATCTTCCGTCCTTCTTTCGCACGCTATTCGCCGTGAGTATCAAATTCTCCAAGCACTCTTTCATCATTATGTTTTCTGGAAATTTCAACTATGTCTTTCTTATTTTAACCATAAGCGCCCTTTTTGTATAAATTTTCCTTAAACTTCCTTTCTACGCATATGCTCAGACCATGTTATTCTCAGCATCTTTATTTCTCAAGAAATTTTCCTCTTTTTTAATACGTTGTTTAGGGATTTGAAGGCATCTCTTGCCTGAATTAAAATCTGGGAAATTTATCCCGGCTTTCCCCCATGAAACGGTTGAGGTTAAAAAAATGCGACAAAAATAGGAATAAAAGCAGCAAGTTAAAAGATTAGAGCAGGCAAACCCTCTCTTTAAGCGGAAGAATAAAAAAAAGACCCAAAAAACTCCTGCTCAGAGTGTAACAATAAAAGAAGAAATTGTTTATTTAAAAGGGTAAAGGGATAAGCGCAATTAGTAAAGAGAGGGAGAAGGAAAAATTCTTCAAAGGAAGGAGAAATGTTCTTAAAAGCAAAAAGGCTTGTTAAAAATATTTCTCTAAGCGCCTAAAAGTTCTTTAAGTGAGTAGATTGTTATTAAGGGTTAGAAAAACTGACAGGTTTTCTTCAGGGTTCTTGCAGAGAAGGAAAACATCGGTAGATAGGAATTTTGTAGTTGAGTGACTTCATAGGCCGACGACAGAAGCCCTGTAAGTGAAAGGAGGCCGCTTTCAACTGTTTTTTTAGTAGTCGACAGACGTTACTTATCGACAGCCTTTAGTTACTAGATATTAGGTTGGTGCAAAAATAATGTCGTTTTCTCACATATGTTACGTTTATATATGATTTCTGAATTAATTCATTGATATATATAGCCATGTTATATATCATTTTGAAGCGCGTTTTTCGCTCTATCGAATCGTGTTATTCGTTACCGGTCTCAATCTCTTCATTCATTTTTTGGCAGGTTTTTCGACAGCATGGACAAAATTCAAATCCGCACGATTTTCTTGTTCCAGTTCAATCTAGGCCGAAAAGCTGCCGAGACAGCTCGTGATATCAATGATGCGTTTGGCCCAGGAACCACTAACGAACGTGTAGCACAACGGTGGTTTAAGAAATTTCGCAATGGTGACGAGAGCCTCGAAGATGAAGACGGTGGCGGCCGGCCGACTGCGGTTGATAACGAACAATTGAAAGCCTTAATTGAAGCCGATCCTCGCAAAACCACACGAGAAGTTGCTGTTGAACTCGAGGTCGACCACTCAACAGTCGTTCGCCATTTAAAGCAAATAGGGAAGTCAAAAGAGATAATCAAAAAAATCAAAAAACGACATTATTTTTGCACCAACCTAATAGTTCTTTCTAGATAACAGCAAAGATTTCTGCTTTTCCGTCGCCGACCTTTATTGTTTCTCAGACGATTGTCGCTTGCTCACTGCCAAATAGGCGAAGATTCTCCAAATTTATACAGACTAGCAGGCTCAGAAATATCAGAGACTTTTCCCTCCAAAATTGTTGTACAAATTTCCAGGTCTCTTCATTGGTTAGAATATATAATCTTATCTCTGATACGAATCAAGGCTTGGAGATCCGGTTTTGAAAGCAGTGGAAAAGGGTGGAGTGAGGACTGGAAAATAGGCTAGAATGTGAACTTGTAAAATATTGTATTCGTGGTTCTAAAATTAAATTCCAATACTGTTTCAGTTATTGATGCTAAAATATTTTCAAACTACACATGTATTTATATTAACAATATAATGTCAGAATCAATTTATAAAAGTGCTCCTTATCAAATATGAGTTTTTCCTTATTAAATATCAGTTAAAGATGAAATGCGGATCAAATATGGATCGGAAACCAACAGGTTGATAAAATAAACAACAAATAGGAAACGGATATCAGTCTAAGATTTTTCAATTTTACCAAAGCTTAAACCCTGGTATTCTGAATTATCTTTGGTTTAGTTCTCATTTCTCAGCCACGTGTAAGCTGTCTTAATTCTATGTGGATGTAAGTTTGTGAAGATTCTTGTATGTCTAAGTGGGCATCGGATGGTAACTGTATATTCATAATTGTGCATGTGTATCTGTCTAGTGGGAGTTCGATCTTCATCTTTGATCGTTCATACCACGCAGCCGTCTGTCACAAGTTTCTAATTTATTTCTCTCCTCTTAAGAATGTATTTTTTTTTGTATTAGATAGATACACGTTAGATTCCTTAAGAATTGGTTTCAAGAAACATAGCGATGTAATGTAATGTTTTAAGCGTGTGTTTATAGTTGATATTATTATTATTATTTTTATTTTCTTTGATTTCTGGCGTTTACACATTTCTTTCCTGGCCCCGCTCAGGGATCTAAGGTTAGAAATGGCATCATGACACTTTCCACTGACAAAAAAAAAAAAAAAAAAAATTACATAGATAAAGCCCTTCGAAAAGTGTAGGCCCGTACTTGTTAGAACAATTTTTTGTATCTCCTTGATGCATGGGCTTCCAGGAATCCCTGCAATTAGTCTACTGCAATCTTTTCCAATCAGTCCTAGGGCTCCAACTACAACAGGGATTGTTGATGTTCCCATATGCCATATTTTTGAGATTTCTATTTCAAGGTCCTTGTATTTTGACAGCTTTTTGAATATCTTCAAAGATATATTGCAGTCAGCAGAGACTGCCATATCAATAAGGAGGCACCGTTTTTGTTTGTGGTCTTTAATCACAATATCTGGGCGGTTGGCTTTGATTGTTCTGTCAGTGTGTATTGTGTAGTCCCATAGAATTGTAACAGGTCCTATCACCGTAACCGGATCTGGGTGGTTATTATTATTATTATTATCATTATTTTTATTTTCTTTGCTTTCTGGCGTTTACACATTTCTTTCCGGGTCCCACCCAGGGACCTAAGGTTAGAAATGGCATCATGACCCTTTTCACTGACAGAAAAAAAAAAAAAAAAAAAAAATTACATAGATAGAGCCCTTCGTAAAGTGTGGGCTGTACTTGTCAGAACAATTTTTTGTATCTCCTTGAGGCATGGGCTTCCAGGAATCCCTGCAATTAGTCTACTGCAATCTTTTCCAACCAGTCCTAGGGCTCCAACTACAACAGGGATTGTTGATGTTCCCATATGCCACATTTTCGAGACCTCTATTTCAAGGTCCTTGTATTTTGACAGCTTTTTGAATATCTTCAAAGATACATTGCAGTCAGCAGGGACTGCCATATCAATAAGGAGGCACCGTTTTTGTTTGTGGTCTTTAATAACAATATCTGGTCGGTTGGCCTTGATTGTTCTGTCAGTGTGTATTGTGTAGTCCCATAGAATTGTAACAGGTCCTATCTCCGTAACTGGGTCTGGGTGGTGTTGGTACCAGTTTCTTTCAGTTTCCTTCCCGTAGAAGTTGCAGATTTTCCAGTGCAGATATTGGCCCACTCTGTCATGTCGGGTTTTATATTCAGTGGGTGCCAACATCGTGCAACCTGATACAAGATGATCAATCGTTTCTGGATATTTATCATTTATTATTATTATTATTATTATTATTATTATTATTATTATTAAGTTTTCAATGTATTTTCTCCTTAAAGAAAATAGTGTTATTTTTTTGTAATGAGGGAAATTATACTTATTTCCACTATCGTCGTTTCGATTCGAAACGAGTAAGATCTTTTACTTTGATAATAACTCGTTTTTTGTTTTCTACGATTTATGTACAAATTAAATGCAGTATATATATTTTTTAAATATATAAAGAAATTCAAAACATACAGACAAAAACAATATCTTTTATTTCATAGATGATTAAGAGAGTTGAAGCAGCAGAAATGCCGTTCAACAGAAGGAATTTTTGCCATGTCAATCGAAGCAAAGCGTTAATGACACAACTACGCAGAGGGTGGAGTTCCTTTAGCAAGAGTAGAAGACAATGAGAAAATATTAGTGAGGAAATAGGGCAATAAGACAACAAGTTTAAGGAAACTAGAAGATCACGATTGGCAAGGGAATAAAGCCACTAAAGTACAAGGGGTTACTGAGTAATATGTGAAAAATATACGATTAAGGACGATAGACAAAGAACAAAAAAAATGACGATTTACTTTGCATTAACATTTTTGAAGATGAAAGTTGACTGAGAAGCAAGAAATATGAGCAGAGTTCCGCAAGCAGAAATTGCGAGTAAAGAAACTCTTAGCATAGAACTTACGGTTCATCTAGCCATTCTAATTGTAAAATGATGAGACCTTGCCGCCAATCTAGTACTGCGCTTAAATACGGTATGGTAAAAGAAAGTTCATCGGAACAAGGTCGAAAACATTTATAGCATAGGTACAGGAAAGTTAGGTTACGGCGGTCGTAAAGTCACTGAAGCCGAGATGCTAGGTTAGGATCAATAATACTGCAGATTTTTCTTTGGAATTTATCTCAAAATTTATAGCACGTAAAATCAGAAGGAGGCAGTTGAAATGAAGACATAATAAGGAAAGGGGGCTTGGAAATTTGACACTCACAAGACATAATGAAGGCGAAAAGAACAAGTTCAGGCAGCGGGCTATTTCCTTAACGAGACTGCAGGAATGAGTAGCGGAAGTGGGTTTAGAAGGCGTCGTAAAATAACAAAAGATGTTAAGAACTAAAAAAAAAAAAAATGAAAGTTGTTGAAAGCCATGATCCTTCACCTCCTGAAAGGACACGGTTCATCGGAGAAAAAAAAAATTCAAT
>OZ010598.1:86532533-86575033 GCA_963932145.1 Acanthosepion lycidas | reverse complement strand
TATATATGAAATAGTCCGTTGAAAATAAATAAATATATGTATAAATTAAAACAAAATTATCAAGACACTTAGCAACATACTATGGTGCCAAAATCTATCTTTCTCTGTGAATGAACAGACGATGCGCGTACAAGAAAGACATCATTCGCTTTGAAATAGACACCCCACCCTACCTCAGCTTGACCTCTCCCTGAAGGTGACTGATATGTGGATAAAAATTAACTCTTAGGCCCCTTATCAAAAATGGTCGCCTCAGCCGTTTCCATAGTAACGAATGAACATTCTTATAACGATACGTAAATTTCAAAATTGGTTATTCCTAAATTTTCGCTTGAGGATGAAACAGGGCTTGTTAGTTTAATTCAATTTAATTTTAATAATTATATTGAGGGTTTCGGCTTTCGTATTTGAAACATGAGAGCTCTTATATAGCGAAGGAATCATATTTAAAAAATAATTACATATATATATATATATATATATATATATATATATATATATATATATATATATATAGGTAAATATACTCGTTTCGAAAAACCCTCGAATTTTTGATTTGCCACTAATCAAATCAATCACGAAGGAAAAAAAAAAAGGTTTTAAAAAAGAAAGAGCTAGGAACATGAAAGTCTGTCGGAAAAAATACAGGTTTAAAGCCCAAAGAAAAAACCGCGATACGAGTGAACAACTAACAAAAGAGCTCAATACAACCGTAGAGCAGACCTAGATAAGCCTAAATATAAATTTATATATATATATATAAACCTAATATTTGTTAGAAATAACAACTGTGAAAAGCTGAAATTTTGACAACTGGTAGTCGTTATCATCCATAATAACATACTAAAATTTGAATCATTTGCAAAGGATAGAAAAAGAATTATAACAATTATTTATTTATTTTCAAATTTGGAACGTCCAAAAGTAAGGGACAAAATTGAGAAAAACAATGTAAACGGCAAAAAAACAATAAAAATACATGTAGAATCAATATTTAGTAAATGAGACCTTGCTCTCAATGACAGCTGCACATCTTCGACTACAAGAACGAATCAGTTCTTGACAATCCTCGATACTAATTTTAGACCATTCTTCTTGAAGCTTCACCCGCAAATCCTCCGTGTTAGTGGGATTTCTTTCCATAACTTTCACTCCTAATGTCTTCCAAAGATTTTCTATTGGATTTAAGTCAGGACTTTGCGGTGGCCAATCCATAATTTCCAAATCTTGCTCGCTAAGGTAACTCATTACCACCTTTGCCTTGTGACATGGAGCATTATCTTGCATAAAGGTAGCCCTATCGAAACCTGAATTCTGTATGATTGGCACAACATGATCTTGAACAATGTTTTTATAGATCTGCGCGTTTACACGAGTTTGTAACCGGACAAGAGGCGTTGTACCTTGGCTAGAAAACATTCCAAATACCATGACGCTCCCGCCCTCAAACTTGACAGTTTTCTTAGTACACTTTGCACTTAATCTTTCACTAATACGTCTCTCTACATTGTTTTTTCCATCATTTCCAAATAAATTAAACTTGCTCTCATCACTGAAAAATACTTTTGCCCAATTTTCATATGTCCAAATTACATACCTGTTTGCAAACTCTAATCTCTTCTTCTTATTCTTCGAACTAACAAGTGGTTTCTTCCCTGGGGTTCCATTAAACAGCCCTATTTCTTGCAGTCGTCTACAAACAGTCTGTCTTGACACATTAACACATGGCATACTATTCATAACCCTTTTAATTTCTGTGCAAGACTTAAAACGGTCCTTTAATGACATACGCTGCATTATTCGATCTTCTCTTGACGAAGTTTTGCGGGGTCTGCCGGTTTTAAAAGCACTAACTATTTTGCCAGTATCATTGTAGGATTTAACAACCCTGCCTACAACACTCTTGGAACGTTTCACTTTCTCTGAAATCTCTCTAATGGTGTGCTTTTCCTTGTGTAGCTTCACAATAGCTTGTCTCACAGAGTAATCAAGTTTTTGGCGTTTCGCCAGGGTGCCGGCTGATGCAACGTTTACAAATGACTAAGTAAGACTTATTCTTTAGAGAAAATCAAACAATTTGAATATAGTATACTGTTTACATTGTTTTTCTCAATTTTGTCCCTTACTTTTGGACGATCCTATTTTGAAAATTAATAAATAATTGTTATAATTCTTTTTCTATCCTTTGCAAATGATTCAAATTTTAGTATGTTATTATGGATGATAACGACTACCAGTTGTCAAAATTTCAGCTTTTCAAAGTTGTTATTTCTAACAAATATTAGGTTTCAAAATTTTGTCCCTTAGTTTTGGACGCTACTGTATATATATATCTGTGTGTGTGTGTGTGTGTGTCTGTGTGTATAACTAGTGTTACTGACTTGGAAAAAAACTTGTATAGTTCGACTTGTAGTAAAACAAATCGGTACTCAAGGAAAAATGAAGAATAAAAAAGGAAGAACCAAGGACATTAAACTAAGACGAAAACAATCGTCCAGATTTCAAGCTTATTGTCCAGAGAAAAAAAAAACGAGTAAAAAAGGCAACTACGTAAAGTTCTCAGTAACGAAGTAGAGCAACACCTAAGATAATCCTAAGGAACCCGGCAAATCTACTTAGCTTTCATCTAAACTGATCGTCACGTTAGGTTTGCCTGGCTCCTTAAGATTATCTTATCTTATATATATATATATATATATATATATATATATATATATATATATATATATATATATATATATATATAGGTACGTGTATTTTTGTTAATTTTGTAGACATTATTGATAATATATACATCCTGTTCTAAATCGAAAGCGTAATCGACGGGCCAAATTCAATCTACAATTTACTAGAAGCTTGAATTCATATACATCCAATGACCAGCTGAGTTTTTCAGCCTTGGTTGTCAACCAGTCTAGAAAGAGAACGTTTCTTCATTGAAAACCATGGAAAAGCAAGTACTAATTGCATTGCAAAATGTTATATATTTCACTTAAAAGGAAGCTGTAAAGAGTCATGACCAGCAATTTACTGAACGGCCTTAGCCCTTGAAGTTTTATACATTATATTATCATTGTGTTAGCTAATAAACCCCAAATAAAAAAGAAACTATCTTTTCATCAATAGGCGCTCAATTGTAATTACGTCGATGTAGAAATGCAAAGAGAGAGATGTGCATTAAAATTATTAATATAAATTTGCCTGTCGATAAAGAGCGCGGGTCTTCGCGAAGATTGATGTAAATTCCAGGCTTCGTTGAACATTGTCATTATTAAGAATATCAATTTAATTCAATATCAACATTAATATTAATGATATTCACAACGTTATCCAGATGAAAGAAAACCTCTCCACACAAAAATGGACTTTGTGATGATTGTCGTTTAGCAGTTGGAATGAAAGAGTAATGAATTCTCTCATAAGTGATGGAACTTTTAAAGGTTTAAATATTAATGGCGGCAAAATCAAGTTGACGCAGGGTGAAACTTTGTTCATAATGCATTACTGATTGTTTGAAAAACCAATAACTTTAGGAACATTAACTCTTTTTCGTCATTTGTCATATATTTGGGTGAAAATCATGATTAAAATCAAAATACAATCAAAGCTAGCAATACAAAGGTATAAAATCGTATATCCACATTACAGGCAAAAATATTTTAAACTACATTGCGTTTTTGTATTTTTATAATTGTTTTAATTAAAAGAATTAATTTTATTAACTAAAGTGTGTTTTATTTTATTGTGACAAAGCATAAGCAATTAACTATTCTCATACAACAGCATCATATTTTGTTTTCGTCAATAAAACCGACATCTGTCTTAATTACTGCTTTCCAAATACTTGGCATTCTTTCCAAAGGTATTTAAAGAAAAGTAGGTGGCAGGCATTCCCGACAATTCTTCTTCTTCAAAAAAAAATCAGTTAAAAAAAAAAAAAAAAAAAAAAAATTCTTGATGATGGCTAACAGAATAACCGAAAGCGCGCTGATATAAAGAACATTTGAACACGGCTTACACATTTTATTTCCAGCAGGCAAGTAAAACTGAATAAAATGTGAAACCTCAGTACCTTTTCAGTCGTCTTTAAAGAAACTTGTATAAAAGAGGATTGCTGCACAAATATACATACAAACATACATGTTTCCTGGGCTGAATCAACTCTGACCATTAACCTTTTATATATTATAACATATATATATATATATATATATATATATATATATATATATATATATATATATATATATATATAATGGCTAACAGAATAACCGAGAGCGCGATGATATAAAGAACATTTGGACACGGCTTAACCTTTTATGTGTTATAACATATATTATAATTATTTTTAAACAGTTCTAAACAACGCTTGAGAATGAGACAGTACTCTAAGTTTTAAGTTTATTATTAAAATTAAAATTTAGAACTTGAGTCAAATTTTGAAATAGTAATTTCTGTGTCGCGATGCAATCATATTTATAAATAATAATAATAATAATAATAATAATAATAATAATAATAATAATAATAATATATATATATATATTCCCTGACGATCCGCTAAGGTGAAACCTTGGTAGGTTGTCTGGCTCTCTAGGTTTAACTAGGTCTGCTCTACTCATTGTATTGCGTACTTTATTTAATAGTTTTGGATACTCGGATCGGGTTTTTTTTTTCTTTGGGCCTTGAACTCGTATGCTGGACGATTATTTTCGGCTAACGTACATGTTCTTGGTTCTTTCTTTTTTCCCCTTTGGTATTGGCTTGTTTATTTGCAAATCAATACAACGAAGGTTTTCCGAGCGAGTATAGTTTCTTATACTCAAGATTTCTATTAAGTATATATATATATATATATATATATATATATATATATATATATATATATATATATATATATATATCGCTTGAGAATGAAACTATACACTAATTTTTAAGTTTAGTATTGAAATTAAACTTTAGGAGTTGAGTCAAATTTTGAAACACTAATTTCTATGTCGCGATGTAATCATTTTTTTTTTTTTCATTAATTTATAATCTAGCTCTACTTCCCTATCGAGCACAATTTTTTTGTAATAAAAAAAAAAAAATTAAAAGAAATCATACATGTTAAATGAGTTTGGATCATTAATCTTATTATTCCTTTCTATTACATCAACACACACGCATATATTGTGTTTTAAGTAAACTTTAAGAGAGTGGTAAATAGTAATTGCTGGCCATAAAGTTTTTTTTTTTTTCAAACAAAACATTTTAAATTATTTATTTAATTATTTATTCGTCCGTGATAATCTCAGCAGAACACCATGGAGAAGTAATTATTTAATAATTAAAAACACCTTTAAAATACTGATTATTTTCTTGAAATTATATAATAATCTACAAGGTGATTATGTGTATCCAATGTAATTACATAATTAAACATGTCTTTTAGTTTTCAACGACACGAATTGTATTAAATTTCTATGGATAATTTTCTTTTTTTTAGCCATTTTATTTTTATTCTATTTTTTAATTAAATATTAAATGCAATTAGTTGAATTTCATTTTACCATTTCAATACTTCAAACTTTTATTCCCAAATATTTTTCTTCGATTTCTTCAAAGATACATATATTTTTTAAACTTTTCACCCCCAACTCTTTGGGTCTAGTCACTGAATCCAACCAACGCTTTTAACAACTGGGCCATGTGTCTTTTGGTTCGGTTCGAAATTACGACTTATATCACCTGAAAAAGGCCAGAGCGTACCACGGCCGAAACGTCGTGAACACAACAATAAAGATGAAGACAACATTCCGAACACTTAAATGGTGTAAATAATTTCTTTAACTATTTTTAACTTTTCACCCCAAGCAAGGCGGGAGTGCCATAGCAATATAGGGGTGGGCGTAAAAGTAAAGAGGGGGGGAAAGAGGAAAGGATGAAGAGAAGGACGGGGAATACATCAAGGCATCAAGAGATGTTGAATGACATTGTATTTGAATAGTTGGAGATTATAGCTACCAGGGAAGCAAGTAAGAGAAAGGGAGTTCCACAGAAGAGTGGTGCGACATAAAGCTATTGGAGTCGAAGAGACAGCTACATTTAATAGATTCCACAGTAAAATGGTGGGACTAAGATGTCGACCTAGTGGCACATTTAAATTCATGCAGTTTGGGAACTAGCGAAAATAGTTCGTCGGAGCAGTTACCATGAAAGTATTTGTAGAAAAGACAGAGGGAGGCAACGGCAAGTCTGTGAGAGAGCGACTGCAGACAAAATGCCAGATCAGGGCCAATTACATTGCATATCTGTCTCTGGATTTAGACGAGGACCATAAAAGGATAGAGGGGGTACCGGACCATATATGGCAGCAATAATCCATGCAAGGACGAATGGTTGGTTTATAAATTTGAAGGATGGACTTGGGCAAAAAAACCCAACTTTCTGCTGCGTCACAGAGAACCAAATTTCCTTGCGATAGATGAAGCTGTTGATTCCATCTTAAGTCACAGGACAGAGTTAGAGTATACTATACAAACCGAGCTAATGCCCAGAAAATAGAGATGATTTTCAAATTTGTTTATTATGTTTATTCTTCAGTACACTACTTTATACAAACCGAACTAATTCCCAGAAAATAGAGATGATTTTAAAATTTGCTTATTACGTTTATTCTTCAGTACACTAATTTATACAAACCGAATTTACAGAATATAGAGATGATTTTCCAATTTGGTTGTTACCTTTACTCTTCAGCACACTACTTTATAAAAACCGAAGTAATGCCCCGAATATAGAGATAATTTTCAAATTTGTTTATTACGTTTACTCTTCACTACACTACTTTGTACAAACCGAAGTAATGACCCGAATATAGAGATGATTTTCAAATTTGTTTATTACGTTTACTCTTCACTACACTACTTTATAAAAACCGAAGTAATGCCCCGAATATAGAGATAATTTTTGAATTTGTTTATTACGTTTACTCTTCACTACACTACTTTGTACAAACCGAACTAATGCCCAGAATATAGAGATGATTGGCAAATTTGATTATTACGCTTACTCTTCAGTACACTAATTTATAAAAACCGAAGTAATTTACAGAATATAGAGATGATTTTCGAATTTGTTTATTACGTTTACTCTTCAGTACACTACGTTATACAAACCGAAGTAATGCCCAGAATATAGAGATGATTTTAAAATTTGCTTATTACGTTTACTCTTCAGTACACTAATTTATACAAACCAAAGTAATTTACAGTATATAGAGATGATTTTCGAATTTGGTTATTATGTTTATTCTTCACTACAGTACTTATACAAACCGAAGTTATGTCCAGAATATCGAGATGATTTTCAAATTTGTTCATTACGTTTACTCTTCAGTACACTACTTTATACAAGCTGAACTAATGCCCAGAATATAGAGATGATTTTCGAATTAGTTTATTACATTTACTCTTCAGTTCACTAATTTATACAAACCGAAGTAACGCCCAGAATATAGAGAAGATTGTTGAATTATTTTATTACGTTTAATCTTCCGTACACTACATCATACAAACCGAACTAATGCCCAGAATATAGGGGTGAGTTTCGAATTTGTTTATTACGTTTACTCTTCACTACACTACTTTATGCAAACCAAAGTAATGTCCAGAATATATTTTTGATTTTCAAATTTTTTTATTACGTTTATTCTTCAGTACCCTTCTTTATATAAACCGAAGTAATGTCCAGAATATAGAGGTGGTTTTCAAATTTGTTTATTACGTTTAATCTTTAGTACACTTTTTTATACAAATAGTTGTTCTCGTAGAGTTGAGCATCAGACATTCTAATGGGAGGCAGTGTGGGTTCAGTGTGGTGGCTAATAGTGAGCAGTTTTATTTTTGATGTATTAAAGTTAACCAGCCATTTCCTATCTCAGTCAACAACGAAGTCCTTTTAGCAGCCTACAGTTAGTTTTTAAGATGCAATAAGATATATCTTTTTCTCTTTGTCACTTTGTATCTTCAACTGGAATGCTCAGCGCTGTATCCGTTTATATAACTCTAGGTCAACATAACCTGCAACCAAGATTAAATGCTATGGGATAGCAAATGACAACTTCCAAACACAAAAAAAAATATTGAATAACAGGAAAAGTTCGTTAGAAATTTATAAAAGAGAGCTGGATTGTGTGATACAACAATAAGTCCTTTTATATGGCAGTGAATGCTAGACACTTTCCTGAAAGAGAAAGAGAAGTCTTAAAGCAACAGAGATGTAGTTCTACAGATAGATGCTGGGAATTCCATGGAGGAACTATGTGACCAACAAAGAAGTGTTACGGAAAAGAAAACTAAAAGGATTTATAAAGAGTTAAAATGTTGGCACAGATAATGTGAAAATAAAACATTGTTGAATTTGGTCCTCCTCAAAAATACTAAAGGCCTTAGGGAAACTTTGAATAACCTACCTACCGACCTTATGTAAGGGGATAAGTGAACATAGAACGGGTCAGGTAATGTTATTTAGAGCCTAGGCATAAGAAACCGTGGAGAGCCATAATCGCCACTATCATGAAGGAATATGTCATATAAAAGAAAATCCTTTTTTTAATTACTACCTGAAAGGAGATGCCATAATGTAAAGAAATGTCATGTTTTTTGTTTACGTCTTCATCCAAAATACAGATGTTCAAATTAACTGAAATTTTTAATAAACCTATTATTGCTTAACATTTATTTAATCTGAAAAATTATAGATTGGCTACAAATAAAATACTAATTTATTTCGAAAAGAAATTATTTCTGTTCAATTGTTAAGTCAAATCACTGAATGCGGACTCGTCCAGGGTATGACGACATCCGGCAGCAAAGCCTCAGTTCGAAAGGTTTTTAGGAACGTTGTTCACAGACATGGGGTGGTAGTACGTATTGTGGTCCCGGCTATGGGCAAATAATTAATTCCCAAACTGGGGTCACAACGCTATGAAAGTATAAAAGTATGTTGTTATCGTAAAAATACCAGCAATACATTTTAAAATATATTAGTTTGGTGCAAAATTAATGACGTAATAATGTCGTTTTTTGACGTATTTTTAACGTCAAAAAACGACATTATTAAGTCATTATTTTTGCACCTACCTAATATTACCAGCAATACATTTGACTCTCGACAAAAAAAAAAAAAAAAAAAAAAAAAAAATCGTCCTTATAAAATTGCGTCAATGGAACCAGATCTATAAACTGATTTCTTACAAAGAATGCATATTCTATTCATACGAAAATATAAAAAATCTTGTCGGAATTAAATAACCCATTGATGTTGAGATGCCTTAAAACAAAATAAAACCAAACTAAACGGGATGTAGAGATTAAAGTTACAAACAAAGGGGAATTTAAAACGAAAACGCAGAGGATTATCAAAATATGCCTTTCAGAAAGCAAAAATTGAATTAGCCTTCATGATTGAATGCTTCCTGAAGATTATGAGACTTCAGTGTCATAATCTTCAGGCTGTATTAAATCATGACTCAATACAATCGCATTTTTTATTAGAGTGCTACAATTAGATGTTAAATAGCAATTCATAACAAAACTATTTATTGCAAAAAAAAAAATACGATATATTAACGCAAAATGATCATACCAAAAAGTAAAACCAATAAAAAGACACGGTTTTGCTGGTCTTCTCTCACCAGAACTAAATCAAGGTCTAAAATGTAAACAAGCGTCTAAAAAACAAGCAAGCCAAAACTAATGTTATATGAAAGAAAATCTTAAAGACTAAATCTCACTAAATATTAAGTCCAGTGTGCGCGTTGGGGGTGTAATGGATAACGACCCGTTATGATAAATCGGAGAATAGTGTTCGAATTCCAATCGGATTCATTAGATTCACTTATGCACAAATACCTTTGGGAAAGGCATGAATACATCTCTTCCCCCAGGTTGAATAGCAAAACAGCCTACTCCGGGAAAATCCCCTGCCCAGTTAGACATGAATGAAAAAATACATGATCACGTTCGGGACGTAACTGACTGACTAATGTTTAAGACCTTCAACTGCTTTTAAGGCTTAAAGAGAGAAGGCGGGTAGGACTTATCAACTACTGCCATTGTTTAATGTACACTAATTCCAAAACTGAGCAATACTCTTAATTAGTCCTATTCATCGCTGAGAATATGCTCAATATTCACTTATCGCTGAATTATGTATGAATTTGATAACTTCAATAGAAATATAGGTTAGTTATTTGCCATCTTAACAGGTTTTAAGTTCAAATTAGCCCTTCAATGACTTCCTGTCACACGAGGTTAAAGAGCAAAATAGACGTAGTAGTTTTGGTCAATATCTTACCAGCGTGAATAGGGCAATAGTGGATGATTAGAACAGGCGGTTAATATAACCATCGAACCGGGTTTGCGATAGTGAATGTTGCAACAGATGGGGCATGAATTTGAATACGCTTCGCCGATTAATTCCCAAGGTGTGTCGGGATGCTATTTAATACCTAACCAAAAATGGCAATGAATAATACCCACTTTTGTCCGCTTCCCCTCCAAAAAAAGTGAAACGAGAGACATGTCGATCTATGGACAAATGTTGAGATTTCCATTAGCAGCACATGCAATAAAAAAAAAAAAAATAAGTAAGCGTAAGGAACACAAAGAACGTTTTCGTAATATTCAGACGGGACAGGTGAAACTTCGGGTACACAATGAAGAAAGAAAATCCCTGGGGATGACACGCAGAGACTGAGCAAAATTTTAAAATAAAAGTATTCTTTGTGGATTATTAACAGGGCATGCAATAAAAAAAAAATTAAGCGTAGGGACCACAAAGAACCTTTTCGTAATATTCAAATAGGACAGCTGAAACTTCGGGGACACAATGAAAAATGAAATCCCCTGGGTATAAAACATAGAAACTGAACACCATTTTGAAATAAAAGTATTCTTTTTGTGTTTGTTATCCTAAAATAGATACGCAGGAGAAGAGGATGGGTATATAGAGTAGTCGATGTAATAATAACATTCTATGAGTCAGGGATAATATAACGAGTCGACTTTCGGATTAAATAATCACGCAGGTGTGATTCAAGATTTGAATTCCCTTTGCAAGAAGTTAAATTTGATGCGTATTTTGGTCGCTTATCTGACAGGAATTGTGTTCACTTATCTTTTGTCCAATAACTTGCGTACAGTTGTATGATTAAATTAAAATGAATGTCGAACGTTAGGTTTTATGGTGGGCATAAAAATGGACGGTTGACCCTGGGGTCTGAAACAGTTTCATTGTTCCACCGTTTTTGCATATATGCAAGTACGTGTGTTTATCGATCGACTGATCGATAGATTTCGACAACAGATTGAGAAAGACAGAGAGAGAAAGAGAGAGAGGGAGAAATTGATAGCTAGATAGATATGAACAAGCTCACAAGAAAGATAGAAAGATATATCGACAGAGAAAGAGAGAGAGAGAGAGAGATTGATAGTTATAAACAGGGCTCAAACAAACAGATTGAATGATTTGATACGTAGAAGCTCACAAAGATAGGTAGATGCAAACAGGCTCATGTATATCGATACAAACTAACACATACACACACACACACACACACATACACACACACACACACACACACATATATATATATATATATATATAGGAAGAGAGAAATAGAGGAGAGAGAGAGGGAGAAAATTGATAAACATGAACAGTGTCAGATAGATATAAAAAGAATCCGATAGATAGATGAATAAATAAATAGATACACAGATATATACAGAGAAACAGAGATTAGCAAATATGAATAGGCCCAGATAGATAGATAGATAGATAGATAGATAGATAGATAGATAAAAAAATTATCAAAACTGGTATATGAAGAAATATATCTAATAAAATTGTGACTCAGTACACACACACATGCACACACACATATATATATATATATATATATATATATATATATATATTAGTGCTTCGGTATTAATATATATATATATATATATATATATATATATATATATATATATGTATATATATATATATATATATGTATATATATACATACATATATATATATGAAGAAATATAGTCTTAAAGTGTGCTACATTTATGGAATAAAGTGCTCAATATCAGAGATAGAGTGTGTGTAAATATAAAAGTGAACATAGAAGTCAACACTTAGAGGCGGCAGTCTGTTTCATCCTATATGCAATCGTCAGGCTACATAACATATGCATATATCATGAAACAGATTGTCGCCTCTAAGTGTTGACTTCTATGTCCACTTTTATATATATATATATATATATATATATATATATATATATATATATATATATATATATATATATATATAATGCATAAATACATACACACATATATATCTATATATATAATATTAATGCTTAGGCATTTGTAGATATAGACAGTGTGTACTTTAGAATCAAAACTGCATGGTGGCTATCATGTGATGTTAATATTACATTCACTACTCCTTTATCAAGTTGTTTATATACGTCGCTGTGTGATTAAATAAAGTGCAGATGTGTGGAAATTTTCCGCTTTTTTTTCTTTTTTTTTTCCCCTATCAAAATAAAAGAAATTCGCGAAATTCCCTCTGTCTTTTCTACAACTAGTTTCATAACAACCTCTCTGACAAGCTTTTTTGTTTGGTGCGCCAACAGTTTTTTTTCTTTTCTATTTCTTTACGTGTTCCGTTTATTTTCTTCCCTGATAACTACAATCCTCAATCCTCCATATTCTTCAGTTTCATTTTCATTTTCACTCTTTGTATTTCACTACATACTAGTGGCATTCCTACTTCACTTGGGGTAAAATGATTAAAAAAAAATGTCTATTCTACTACCCTACATTTTATTGCGACATCTTGTTTTGCACGTATGAAGAAAGAACATCCCCAGGAACAACACGTAGAGACTGAGCAACATTTTAAAATAAAAGTATTCTTTGTGGATTATTCGCAGGAGATGCAATAAAAAAGGCAACATTTCTAAAGGCATAATTTCTGGATACCAATTATATTTTAATCAAACTGATTAAAAACAGTTAATTTGATGAAAGTCGTTTCAACCTGCGGCCACCAAGTGACAATTTAATTTATTTAAGATATTTATATTTTCAAAATCACTGATTTTACTTTTAACCAATAGCTGCATTGATTAAACAACATTAGTTACTTTTTAGCAACATGGGTCCCTGTATACTATTGAATTTGTATATTAGTCATTAT
Source organism: Acanthosepion lycidas (assembly GCA_963932145.1). Classification (NCBI taxonomy): domain Eukaryota; kingdom Metazoa; phylum Mollusca; class Cephalopoda; order Sepiida; family Sepiidae; genus Acanthosepion; species Acanthosepion lycidas. Next base: position 86,561,787 of record OZ010598.1, on the reverse strand, counting down.
TACCATTTTTTTTTAAATCTGGAGTCGCCAAATAAAATTCGAATGAAGTAAAACAATTGTTGTTACAAATATACATAAAAACGAAACAGGCAAAAGTGCTCAGATAAACTACATTCTTTGGTTCCACCAGTTCATACATAGGACCAAACATGTCAGACACATTCTAGCAAACTACCCTCAGTCCCTCCGTATTTTATTGGTGAGAAGTAAGTTCACCTCGAACAGATACTTCGAGCGAGCCACTGCTTTGTGGAATCGACTCATAAGTGGATGTTTGCCCGATCACTACAATCTTAGCATGTGAAGTCTAGGTAAACTGTTATATTCCCAACCTATTCCCATGAACCCTGCCTTTTACCTTGAGCGGCATCTGCGCCTTGTACAGCTCACTATAAAAGAAATAAAATAAACTAAATTTGCTTAAAGAGGTTCAGTTTCTGCAAGGATATTTCATACGCTGAAATATTTAGTAGGCTAACCATAACGACACTCTAAGGATTTTATTCTTAACTAGGTATAAACATTCCCAGATGTATCTTGGGATGAAGTTCATTTGATCTCGTACGCCATTTATTCGACTTCAGCCTTATTTCAACTTCCGGCGTGACAAGTGAAATTTACAGAAGAGTCCACGCTTGCATCTGTTTCCCAGAAAGTACTTTCCTCTTGGATTAAAAAAAAAAAAATATTTGTATCGTTATGAAGAGCCTGAAGCTTGTGGTTCTCTTGTGGCAAGTTAAGGAAAACTTCTGACACTATCCTCCAAAATAAAATGTCTACGTGTTCGTATAATGAGAAACAGCCATGAGCGATATTACATGTTCATGGTAAAATGGGAAAATAAATTATTTGTTTATTTTGGAAATGAAAAAGTTCTGTCACCAGACTTCGACCAAAAGAAGTAAAAAGGCGTGATATTAAAGAAAACCAGGGATGTAATAAACATTTCTTGTTTTAATCTTACCTTAAAATAAAAAAAGTAAGATACTGAAAATTGTCTAAGATATAAAATAAAACCTGATCATTATCTTAGTTAAAAGATGAGGTATGCTTCGGGGATAATCTCCAGTGCCGAGTATAACATAATTAAAACAAGTCATACTCTTTGGGAAAAAAACAAAATTGATAGATTGCTATATAAATATTCCATGCCTTCTCTAACCAGATAAACTGGACAATCGTGTAGAAAATTTAAAAAAAAACAAACTTGATGTAATAAGTTTTTACCGGCAAATCCACTTGGTAAACACATTTTTTAATCGAGTTCACCCCATGCAAGGCCACTAAGACACAAAGAGGTTATAGGTCGTAGAAGAATTAGGAACAGAAATATTAATAATGAGCGGGAAGAGGAAACTGCTCTTGTGATAAAATCTCCTACAGTAGAATGAACTCTTCCTCCTCTCATAAATACTAACTTCAAGAGTCGTTGAGGATTCGTTTGGGAAGCGGAGACGCAGTGTTAACCTGACCGTTCGGACATACACCTCTATCTGCTTATTACTAACACTCTTGCTTTGTATATATCTGTTATTTTAATAAACTTGTTCAACCTACCTTCGTCTTCCGTGTCTTTCTTTCTGGACCCTAAACGGGCCACAACAGGTGTAATCAGGAGGACAATTTATAGCGATTGACATTGCACTTAAATTTTTGCAGATTAAAGTTGGCTGATAATCATTGAGCCGGAAGAGATTTCCACAAGCGAGAAGTGCGAGAAAAGTAACTGTTCGCATAGAACTTACGGTTACTTCTAACCAACTCAACCCTAAATTGGTAAGACCTCGTCATCAGTGAAGTAATGCTCTTAAATGCACAAAGTCTAGGTACCATAACGAAGACGTTATCCGAAAAATTAGCATAGAATTTACGGCTACATCTAACCAGCTCAACTGTAAATTGATGAGATCTAGACGCCAATCTAGAACTGCGCTTAAATTCGTAGTCTAGGTATCATAGCGAAGTGCGATATTTATTCTGCTATGTACAGAAATACGGCACAACGCCAAAATAGGGATTGGGGGAAAATGATGGTCTTCTTCTGTCTTAATGTTAAACTTAGCTAGCCACAAACACTGAAAAATATTCCTTTCACCATAGCAACGTATTCTTACTTACCTTTCTTACTACATCCACCATAATACCTCATTGTCTCTATAAAAGTCCTACCTAGTCCCCTATTTACAATTCAATGTCTGCTGGTGTAGGGAAATAGAACAACAAATTTTAAAATCTAACCCCAATGAATATTTACAAAAAAAGTACAAAACTATTTGCATGATGTGGAAGTATTAGGAACGGGAATATTACTAATGAGCGGGAGGAGAAAAAAGTAAACAAGAGGACAGTAGATAGCGTCTGACATTGCATTTACATTTTTAGAGATTAAAAATGGAACAGGAGTTCCAAAAGAGAGAAACGCGAGAAAAGATACCGTTAGCATAGAACTTATGGTTCCTTCTAAGCAACTCAACTATCAATTGGTAAGACTTCGTCATCAAAGAAGTACTGTACTTAAATGCATAAAGTCTTAGTACCATAACGAAGAAGTCATCCAAAAAGTTGGCAAGAAAAGAAACTTTTAGCATAGAATTTACGGTTACATCTAGCCAGCTCAACTGTAAATTGAGGAGATCTTGACGCCAGTCCAATACTGCGCTTAAATTTAAAAAGTCTAGAGATCCATAGCAAAGAGCTCATTCGAACAATTACCGTGAAAGTATTTATAGAAAAGGCACAGAGAGGCAACCTTACGGTGGTGGGAAAGTGGCTGAAGCCGATCTACCAGATCAGGACCCATAATATTGCTGATTCTTTTTTGGATTTTATTAAAATCCTCAAGGTAAATAGCAGAGCCATCGGACCATATATGACAGGAATATTCTAAGAATGAACGAATAATAGACTTATAGATATGTAAGAAACTAAATTGAAATGAAAATTATTTTTATAGTAGATATCCGCTTACCCCGGGAGATAAAGGTAGCACCCAGTTTGGTCAAAATTCAGTCCTTTGTCGGTGAGACTGGAGTGATCTCTTCAGGGCGCAGGCCTGGGTGATGGTATATGGAGGCTATGCGCTGCTCAGACCACATGTCCTCTCACCCTGCCATTAATGCCACTAAAACACAAGGGGTTGCATGGTGTGGAAGAATTAGGAACAGAAACATTAATGATGCAGAGAAAGAAAAGAGCGTAGTTCAGGTGGATAGTAGATACCGCTTGACAGTGCATTTAAATTTTTTCAGATTAAAGTTGGCTGGAAATTATGGAGCCAGAAGTGATTTCCACAAGTGGGAAGAGTGAGAGAAGAAACTGTTAGCATAGAACTTACGGTTACATCTAGCCAGCTCGACGGTAAATAGATGAGATCTCTAGTACTGCGCTTATATTCATAGTCTACGTATCGTAGCGAATGCGCGTTCGAAGAATTTCCATAAAAGTATTTACAGAAAAGACATAGCGTAGCAACCTTACGGCGGTGGTGATAGCAGGGGCACTGGATCATATGTGGCAGAAATATTTTAAGCACGGACGAATGGTAGACATAGATATGTAGGATAGGTTCTGGAGAGAAAAAAAAGTCTAGCGAGACATGGGTTAATTTTTCTCCAACCAACCTTAGATAATATATTAAACTGGCCTCTATAAGATCTGCTTGACTCAGAGTCATAAAGAAAATTTTGAAACGGAAAACCTATAATTTTTATGATTATATCATTGACAGAGAATTCAATAACTTGATAAAATTATGAAGAAAGTTAGAAGTATCTGTCTATATTTCTGAGATGAGGTATTATGTACATTATTTACATTATTCGGACTATTGTCCTCAGCTTTGTCGACATATTTATTACAACGTTTCGGCCATTGTACACTCCGGCCTTCTTCAGGTGGTTGGAATGTCGAACTGAACCCTTTATTTCGCTCACTGGGGTAGTTTGTTATATTTCCACGAGCCATGTTTAATGGATATCAGTTACCTGTTAATTCCCCTCTGAAAGTTCTCCACTGCCTTAACCAGGTATTGAACTCACACACTTTGTGTCCTGTCATTGGATCTAATTAACGCCTGTATCCCCTGTACCATGTCTTCTTGAGCTAAGGTCGTTTTTTTCTGATTTTACTACATTTCTAACAGAAAAATTTGTTTTCGATCAGCGTATATATAAAAAAAAAATGCATATTATATTTCCACTGTTATGGGCGCAAAAATATTAAACATGCATAATAAATTATGTCAGCAATAAGGCTGGGGCGTACAACTGCCGAAACGTTGTAATAAATATGGCGACAAAGATGAGGACAATAGTCCGACTAATGTAAATAATGAAAATTAGAAGTAAAAAAAAATCGGCTCATAAAATTATAAAATGATGTAGAGATACAGCGAGGAAAGAAGTGTCTGAGAATGTAACACTTACAAGTCGTTTCAAAAACTACGGTAGTAATTGAAACCAATACGTCAAAGTATTAAGAAGCTTGTACAAATGAAAAAAAAAGCAAGCCATAACTATCTTTCTGAGATCAAAAAAAAAAAAAAAAAAAAAAAAAAAAAAAGAAAAAATTTTTTCTGAGATAAAAAAAAAAAGTGTGTTTTGGAGGACCATGATCGCACAACTCTTTAATGACTCGGCACAGAGAAAAAAATCTGCAATTTTATTCGAAGGCAGAACGTGGACTTTATTAAAAAAGTTATTTACATTAGATCACGGGTTACATTTTTTTCTTTTTTGATCTCAGGTATTCATTGTCGTTTATAAGGTCTACAAGACCACTCAGTTAACTTTTGAAAACAGTTCATCCAAAATGATGAAATAGCAATATTATCAATTTTATTATTAATAAAACCACATTTTTAAAAATCATTTCAACCCAAGTAAGGCAATAAAGCTACTAAGACACAATGGGGTGACTGGGAGTGAAAGAATTAGAAAACAGAAACATTACTAGGGAGGGAGAACAATAGAAGCGTAATAAGGAAGACAGTAAATAATGATTGACATTTCATTTATAGTTTTGAAGATTAACTAGAGAGCACGGAAACAGAAGAGAGCCCCACAAGCGAGAAATGAAACTACGGTTATATGTAAACATTTCAAATGTAAATTGATGTGACCTAGTTGCCAATCGAGTACTGCGCTTAAAGTCATAAGATCTAGGTAACTTCGCGAATAATTACCATAAAATATTTATAGAAAAGTCACAGGGAAGCAACTTTACGGCGGTGGGAATGCGACTGAAGCCTAGACGCCGAGTGAGGACCAATAATATAGCTTCTTCTTTGGATTTTATCAAGAATCTCTCTATATATAGTAGAAGCACCGGGCCATATGTGGCAGGACTATTCTTAGCATGGACCAATGGTAGACTTATAAATATGTAAGACAGATTCAGACGAAAAAATTGTTTAGCACTTCAGGGAACTAAATTTCTTAGCAGCTGACCTAGCAATGGATTCAATATAATCTTTTCACTTCACGGAAGAAGAGAATGTGTAGCGTGTTTCTCTCCTGAATGCCAGCATCAGCCCTCTTGATAAAAGGTAGAAAACGGTCTTTCAGATGATTAATAGAGAGCTGTTTTTTGGAGGCGTTAAAATTAACAAGCCATACTTTGCCCTAGTTAACAACTAACTGTAGATTAGCCGCAAGTTTTTCCTTTTCGAATTGTTCAGTCATATTTAATTTGTATTTGCAATACTAATTATGGCAATAATTGTTATTACTCAAGTTATAATCTCTATCTATAACAGGCAGGATGTGTGTGTGTGTGTGTGTGTAACGAATGCACGGCCGCAATTTTCGCGTGATTCGCACCAAAATTTACATGCACATGCTCCAAGTTAGCGGGGCAGCCAAGACCGACTTTGCCTTTCCCAACTCCCATCGATAGTGGAAATAATCGATTTTTCATGTTTCTACGGCAGTTTTCATGTAGTTTGCGGCCATTTTCTACTGGCCAGAGTGAGAGCCAATAGCTGGCTGCCACGAATAGGCAGGAAGATTCTATTGGCCAGTGTGAGAGCCAACAGCTGACTGACACTAATGTTAACTAGCATGTCAATTGGCTCATTCGCTTGCTTAAAATCAACGTTGATTCTGATTCCGCAGAACTGGGTTGGGTGTGAAAAAGTATTTGTTGTTAACATTCATTTTTAATTGGGTTTTTCCAGTTACGAGTCCTTTTTTAAAGCTGATCCTTTTGTGTTCATTTTGTTTAGTTCTTTTTTCGTAACAGATTTAATTTTTAGTATAGAGCTTAGAAAAAATTCGCAGTGTGAGATAGGCAAGAAGTAAGGCATACAGCAACATCAGCACGGCAAAGGGCATTCCTTTAAAGGCAAGGAAGGGCAAAAATATTTTAAGTCAAGTGATAGCGATTGCTGTATGAGCCGTACGATTTTTGAATCAAGCCCGGGCAACGCCGGGCCATGCTGCTAGTATTTTATTAAATCAAACGCAATAAAAAATTAATAACAATTATATTTTATTAGACATACTTGTTTCTTCCCCACTTTATTTCAAAATACAAAGCGCAGGCAAATTATCGTTTATCTATTTATCTATTTAATATCAAGTCATGTGACAATTCCCAATCCATAAAGATTACATTTTACAATGACACACGCACATAGCCTGTTCAGCTATCACGTTGTTGCCAAATATACAAGATATTAGTTTATAAAAGAAAGTTTTAGGGTAATGTGATGAATTCTATAAATATATGTTTAGTTAAATCTATTTAATATTGCTGACATATTTCATATTTTTACGCGCATAACAATGGAAATATAATATTCGTTTTTTTTTTCATATATACGTGTATTGAAAACAAATTTTTCTGATAGAAATGTAGTAAAATCAGAAAAATGACCTAGCTCAAGGACCATTTATCTAATTTAATGTAATTTGGTCTGTGCTCGGCAGGGGCTCAAAGTATACTATACTTTTAAGATGGCTGGAGCATTATGCATAGTTTAAGTTGTATATTGTGAAAAATAATACATACATAAAATTTAGAGTTTTAGTATTAAATAGTATTAACATTAATTTAGTATTAATATTAATATTTAGTATTAATAGGTTATCGTTATCATTTATCATTTTATTTTAATCGATATCCACCCAACTACGAGAAAGAACTTCAGTTAACAAAGATGCTTGTCTATTCTTTGACACTAACCAGAAATTAGTAACAATACACTGTCGTTGTAATCACTATCTGAAGGTTCTGTTTGCACTTTTCGATCCCTATTCTTATTAATGGTCAGAGAATTTGATTATATATAATTCTATAGAAGAAAACGAATATGAAAAGAAAGAGCATAAAACGATTAAAAGCAAACTTAAAAGAAACAGCTATTTTATTCTATCAATGTTTTGGCCTTAAACATGACAGGTGAAAAATGTCAATTACGAAAATAAAATTGAGTAGAAAAGAAATTAAAGTAAAATAGTACTTATTGAATAATCTTTTTACGTAGAAAATTGACAACCCAGTCTTCACATCTCTCATCTCCTTCCACCATTCTATCTATCTATCTATCTATCTATCTATCTATCTATCTATCTATCTATCTATTCAAATCTCATACTTTTTCTTTCTATCTATCTATCTATCTATCTATCTATCTATCTATCTATCTATCTATCTATCTAACTGTTCAAATCTCATACTTTTTCTATCTATCTATCTATCTATCTATCTGTTCAAATCTCATACTTTTTCTATCTATCTATCTATCTATCTATATGTTCAAATCTCATACTTTTTCTATCTATCTATCTATCTATCTGTTCAAATCTCATACTTTTTCTATCTATCTATCTATCTATCTATCTATCTGTTCAAATCTCATACTTTTTCTATCTATCTATCTATCTATCTATCTATCTATCTATCTATCTGTTCAAATCTCATACTTTTTCTTTCTATCTATCTATCTATCTATCTATCTATCTATCTATCTATCTATCTATCTATCTAACTGTTCAAATCTCATACTTTTTCTATCTATCTATCTATATATCTATCTATCTGTCCAAATCTCATACTTTTTCTATCTATCTATCTATCTATCTATCTATCTATCTGTTCAAATCTCATACTTTTTCTATCTATCTATCTATCTATCTATCTATCTGTTCAAATCTCATACTTTTTCTATCTATCTATCTATATATCTATCTATCTGTCCAAATCTCATACTTTTTCTATCTATCTATCTATCTATCTGTTCAAATCTCATACTTTTTCTATCTATCTATCTATCTATCTATCTGTTCAAATCTCATACTTTTTCTATCTATCTATCTATCTATCTATCTATCTATCTATCTGTTCAAATCTCATACTTTTTCTATCTATCTATCTATCTATCTATCTATCTATCTATCTATCTATCTATCCTTTCAGATCTCATATTCTCTCTCTCTCTTCCTCTCCCCTTCACTCACTATCTAACTATGCAGGTCTATGCATCTGTTCTGGTATCACACTCAATCTCTTACTATCTATCACTATCTAATTAAGTAGATCAGTCTTCTCAGATCTATCTATCTATCTATCTATCTATCTATTTAGATAGATAAATCAGAACAGATATAGAAAGATAGATCAGAACAGATATATATAGATATATATATATATATATATATATATATATATATATATATATATATATATATATATATATATATATATATTCAAACAGGTCTGGTTAAACAATTCAGACATATGTATCTTAGTTTTTGTTGTCATCCTTTCAATTTCACGGATTAATTTCTTGATAGCCTTTGAAAATTGATTAAGAAAAATACCTGAATTTTCTTTCAAATACTTCTTATTTCCCAAGTACTTTCATTCTCAACCGAGACCATTTTCAAGGGGTTAAGTTGCCAGTGTGTATGCATATGTGATTTTGTAAATTCAAACATGTAAACTGTTCGTTTTTACTGCTTAAGCAGCGTTCTGGATTTCAAAGTTCACGTGTTTTTTTGTTTATTTTTCCAGTATAACGGAAGTAACTTCACAATTTTTGCTCATACATATATAATTTTTTATAAGCATTTACGGCTATACTCATAGTTGTCTTTGTTTGGAGCATTAATTCTATTACATAAATAGCTTCAAGGATTTAAAATTTTTGCATACAATTGTTTTATATAATATAGATATATCTTCAACTAATTTCCGTTTAATCTGAGTGCGGACATGAGTGTTCGTTTCAATGCTGGGTTACTGAACTATGTTCAGCCAAATGAAATGTAAACCTTTATTTTAGCATCGTCGTAGTAAAGTCAACGTGCGTATTGACATTTTCATCAGAGATATAATCTCCTAAAGGACATTTAAATTGATATACAAGATGGTAATTGTAAGAAAAGAATTGTTTTGGACAACTACCTTGGTCGTATAAAGTTTAGTATAGCATATAATTCATTTTCTTTCTCCACTTGGATCAGTGAGGAATATATTAGTGTAAATGAGTGTTTTTTTTAGAATTTTTACACCCAGTGAGGATTAAACTCACTACTCAGTCGTAATTATTCTAGCGAGACAAGCTCGCTAACCATTTTACCGCCTCGAGGTACCTAATATATATATATGCATATATATATATATATATATATATATATATATATATCTATATGCATATATATATATATATATTTATATATATAAGGTTGGTGCAAAAATAATGACGTAATAATGTCGTTTTTTGACGTATTTTGTAACGTCAAAAAACGACATTATTACGTCATTATTTTTGCACCAACCTAATATATATATATATATATATATATATATATATATATATATATATATATATATATATATATATATCCCTAAGCTCATATATAGACAGGTTGACAATGGAGAAAGGAGTCTTGGACGGCCGTGGTTGAGGCATAAAGACAAACTAAAGAGTAACTTCTCAGCTGTCAATGTGCTTCGTAATACGAGTGAGTTGCCTGGCGATATAAATAACTGTAGATATTTGTGCCAAAATGGAGGCAGAAATTTGAAAATCAGTCGTATTGACCGACTGAGAGACGAAAGACAATAGCGAAAAGCGTCAACAAATATTCCTGTTATGTCAGAGATACTCGCCGTTGAACATTATCTTGACTTCTATACAGGTCACATAAAGCACAATCATAAAATCTGAAAGTGTTTGTCGCATCCCCATACGTCGAAATCTATCTCCCTCTTTCGCTTTCTCTCTCTCTCTCTTTCTCTCTCTCTCTCTCTCTCTATATATATATATATATATATACATATATATATATATATATATATATATATATATATATATATATATATATATATATATATTAACAGTACCAGAATACGGTACAGGTGACTGATGATTGTTGATACATGAAACTCAGCGAGTTAATCGCAGGTCGCATACAGCACAATCATAAAAGCTGAATGTGTTTTTGTCGCATCCTCATGTGTCGAAATCTCTCTTCCTATATCTCTTTATCTCTCTTTCTTTGTCTCTTTCTCTCTCCCCCCCCCACACACGCGCGCGCGTGCAAAAATACATACATATATATATATATATATATATATATATATATATATATATATATATATATATATATATTTAGTTTATGCAAAACTAGGTAATCTGTATGGGTAGACCCAAGGAGGATGATGTCCAGAGAGTAATATAATGTAAATTCAGAGCAGATATGTTTGAATAAAAACAGACCACTTTAAGGTTAAAGTGGTCTGTTTTTTATTCAAACATATATATATATATATATATATATATATATATATATATATATATATATATATATTAACAATACCAGAATACGGTACAGGTGACTGATTAGTGTTGGTACATGAAACTCAGAGTGAATTAATCGCAAGGTCATCTGCAGCAAATTTGTAAGCTGGCTTTTACAGTAATTCCTGGGACTCTCCAAATACCACAGTATGTAATACCTATTTACAAAAGTGATGGAAAGAAAAAGAAAAAGACTCTAAATGAATCTAAAACTCCTAGCATCCTTCTTTCTTGCGCATATGTAGTCGTGCCAACATAAAAAGTCAGATGAAGACCTGAAGGTCGAAACGCGTTACAGGTAAACATTTTATTCTCTTTGTCATACAATTTCTCCAATATGTGTATATACAGTGAGCCCCTGCCTATTTGCGTTTCAGCATTCATTGCCTGACATAGTCTCGGATTTTTCTTTAGTATATATGTAAATGATATTTGCGGAAATCCCGAATATTAGCGTGTTTTTCTGAACAACATATGTGCAAATTCGCTGAGAACTCCCTCGATTCGCGTATTTTTTCGACAGAACATATTTAAAATATTCTAGAATTATTTTCCTGTTATCTAAGTGACTTAAAACATATAACAGTTCATTTTTATGTTAAAAATTGGCAGAATTGTACATCTTCATTGTAAAAAAGCAAACGCAAAAACACTACGCTTGGGTTTGGTCTTTGTTAGGGGCTGCGGGTGGGATCTTAAAAGTGGTTTATGCTAAGTATGGGAGCATCATCACAGTTCTATTTTTAGAAAATGGTTTAACCTTTATATTTTATATCTTGTTAGAGATATTTTATGCAGCATTTTCAATGGTTGTATCGATCTAGGCATTATTAAAAACGGTTATTGTACGTATGAAAGAAAATTTACTCTTAGTGTATGGTCACAAATACTATTTTTCAAGAATTTTTTAGATGGACCTGCAATGTTTCTAAAGTGTTTAGAATAAAAGTTTAAAGCATATGCGGTTTTATTAATCAAAATAGGCACTTTTGGGGACGGGGATTCTAACTAGTCGCGGCCGGTTCTGGTCCCTAACCCCCGTGAATACGTGGGGGCTCACTCTCTCTCTCTCTCTCTCTCTATATATATATATATATATATATATATATATATATATATATATATATATATATATATATATATATATATATATATATATATATATATATATATATATATATATATATATATATATATACGTTAAGAAATGGGCAAACTCTGACAATTTATTTATTAAAGATATTTTTTATGTTTAACGTTCTTTTTATAGATACATGTATTTAAGTAAATTTGATGTTTATAAGTAGTAAATTCGACCTTGCCAACCGAACTGTGGCCGAGCGGTCAGGCACGCCGGGATAAATGGCGGTTCCGTATAGGATGCAGGTTCGAATCCTGTCAAAGAACGAATATTTTCTATGAAGATTTCTCGGACAATCAGGCCGGTAAATGTTATTTAATACTGTTTATTATAAACAGATCATTTACTTCAATACTTGTATCTATAAAAAGAACGTTAAACATAAAAAATGTCTTTAATATATATATATATATATATATATATGTGTGTGCGTGTGGTTAAGAAAATGCCCAGTCAAAATAAAGAATATGTCACCAAAGGTTACAAACATAACCGAAGCACTCTCCTAAATTATGTAATTCCAGAATCGAGTGGTCGTTTATTTTAATTATAAAAAAAATAAATACAGCCCCCACCAACCTCTTCGAACTTTAACGTCATCCAACATCTGCAACACATCCCCTAAACAAGGGAATGTCACCTGCAACAAACCCCGAGTGCCTGGTCTGCAAATACATTATCACTCACAATATTTACACTCCCCCAGTACTCAAGTGGTATTTAATCCGTCGGCTCTAAGCTATATCAGTTCCAATCTCATATATTTACTTTTCTGTCGCAAATTCGAGAAGGGTAATTATGTGGGAGAAACCGGGATAGAGTTTAATTTACGGTTCAATAACCACAGAAAAAAAATATTAGGACAACAATAACGCAACAGTCTCTGTATACTTCAACCAACCTAGACATCGTATCGGTGATGTCGGGTGTGTGCGTCTTGGTTTGAGAGCCGGGAGGACAAACGCAAATCGGAGTTGAAGTATATCCCCAAAGTAAACGTCCACATAGAGAGCCTACAAAGGCATTTGGGTTTACTCAGAGAATACAATTTTTACAAGGAAAACCATTATCAACAACACCACTCCTCCGATGAGTAAAACCTCTACCCAGATTTTAACTCAAAATTTTAACATCTATCACCCCACCTACCTACTATGTTTTTATGTTCTACAACCTGTGATTTCCCTCATGATACACTATTAAGTAATGGAAGTATTACCCTGTACACTGAGGGCTACTTACCAGTTATTATTTTTTATAACATCATTGATTCTATCACTAAGGCTTCTTTACGTATAAGTTTATGTAAGATGTGGGGGAGGTTAATATAGATACATATTAATCTTCTACATGTATTTAGATCTTTATGTGTATTGAGGTTCATATGTTTGTGTGGTGGCTTGTGCATAGTTACTGTTAAGTGCACTTATGTGTGCATCTGCATCAATATATGTATATACTTGTCCTAAATGTATATGCTTATCTACTGTCTTTCTAATTACGCTAATTATGTATATGCTTATAATTTCCTAATTATGTATATATGAGGTTGGTGCAAAAATAATGACGTAATAATGTCGTTTTTTGACGTTAAAAATACGTCAAAAAACGACATTATTACGTCATTATTTTTGCACCAACCTCATATCTATCTATCTATCTATCTATTAGGTTGGTGCAAAAATAATGACGTAATAATGTCGTTTTTTGACGTTAAAAATACGTCAAAAAACGACATTATTACGTCATTATTTTTGCACCAACCTAATACTTATCTACTGTCTTCGTAATTACGCTTCAATATATGTATATGCTTGTCCATTTTTTTTCCCTTTATTTTTTATTTTCTTTACCCACTTTTTTGTTAACAATAAATTGCCAAAATAGGTATTTAAATTTTTAGTTGTTTTTTTGTTTCTTCACTTATCTTTTCATATTATTTAATAAAAGTTTATTATAATATATTCCATTTTTTCCTCTTCATTTTTCTTTTTTCATCACAAGATATTTTAACCACATTTGACAACTTGGTTCGACAATTTTTGCTACAATTTGAGACATGCCAGACGTCTTTCGCCCTCCCCAACCTCTAACTCTTTTACACTGATCAAAATTTTAAATGTAAGTTTATTTTCATAAAAAGTTTCGTACATATGGGAATCAGACAGAAATCGGATTTATGCTAACAATGCAATTTCTATTGGAAAATACTCCAGCTACAAAAACATCTGTCGGTGAGTAATTTTCATTCCTCTGTTTATTTATTCTTCGGTTCGCTGATGAAAGACACAGGCGTGTCCGAAACATTTCTCTCTGTGGTTCATTTCTGTCATATAATTAATAATTAATATTTAATAAATGTTTATCGTACTGATTATATTGGGACCCTTTCGTTTGTCCTTGTTTTATTAAACTAACCTATCTATTTTACATACTATATGAGCCACACGTGGGTCTTTTTTTAATTATATTATATTATATATATATATATATATATATATATATATATATATATGTTACATTAAATAATTTAGACGATTTTTGTCTACTTATTTTCAATATGATCAAGGTTCTTAGTATCCATTCTTTTTATAAAATTACCATATTAATACATACATTTATTATGTTTATTTTTCGCTCCATTGGTGAAGGATACAGTCGTGACTTAAAATTCCGGACTTAAAACCTTGCTTTCCGTGTTTCTTTCCTGTCATATAGTTAATAATTAATATTTAAAAAGTGTTTATCGTACTGATTATATTGGGACCCTTTCGTTTGTCATTGTTTTATTAAACTAACCTATCGATTATATATATATATATATATATATATATATATATATATATATATATATATAGTACATGTAATAGATCCGATTGGTATATAATACAGGTGGATCATAGTAACATCAAATATTAAAACTGATCCACCCGATCCACAAAGAGAGCTCAATCTATTTATTATAACAAAACATATATCAAACACCAAAAAATACAAAATTACCTCATGTGGGTATCGGCTATTCTATTCTTCGACCCTGGACCCCAGGGCTGAAGAAGATTAGCGCAATGAGGTAATCTTAGATTTTTTGCGGTCTAATATATATATGACCTTTAAAATTTTGTTTGCGAAAGGATTTCGCCATTTTATATCATTAACTTTACTAATCTACTTTTTGTATGAATGATTCATGTAATATAAATTGAACTACACCACATATTTAATTTAAAAGAACAGATCCGACGTGCAAATTTTCGGGGTAACAAGTGAGATATTACTCTATTTATTGAACAATTTAGTTCATGCCACATTGACTGATAAACTCCTACAAAAAAAAAAAAATTCTCAAATTACCATATTAGTAAAAAACACACTCTCTTAAATTTTCAAAAAAATTAACCTTAACGTTGCGACTGTATGCTCCAAAAGATTTTATCCGTTAACAATAACACATTTCTAAAAAAACATATTTCGATTGGCATTTAATTTTTCCGTCTCTAATGCTACCTGGATTTTACTAAAAACAAAATAATTTCCATGCCTGAGGATGACTGAATGTACAGTTGAAAGTTCTTGCAGATTAAAAAAAGACTTTGTACAACTTGCAGTTATTAAAAACAAGGATCATAACATTCATCGAGTGGTTCGTAGGTTAATGCAACTTTAAAAATTTGTTTGCGAAGATATTTCGCCATTTTATATCATTACCTTTACTAATCTACTTTTTGTATGAATGATTCATTGTAATATAAATTGAATTGCACCACACAACCCCCCAACACACGCACACACATACATACATACATACATACATATATATATATATATATATATATATATATATATATATATTCTTATGGTTATTAGACTTTCCTACGAATTAATATATAGCTATAAAAGAGATGATGAGGCGAGCATAGGTTATACTGAATCTATTAATTATCACTGTATTTTTAGGAGGTTGTATGAAAGTGTATTGAGTTTAAATTGTCGCTTCAGCGCGGCCATCTATTATTATCTATTTTTTTTTTTTTTTTTGCTCTCGAAATGTTAGATGAGTCATGATGTCTGTTTTACTTTGAACAAAATATAAGAGTGGGGGAAAAAGATCTAAATGCTTTATCGTCAGAATAATTCAATTGTTGAATTAGTTTTCCAAAAAAGCTTAAAAACCTCTTACTCAATTGCATCTCGGGTCTCTCATATCGATCACGCCAATAAATCGAGTGAAACATCAAAACGACTTTCGCCGAGCTGACTTGCAATATTGGTCGGCGAGTAATAAAAACAATCACTCGCTGCACTGTTGCAAGCATTGCAAATAACGTTCCCCGATTTCTGCCTATGGAAACACAAACTTGAGAAAATTGCAAACGTTTTAATATTAAGTATTTCCAAATAATTTCCTGAGATATGGAGCCCGAAACCACGGTTTTAAACCAGTACTTTACTTGGAGACTTTAACATGTATATATAATATAATAGCAAGTTAAGTCGACACTTATAAGAAAACATTCGTCATTCAGTTAAAAAGTATAAAATCCTTCTCTTAAAATTTATATATTTATCATATAAACTTATCCTGGATATTTTTAAAATCATATTTTGACCTTGAGAAGGATGGGATCCGCCATGTTAAAACTCCCAACTCCCAAGTAACGCAACATGATGAGCAAACTATGAAACCATTCGCGGAGAATCAGAATCTGGCACAAGGCTGCTAAAGATGGAGGAGAACGGTGGACAACAAAAGAAGAAGAAAGTTTTGTTTACCCATCTTTCAGCGTTTTTCAGTTGTGATAAAGACTTTCTGCAGTGGAGTGAAGTTCTTGTGAAAAAGGCAAGCATTGTTGAAATGACGAAAGACAGACGTCAAATGAGCCTTTCTCTACAGTGTGTTTATAGCTGTGTCTTTGGTAGTTACATCCTTTGCCTGCTTGATTTCCTCCCGTTTGCCTAAATTTCAACTAAATATAGATCAGTCCACAGGATATGTAGATCGTTTTTTTTTAGTACGACCCAATGTCACTATCGGCTGGTTAGTTAACCGGGTAGCAATCTTCAAGAAGATGACAGTGTTTCCTCATCAACTTATCGCCTCCTGCCATAGTTAAATCTGATTTAGTATAACATCATATTTGTATTGTATTGAAAGAAACACAAAATTCAGTGTTAGGAAAATTCATTGATGAAAACGCACGAGTAAGCAATGCTAGTATGATACATGACCCAAGATTATGCACCGTATAGAACTATAGGCAGTAGAATGCATTAGTAGAATGTGGGGATTGTGTATCAGATTCGTTCGTATAATCTACTGATCTCTTGTTTAAACTTTGGCATTCTGTTTCTTATTTCTATTTGTAGTTTGACGTCGGAGGATAGGATTTTGATGATGTCATGGCCCATTTTCAGTTTATTTTTTTTAAAAATAAGCTTCTTCTTCGTCTTCTACTTAATGTGTCTTGTCTCCTCAGATCGTAGGCGATCAAGGCTCTGCAATTTTCTGTCATTTGTAGCTCTCAATAAATGTTGTATTTTCGTAAATTATTCTAAACCCAGTTCTGCTAGACATTCACTGAATCTCATTAAGTATTTTAGGTTTTGTTTTCTCTGCTCTCCTTGGCCCCAATCTGTCCTGTGAGTATCATATTTTCTAAGCCTTCATTCCTTATGTGCCCCAGAAATTTCAACTATCTCTTCCTGATGTTAAGTATAATGTCCTTTTTGTTTCAATTCTCTCTAAAATAAGTTATCCCACCATCCTACTGTAGAACCATATTTCTGTTGCTTCAAGTCTCTTCATCATCCTTCAGGATATTGTCTAGCATTCACTGGTGTATAGTAGGACAGAATCGCCTAAAAACTAAAAAATAGAACATTTGATATTATTTTTTTACGTTGGTAACGAAGAAAATGGAATAAAGCCCAAACTATTTACGAATGGGGACCTCGGAGTAGTAAAATTCTTAACAAGCTTGTTTCGCTAGAAGAATTGCCACTAGAGAATTCGATCTTTATTGAGTGGCCCATGAGTTTGTTGTTGTGTTGCATCTATGCTTCGCTTAGAAATTCACCAAAGCATTAATGAAAGTAGATTTCAATGTAGACTCTAACAGATATTAACAAGATTAGTACTGTTTGACCCACGACAGAAGATTCTCTTTCATACAAATATTTTATATGTCGGCCGAAAAATACTTTTAGAATAAATTTGTTTCGTTCTCATGTCTGGCAACGGGGTACCTTCTCTTCCATTTATTTTACTCCCGTCTTTTTATTCTTGGCTTTTGCTTTCTCAATCAATTTTGTACTCTGTTATTCACAATGTCGATTACTTCTTTCTTTAGCCGGCTGTCACTCAATATAAACAAGAATATCTTCAGTGTGATGTTTTGTAGAAGCTTACTCGTTGATGGTTGATATGAGACCGTAAAACTAATTTCGCTAAACATCATTGCCTTTGCTGATATGTAAAGAGTAGTTACATGAAAGAGAAAACTTCTGTCGAAAGAGGAGGGGAATTTGATTTCATCCAGAAGTGGATCTGAATTAATATAATTTAATCAATGCTTTAGTAAATATCTATCTGTACATGTATTTATCACTACCTCAGCATACTGATATCTATCTATCTATCTATCTATCTATCTATCTATCAATCTATCTATCTATCTATCTATCTATCTATCTATCTATCTATCTATCTATCTCAGTCTGTTCGCATCTATTTATCTATCTATCTATCTCAATCTGCTCATATCTATCTATCTATCTATCTATCTATCTATCTATCTATCTATCTCAGTCTGTTCGCATCTATCTATCTATCTATCTATCTAGCTAGCTAGCTAGCTAGCTAGCTAGCTAGCTATTATCTATCTAATTCAGTAAGTTCATATCTATCTATGCATGATTACAGCTGTCCATCTCTACACCATCATATTCATAGCTCTTTCTCTCTCTCTTTCTCTCTCTCTCTCTATATATATATATGTGTGTGTGTGTGTGGTGGTGGTGGTGGTTTGGTTTGGTTTGGTTTGGTTTACGGCATATCAACCTCAATGGGTTTACGGCATAACAACCTCAATGGGTTATTTAATGCCGACAAATTTTATTGCTCGTGATATATATAGGATAGAAATCCAAATTTACCTCATTCGAATAGCTATTTCGACCAAAAAAGGAGAAAAAACGGAAAAGGAAAATAGGGAGAAAGAAGAAAATAAATGCCAACAACAGGATGTGTTGGTTGAAATATCTATTCGAATGAGGTAAATTTGGATTTCTATTCTATGTAATTTGTATCCACTGTTATAATAAATGATTTGCTGAAAGATTGTATATGGGTTTCAAAAATATAACGATTCGTCTCAGGCGATTGTAAATTACTTCCGGATGAACGATTAATTTGGTTTCAAAAGCAAAATGCTTCACCATTTTTTGAAAATAATATAAGGCTTGATGTTTTTATCCTGAGCAACCGATGACATATGTTTAATTCAAACTAAGCTAAAAAAATTAGAAATTGTTATCTCATAAATGGGTCATGGCCGAAATTTTAATTAAATGTTATGAACGTTGAAAGTGTACTCTATTCGTTCTCATCTTACACACACACACAAACACACACACATATATTAGGTTGGTGCAAAAATAATGATATAATAATGTCGTTTTTTGACGTTAAAAATACGTCAAAAAACGACATTATTACGTCATTATTTTTGCACCAACCTAATATATATATATATATATATATATATATATATATATATATATATATATATATATAAGATAATGCTAAGGAGGCAGGCAAACCTACTTAGGTTTCACCTAACCGGATCTTCAGGGTAAAGACGGGTTTACCCTGAAGAACCCTTTAGGTGAAACCTAGGATGGTTTGCCTGGCTCCTCAGGATTATCTTAGATTTTGCTCTACTTCGTGTACTTTACTCTGTTGTCTTTTTAATCGTTTTTTTAGGGGGGGGACTTTGAGCTTAAGCACTTCATGATTGTTTTCGCCTCCTTTTAATGTTCTTGGTTCTTTCTTTTTTTTTACCTCCCATTTTTCCTCAGGTACCGATTTCTTCTACTGCAAGTTGAGCTATCCGAGACCTTTCCAAACGAGTACCACCATTTATATATATATATATATATATATATATATATATATATATATATATATATATATATATATATACTCAGTCGTAATTTATCTAGCAAAACAAACTTTCTAACCATTACACCACGAAGTGGTGCCCGAAGTGATTCTCCAAGCGTAGTAAATATTTTACCGAGACAATCTTGCTAACCATTACACCACACCGAGGTGCCCCTATATATATATATATATATATATATATATATATATATATATATATATATATATATATATATATATATATATATATATATATACGCATAGAAGTGCCTATTCGTTAGTTCTTACGTCTTTCTCTCTCGTTTCTCATAAAAATATTTTATGTGAATAAAAAAGACATTTTAGTTTTCATATAATGCCCTTTGAAAAATAATATTCATATTTGAAATTTATTTTATTTATATTGGCTTTTCACTCAACGAATAACGGCCATTAATATCTTCTTGTGTTTAAATTTCTTTTAGTGTTATGCTTGCATAGCGATTTTAGTCTATGAACATAAGTAGAATTTGAAAATGCCTTATATTCATAAATGTACCCATACATTCCATCAGGTATTAAAACATTTGCCTTTTCTGCTTGATGTTTCGTTTTATTTTCGTCGATCCTCATTTGGTTCATTGGTTAAGAAATTTATGTTTCTAATATATTTAAACGTAAGATGGCGTAAATTTGGTCTGTTGAATATCTAAAAAAAACATTGATTCTTTTTTCAGCGCTGACGAAGATACGTGTTAAGTATATATATATATATATATATATATATATATATATTAGGTTGGTGCAAAAAATAATGACGTAATAATGTCGTTTTTGGACGTATTTTTAATGTCAAAAAACGACATTATTACGTCATTATTTTTGCACCAACCTAATATATATATGTACGTATGTGTGTGTGTGTGTGTTAAGCGAGGGTTCTATAAACTTATTTTCATGAAATGGCAACCCCCCACCCCGACAAAAAAAAACAAAAAAACATTCCCACCAATAAAAATGATATAAACTATTTTACTAATATTAATAAACTATCTTACTAATATTACTTCAAAATGTTTCTGCCCTGAACCGACCTAATGGAGCTCACTTCAGGGAAAAGACAAAGTGGTTGCCCTCTTCGAAGATTCCAGGCGGTTAATAATTTGAATAGACGCTTCTATTCAAAACAACACAAAACTAAATTACAGTTTAACAGACAAAATTTCAGGCAAAAATAAAACTAACAAAGACAAAAGACCTTTGTAAATGGCTAAAATTGCCGAAAGCGCTTGGGACAATAAAAATTTTAGAAAATATTTGTACTCCCTCACGCCTACAAAACGGAAAA
Source organism: Acanthosepion lycidas (assembly GCA_963932145.1). Taxonomy (NCBI): domain Eukaryota; kingdom Metazoa; phylum Mollusca; class Cephalopoda; order Sepiida; family Sepiidae; genus Acanthosepion; species Acanthosepion lycidas. Next base: position 86,540,348 of record OZ010598.1, on the reverse strand, counting down.
ATATAAGGATACTGGGAAAAAACTTAATAAAAATTAATTAAATTGTCCCGTATTTAATTTAATATGTTTGAAAGAAAGGATCCTGCCAAAATATAAATTAATATGTATATAGCCGGCTACTCGTATTCAAGGATACACGTCTTCTAGAGTGCTTAGCCAATCCCTATTGCAAATGCTTTCTCAGGCACTTATGTTCAATACCACCGAAGTTTATACTGCAAATATGTAGTGGTTTATACTGCAACAAATACAATTTCAACAAACAACAATGTGAATAAGGCCAGCAAGCTCAACCCGTCAGTCACGCTGGGCAGAGCTGTCAACGGCCCACAGTAACTTCACTCACAACGCTTGGATCAACACTTTCCAAAGATGCCGCACGCTGGGATCGACACTGATAACAGATCACAGATCGAGCATGGTAAGATTCGGACCCGGGTCTCACGGTCAGAAAGCGAACGTTCTAACCACGGGCACAGACACACATGCGTGTGTGCGTGTATATGTGTGTCTATATCTTTCTGTCTGTTTCCGTGCCTAGAGCGGATCGGCCTCAAAAAACTTCACCGATAAAGCCAGGCATAATGGTTTCTTTAAGAAAAATCGTTCTGGTCATAGATTCTTGAAATTTCATTTCTCCTCAATTCAATATTTCATATCTCCTCAATATATATATAATTAGGAAAAAACCTTAAAAATCTATATTCGGTAAAAAATTAATTTCCATGAATATAGGTATATTCATTTCATCAGACAAACTATATTTTCTGAGATGGAATGGATATAATCTGCAGACAGACAAATATACAAAATAAAAAAGCAAAGAAATAAAAAATACAAGACGAAACAATAGCTAGCATAAAATGACCTAGAAAATTTTTCTTTGAGGGCTGATATTAAGAAGAGAGAAGAAGTTAAAATTGCCAGCAAGAGAAGCTAAAAGAATGGGAAGATCAAATTTTAAAAAAAAAGTTAAAAAGCGTCAAACAAATGTGATAAATTGACGCAGTTAATGTGGTGTCTGTATAGACTGCATCATCATCATTATATATACAGTAGCGTCCAAAACTAAGGGACAAAATTTTAAAACCTAATATTTGTTAGAAATAACAACTGTGAAAAGCTGAAATTTTGACAACTGGTAGTCGTTATCATCCATAATAACATACTAAAATTTTAATCATTTGCAAAGGATAGAAAAAGAATTATAACAATTATTTATTTATTTTCAAATTTGGAACGACCAAAAGTAAGGGACATATTATATATATATATATATATATATATATATATATATATATATATATATATATATATATAATAGTTAGAATGAACTACAACAATCAACCCCAAAATTGAACAAATAGCTTTAATTATATTCTCAAACCAAACCAAAACTGTTAAATAAGTGATATAAACAAATAAATAAATAAATAAGAAACAAAAAAATAAAAAATAAAAACAAGCAATATAATTTGACCCAAATAAATAAACAAACGACTTCCGGTAAAATAACCGCCATAATAGAATACCCACAATGCACCACTAACCCGTATATATATAAATAGCCGAGAAAAATAACAGCATATGTGGCCTGACAATTAACATATAGCATGAAACAGACTGTCGCCTCTAAGTGTTGACTTCTATGTTCAATTTTATATTTATTATATATATATATACATATATATATATATATATATATATATATATATATATATATATATATATATATATATATATATATAATGGGATCCATATTTAAGCAATTTTACAATTATATTTTTATGAATGAACCAGCAAGGATATTGTCTACAAAATGAACACTATTGACGCATGTATGAAACAAAGTCTATTGACGCATGTATAAATTGAACGCTATTGACGCTTATACGAAATAAACTCTATTGACGCATCTATGAAATGAACTTTATTGACACATGTATGATATAATGCAATAAATTTTAAATGAATAAGAAAAACATTTTCATATATTCGTGTTGAGTAATCCCTTTTTCCTCCATGACAATGGAATATCACCTTATCTTACGTAATGAAAACCGGGATATCCGCAGGTGCTTTGAGTCGATTTTTTTTAGTAACATGAAATACATTAATCGACGTAAATTCTAAACATTTATTGAAAAATTAAAATTTCGATTTTTTCAGAGGGGCTAAAAAATGTTGCTTACTGTAGGCCAATATTGTATTTTATAATATATTATTTTAAGCATTTTTTACTAGTTTCAAATTTTATACAGGTGTTCGGAGTATATTCAGTATTTATTTTGATAATTCAAATATTATAACGATCTTAGACATATAAATATTTTAACAATTTTGCTACTTCAAATAAAGTAAATTTCTTTTTAATAATCTGAATATTGTAACAATTTTGCCAATTTACACATTATAATGTTTCTAATGATTTAAATATAACGATTTTCATAACTGCTATATTGTAACGGCTTTCTGAAATTTTTAAGCGAAGAGCCACTCAAGGTAGATGATAACTGAATGGGGTGTGATATGTATATAAGTGAATGATGTAGAAAGAGACGATTATAAGAATATTTAGGTTAGATAATGATTGATCTTAGACTTAAAAAGGTTAAGATTATAGTTTTACGTACGTTGCGATGATCTTCATTGTCCATTGCTACTAAAAGAATAAGAAATTAGTATAAAATTTTGTCGGGGCGGTATTAGATTTTACTATTGTTAACCCGGTAGCTATATGCGAGTAACAGTTGCGATCTGGAATTAGCTTGAATTCAAGTATTTGAATTCAAGTAGTAGCCGCGCGTTAACTTACCGAATTAATTATTGAAATCTATATAATCTTGCTGTAGTGGTTTTAAATCTTTCAGACATTCGATTGCCTAGATTTATTACTTTCCTAAGTTGAACGCTCAAAAATAATTGACAGAAAAATCACCTATAAAAATAAATTCTAAAAACATATTTTAAAGTAGGTAGGATGAATGTTCAACTTGTGAAATTACTAAGTCTGGCGAATCCAGTGTCGTTTTTAGGATCAAATCTGTGGAATCTAATTGTCATTATAGAGATGAGACTTTATTTACTTATTATTGAAAAATATCAACTGAGTCCGAAAGAACTGTCTTGACAAATCTTTAATTATCTATTGCTATCAAACAAGGCATTATAATTATCTTGACAAAATTACAATTGGATTCTTTAGACTTGTTACTGAAAAATGACATTGGATTCCTCTAACTTGGTACTTTCGCAAATGGAATATTCATCCGACCTACTTCAAGGTATAAAGCTGGAATTTATTTTTTTATAGATAGTTTTCTGCAAATTATATCTGAATTGCAAAGCAGACTGGATAGATGCAAGAGGATTCTCCTTAATGGAGTATGGCTTGGAATACGCCAATAGCTTAACACCTTTTCAAACTTAACTTTTTAATTGCCTTTTTACTCAATGGCATCAATTTCCATTTTTCATGAAATGAGTAATTTTCGTTTCTAAATAAGAGCCGGTGACTATTGAGACAAGTCTCTCGTGTCGAATGCAATTTTATTGCTTCCTGCCAGAAGGTTTAAACGACTTGTGGTCATGTATTGCTCCCTATGGAATAATCAAAAATTCTCCCTTGTTTGATAGCGTCAGATAATTGAAATTTTGTCTAGACAGGCCGTACGTCCGTAGATGCTATTGTTCAAAATCCGAGCGAATAAAGTCTCATCTGCAAAATGACAACGTGCCAAAACACGAACGGCCTGACCGCCATGACAGTTACATGGTAATTTCTTTTGCTGAATGTTGACTCGTTTGAAAAATGCTTTCCTTTTAGTTTTCTCTGTCTCTTTCTCACGTACGCTCTTTTTCTTTATCTCTTTCTATCTTGCTTTCTCATGTCAGGAAAATGCCATATTTTTATTTGTATCATCGAGTTACACAAACTTTGTTTCACTCGCAGTCTTGCTAACAGAAAGTTGTTTTAGTTTCCTGCCACGAGGATGTTTCATGATTTTCTATTTTCTGCTACAAAGATTTTTGTTTTTTCATTTTTCATTTCTCTTCTACGAGAATGTGTTTTTAATTTTCAGTTTCCTGCTACAATGATGTGTTTTTAATTTTCAGATTCCTGCAACGAGGATGTTTTTTCAGATTCAGTTTCTTGATACGAGGATATTTTTTCAGTTCTTATTTCCTGCTACGATGATGTGTTTTTAATTTTCAGTTTCCTGCTAAGAGGATGTGTTTTTAATTTTCAGTTTCCTGCTACGAAAATGTTTTTGTAATTTTTAGTTCCCTGCTACGAATATGTTTTTTTTAATTTTCAGTTTCCTGCTACCAATATGTTATTTTAATTTTCAGTTTCCTGCTACGAAGATGTGTTTTAAATTTTCAGTTTCCTGCTACGAATATGTTTTTGTAATTTTCAGTTTCCTGCTACGAATATGTTTTTTTTTAATTTTCAGTTTCCTGCTACGATGATGTGTTTTTAATTTTCCTTCTTTGAGGATTTAAAAAAATGAGTTTCCTGCTAAGCTGATGTTTTATAATTTTCAATTTCATCTCGCGTAGATCAAAATTGTTTCTGTTTTTTTGCATATTTATTCATTATATAACTGTTATACCCAATTATATAAAGAGTATGTTTATTCATTAAAAATACAATAAATTCAAAATTTGTATGTGTACAAATATTTGTTTCCCGCCACTGGTAAGGTAATGAAAACGTCCCTGCCGTTTTCGGTTTATTCCGCAAATTTGACATATCATTAATCCGTTAATCGCCTTGAAGGCCTCGGCGTCCAGAACCTGTGGATGGACACTGCGGGGTTCACCACAAAGGGATAGAATTACTGACCATAAAGTCTCGAACAAGTGATTAGATGTGCATCATACTAAGCCCAAAAGGATTGACGTATTCGGCGACATGATGCGGCTGCGGGCAAAGCCAACTTAAAGACATAAAGCAGACAACTCCGAATAAGCTGGTTTGATGTTTTGTCGAGGTTGCTGATAGTCAAGAGCAATGCAGCCACCCCATTAAACAAGCCACCCCACCGCTTTTCTAGAACGAGAGGAACTTGTTTCCATGTCACTTTTTCCTATACGACTTACTATATATATTAGGTTGGTGCAAAAATAATGACGTAATAATATTTTTGACGTAACGTCAAAAAACGACATTATTACGTCATTATTTTTGCACCAACCTAATATATATATATATATATATATATATATATATATATATATATATTGGAGGCACGGTAGAGTAATGGACAGCGGCTTGGATTGAGGAATCGGAGAGTCGAATCCTAGTCAAATCCTTTACATTCACTTATGTGCTAATACCGTTGGGAAAGGTGTGAATCCTCTTCTTCCTCCAGTTATGGTAAATAGCAGGACAGACTGGTTTCTAAAGTCTTGGATGGCAACTGATCTAGAAGAAGGACAACTCCGAATTCAAAACCTGCCTAGGGTCGTTTGGGGACCTTGTGGCACGTAGTGCACCAGGTTTCTGTAGTCGACCCTTAAAAAAGTGTGGATGGTCCTGCACGAAACCTTCACCACTATAATTAAATCTCATGTTCTGTTGTCGGGCTGTCTGTTTCCTAGGAACTTATCTGCTTGACCCTCATACGTCGAATTCGACGAGAGAGTCGAGAGTATTCAAACCGGTTTGGTTAAATAATTTAGACATATCACGTCACCTTTCAAGTTCACCGATTAATATCTTGGTAGACTTTTAAAATTGATAAAGAAAAATATTAAATAGGGAAAGGGATTTTATAGTGAGGACAATTCATCGCCCACAAATTCGGGTAGACATTTTTGAACTCTGGGAAGTATGGATTCAGGAAATCTAGTTCGGGTCTAGTTTCATACTTCCATTTTGGGTTCAAACTGGTTTTTTCTCATGACAGAGGATGCCAAAAGGCAGTGAGAAAAGAAAGATATTTTAAATCTGTAAAAGCAGATGAAACATGAAATTAAGTATAAACTATTGTTTTAGTTCACTCTTTGACTGGATGCCCTCACAATATGGATGCCCGTAGCCATCTCACCCTCTGCTTCCCTTTCTGCACGCTACTGCAAGGGGTGATATTATTTTCTTGAGAAGTGTAAATATTTGACGTAATGATATGTGCCCAACGATTAAAGTTATAGACGTCTTATGAACTAATATAGACTATTTACACTAGTTTCATTGTTCGGACTGTTGTCCTCATCTTTGTTGCACTATTCCCGACGTTTCGACCCTTGTACACTCCGGCCTTCTTCAAGTAATTGGAATTTTAAACTGAATCTTTTATTTCGTCCACCGGATTAGATTGTTATAGTGCCACGTGCAATGTATCTTCCGGATGTACCCAGGTATTGAACTTACAACTATTTAGTTCAAGTCGATGGATTCAACCAAAGCTTTTACCCACTGGGCCATGTGTCCTCAATGATCCAGTGGATATAAACGTTGGTTAATTTGATGGAATAAAGGGTTCCGTTCGAAATTCCAGTCACCTGAAGAAGGCTAGAGCGGATAACGGACTGAACCTCATGAATGTGGCAACGAAGATGCGGATATCTTTTCGAACAAAGTAAATAGTGTAAATAATTAAAATACCTCATCTAAAAAATATAGATAGATCCTGAAGAAGACCGGAGTGAACAATGGCCGAAGCGTCGTGAATATGGCAACAAAGATAAGGAAAACAGTCTAAACAATGTAAATAATTACAATACCAAATATCAGAAATATTGGCAGATAATATCAACTAAAAAAAAGAAGATGTCACTTACCTCCGTGCTATCGTCCGATGGGATTTGCGTGATATTCTTCCAAATAAACAATTTATCCGTCAGATCGATATTATAGAGAGCCAGTTGAACTTTACCAATACTGTTTCCGCGTGAAAATTTGTCATGATGCACCAGTAGAATCTCCAACGTAGACGACTTCAGATCGTTTGGTAAAATCTCAAAGACAAATTCCTCTTCAAATTTTGGATTCAACGTGCTTTTCAACACTTTACCGTTTTGTTGGTTCCATCGTTTGGGCAAAATAGACACCTTGCAAAACGGGTCGACAGTCTCGTTGCTGTTGCATGGCACCAAATCCCTCGCCTGAATGATCTTCACGGTCAGCATCGAAGTCTCGCGATTATAATGAACGCTGAAATTCAGTGTACCTCGGTCCTCCTCTTGAATACTCGGCACAGAGCGATTGCGGACGAGCTGAAAGTAATAATAATAATAATAATAATAATAATAATAATAATAATAATACTCATGGTGATTATGATAATAATAATAAAAATAATAATAATAAATAAAAAACAACAACAACAACAACAATAATAATAATAATAATAATAATGATGATAATAATAATGATAATGATGATGATAATAATAATGTTAATAGAGATCACAACCAAATAATGTGCCTCCTTATTGATATAGCAGTCACTGTAGACTGCAATGTATATTTGAAGATCTTCAAAAAGCTATCAAAATACAAGGACCTTGAAATCGAAATCTCAAAAATGTGGCATATGGGAACATCAACAATCCCTGTTTGTAGCTGGATCCCTCGGATCGGTTGGAAAAAATTCCAGTAGACAAACTTAAGGGATTCCTGAAAGCCAATGCCTTAAAAAAATACGAAAAATTATTCTCACGAGTACAGCCCACACCTTACAAAGGGCTCTATCTATGCAATATATATATTATATATATATATATATATATATATATATATATATATATATTATATATATATATATATATGTGTGTGTGTGTGATTGTCTATATATGATATATATAT
>OZ010598.1:86512122-86532333 GCA_963932145.1 Acanthosepion lycidas | reverse complement strand
AGTTCCCGCAGACTGTAACGAAACCCTAAAAAAAAAACAAAAAAAAAAAACTATTAAAATACAAAACATGTGTCGCATGAAGACATCATTAATTCCAGTTGTGATTGTGGCTCTAGGCTTGATATGGAAAATGTTCTGATAGATTCATTGAAGGGATCCGTAGTAGGCCATACCTTAAAGAAAAATAAACCCAAAATATTTTCACAGGCACAGCTCACACCCTACGAAGTGCTTTAGACATGTAAAATGAGTATGGTTTTACCTTGTTTTATTTTTTATTTTATTTTTTACACAAATTTTCAGTATGAAAATATCATGATGCCATTTCCGACCTTAGATCTCTTGTTGAGACACGGAAAGAAATGAGTATACACCAGAAATCAAAGGAAACAACAACAACGGCAAAAACAACAACAACTATGATAATAATAATAATACTAATAATAATACTACTAATAATAATACTAATAATACTACTAATAATAATGTTAATACTAATACTAATACTACTACTACTACTACTAATAATAATAATAATAATAAATGCAAATGTAATAAAGTGCCAAATGCAACCAACCAGATACAGAAACGATGGCAAGATAAACCGCTTCACGGTCAATACTCTGCCCGTATCAAACAACCTGATGTAGACAAACTCCGTACCCATCAGTGGCTGCGTAGTGCAGGGCTAAAAGCTGAAACAGATTTTTTTTTTTTTTGCTGCACAGACCCAATGCTTGCTAACTAGAAATTACCAAGCTCACATATTGAAAAATTGTGTTATCCCAAATTGTGTCATCAAATTCTGTGATAAATATCCAGAAACAATTGACCATCTTGTATCAAGTTGCACGGTATTGGCACCCACTGAATATAAAACACGGCATGGCTGAGTGGACCAATATCTGCACTGGAAAATCTGAAACTCTTACGGAAAGGCAACTGCAAGAAAATGGTATGAACACCATCCAGACCCGGTTACGGAGATAGTACCTGTAGCTATTTAATGGAACTTTATCATACACACCGACAGAAGAATCAAAGCTAATCGCCCTGACATCGGGATTAGATACTGCAAAAAAAAAATGTACCTTCTTATTGACATGGAAGTCCCTGCAGATTTTAATGTATCTTAAAAGATCCTCAAAAGCTATGAAAATACAAGGACCTTGAAATAGAAATCTCAAAATTGTGGTAGGTGAGGACACCAACAATTCCAGTTGTAGTCAGAACCCTCAGATTGATTGGAAAAAGATTCCAATAGACCCAGTTAAGCGATTCAGTGTAGAACCCAGCCTTAAAGAAAGAAAAAAAATGTTCTCACAAGTACAAACCACACCTTACTAAGGGCGTTAACTATGTGAAATGTGTGTGTGTGTGTGTGTGTTTTTTTTTTCAAAACTGCTCATTGGAAAATGCCATGATGTCATTTCTGGACTAAGTTCTATGTTCGGGAACCGGAAAGAAATGAGTACATACCAAAATCAAAGGAATAATAATAATAATAATAATAATAATAATAATAATAATAATAATAATAATAGAAGTAGTAGTAATAATAGTATTAGTATTAATAGGAATAATAATAATAGTAGTAGTAATAATAATAATAGTAGTAGTAATAATAGTAGTAGTAGTAATATTAATAATAGTAGTAGTAATAATAATAGTAGTAGTAGTAATAATAATAGTAGTAGCAGTAATAATAATAATAATAGAAGTAGTAGTAGTAGTAATAATAGTATTAGTATTAATAGGAATAATAATAATAATAATAATAGTAGTAATAATAATAGTAGTAGTAGTAATAATAATAGTAGTAGTAATAATAATAATAGTAGTAGTAATAATAGTAGTAGTAGTAATAATTATAGTAGTAGTAGCAATAATAATAGTAGTAGTAGTAGTAATAATAATAGTAGTAATAATAGTAGTAGTAGTAATAATAATAGTAGTAGTAGTAATAATAATAGTAGTAGTAGTAATAGAAGTAGTAGTAGTAGTAGTAATAATAGTATTAGTATTAATAGGAATAATAATAATAATAATAGTAGTAATAATAATAATAATAGTAGTAGTAGTAGTAATAATATAATAATAATAATAATAATAATAATAATAATAATAATAATAATAATAATACTAATAATAATAATAACGAAACGTTTCCCAGTTACTCAGTGGTGTAGAAAACTTACTTTTTATGGCTCAACTCAAATGGATTCCAATTAAAAAGTTAAATCGACGACAAACATGATGTAAAATTTCGAATTGCAATTTCGATGTTGATCTTTTGACTGACGTTTTGAGACAAAACAACATACAAGGTCAATTTTTATTTCATCACAAATGTTTTTATGTTAAATTTACAAATTAACTCCTTCTTTACAATCGTTATGTTTCCTATTTAATGATTTATTTACAGAGTTTAGTTACTATGCTTCTGTTTTGGGTGATGTTAAGTATTAATAGTTTAAAAGTCACGTCACCGTCAAGTGTTCCGTAGGTTATAGATGATGTGTTTTGTATAAAGAGTCACCACGCCACAGTGGTGTGTCTAGGGCAAGCTAGTTTGAATGTAAGCAATCTTCTTCAGGTTGGTTTTAAATTCAGAGTTGTCTTTCTGCTAGATTTGTTGATACGTCAATGCAAAGGCGTCCGGGCTGTACTGCTATTTAACCGTTAATTGGCGGACATGTTTTTTTTAAGTATATTAAAACGAAAATGTCCGAACTGGTGTTGAATGGAAATTGAACCCGATCACTTTGCACGTCGAAAACATTTGCATCGCTCACACCTTTAACTTATAGGCAGACACCTATAATTCATACAGTTCTTTTTTTTATAAACCCATAATACATACCTCATTTTTATAACCATAAAATTTATACACAGTTTATTTATTTCATAACTCTACTCTCCTTACAGGATTTTTATAAACTTATAATTATTAACGAGTTTTTTTTATAAAAATATCCCTTTTTTTTCTTTAGGATTGGTATTCTGCTGCCTTTTAAAGTATTCTCATTCTTTTTCATTCCCAGTGCTCTCTTCTGCCTTAGTGGCATTATCGCCTTTTTATTTATTTTTTTTTAGTGTAAATTGATTGAAAAAAAAAAAGAAGCAACAAAAAACAAAAGAAAGTAGTTTATAACATATTTATTTGGTTGGTGCATAATTATCTGGCGTTTTTATAGGCGTTGTTATTTGTTGATAAAAAATTACTTTTTTTAAAATAAAAATATATTTTCAGGTTATAAAAATGCATGTCGATAATCATACACACGAAATAATCTTTTACAATATTATTGTTGAATTGTTAAATATTTTTTATATATAATAAATATTGTTAAAAAATGCCTGATAATTATGCACCAACCTAATATATTCAATATTTGCAAAACTATAATTAATTACGGTTTTTATGAAACTGTTCATCCGTATTTTTTCTGTAATCGTTCAATTAATAAGGAGTTTTTAATTGAAATTTTGATAATTAATTTCGGATTTATGGTAAACATTAATGATTTAATTAGAAAGATGAAAAACACAGTTAACTCTAAAAATAACATAATATTTTGACTTTTTATTCAAGTTTCATAGAAATAAAATTATGTGAAAAGTATCCGAAACATGGCGGTTAAAAAATCATTAGTCAGCAAAGCGTAAAAATGAACTTCATATAACTTGTTAAAGAGAACATGGGTCTCTACTGTAAAATTCCCATTGGCAAATCATCATATAAATTCCTCGAAAATTTTAAATCGATCAGTTGATTTACGAAAATTCGTCAGGACTATGTCAAGCGTTCTAGAAAGAAGTGTCATAAATGTCACCCTCCTCGTTTCGCGTATTTTGTCGGCGGGCCTTAACATGTCTTGACTTCATTCCTTGAAGAATAATAGAAACCAAACAAATGTGGCTAGTTTGTGGCTGGATATTTGTAGACTCGTGTATTAACTTGACATACGTCTGTCTTTTCAAGGAGCTATGCCTATCTACTTGACAATAATGTAATCGGACCTATAACTAATGTTAGCCGTACCTATGTCTAACTATTTTATTCTAGTTTAAAAGTAGACCTATGTCTACCATTTTGACTCTGGTGTGAACAGAACATGTGTCAACTTTTCTTAAGTGTGTGTAAATCGTAACTCTATCTATATTTTGAATCTAGTCTAAACAGAATCCATGTCTGTCTTTTAAAACTTTAATGTAAACCGGGCCCAAGTCGTCAATCAGACGTACGAAAATACGTTTTAATAATTTTTTTTATTTTATAATCATTTCACCTCAAGCAAGGAAAGAAAGCCACTCGGATACCTGGGTAACTGAGAGTGAAATAAACAAAGTCAACAATAAAAGAACATGATTCAAGGAGACAGAAGATGACGATTGATATTGCATTTAAATTTTTGAAGATCAATGTTGCGAGGGAAGCAAGAAGCTGGAAGGGAGTTCCAGAAGCGAGAAGTGCCATAGAAGAAACTTTTATCAAAGAAATTACAGTTACATCGAGTCATTTAAACTGTAAAAAAATGAGATCATTTTTTAAGATAATTCTCTTCCAAGTAAGACAATAGCCACTAAGACGCAAAATGTTACTGAGTTTCATGAAAATATGAGAAAAATATACTATTAAAGAGAGAGGACAATAAAAAATTAAGAAGACTGAAGATAGCGATTGACATTGCATTTAGGTTTTTGAAGATCAAAGTTGACTGTGAAGCAAGAAGCTGGAAGTGAGTCCCACAAGCGAGAAGCGCGATAGAAGAAACTGTTAGCATAGAACTTACGGTTGCAACTAACAAGTTCAACATTAAAATTATAAAACCTAAAAACAAATATAGTACTCCGCTTAAGTTCGGGTAATCGAGACACCAAGGGGGATAGCTCATCAGGAAAACTTTATTTTACTGTGCCGAGAAACTGACTTAAGCCGAGATGACAGGTCAGGACATATAACTTTGTCGAATCTTCTTTGGATTTCGTCAAAAATTCATAAACACATAGCAGCGACCACAATATTAAGTTTACGGATGAATTATAGTCTTATAATTGTGCAAGATTGAATCCTGTGTGGAAAATAGTCAAGAACGACACTGAAACGACATTTCAAGCAGACGTTTTCGCAAATTAATAGAATCATTGCACTTCAAGTTTTAGTGGAAAACTCGAGACTGTGAAGTCAAAGTTATTGCTCTCCTGGAAGCTAGCATCATCCATACTGAGGAAAGGCAAAACATTATTTATGACGTTTGAGAGCAGTTACATTTTAGAGGCGTTAAAATTACCAAGACACTTCTTGCTCCAGCTGAGAACGTTCGTTTAAAATGAGCCTTTGTATATTTTTATAACTGAAATCACCCCCATGAAAGGCAGTAAAGCCACTAAGACGCAACGGATTACAAGGTGTGGATGAATTAGGAAGAGAAACAATAGCAGTGGGCAGAAAGAGAAAAAAGCAATCAAGAGAACAATAGATAGCGATTGATATTGCAATTAAATATTTGCAGATTAATTTGCCTGGAAAGCATGCAGTCGGAAGAGAGCTCTAAAAGCGAGAAAAGAAATTGTTAGTATAAACTTATGGCTACATCTATCCTGCACAATTGTAAATTGATGAAATCTCGACTCTAGCCTAGTACCGCGGTTAAATTCATAAAGTGTTATGGTAATTTACCCACGCACGCATGAAATCTTCCATCTATAAATAGGAGCAGGTACTGCCTTTTAGAGGAGGGTAGTTTTCAGCAATCAGCTCTGATAGTCGGACCGAACATTCTTGCTGTACCACTCTCGTTTGTATATGTTTTTATTATTGTTTCTGTTAATATATTTGTTTAACTTAAGTCCTCTCTTTGTGTCTTTAGTTCTGGCCCTAACAAGACCACGATATAAAGTCTAGGTACCATAACGACGAGCTCATTCGAAAAATTGCCATGAACTTATTCATAAAAAAGCGCAGAGAGGCAATCTGGCGGTTGTGGGCAAGTGACTGAAGTCGATTCGCCAGATCAGCACCAATAATATTGCATATTCTTTGGATTTTTGACGTTACAATGTATTCGAATCAAAGTGAGAAATATTTTATTTTTAAAGAAAAAATCGAAACGTTTTCGGATGGTTGACGTTTAAACCGCCTCACCACCTTCAGTTCCTTGGGTGCGAGGAGAGTGGCTACAATCATGTATGGCGTTACATAACACCTATCAAAAAGCTTAAGAAGTCTTAATGTGTCACTAGAGGGTTTCTCAATAAAAACACCACGGAGAAGGTTACAGTAACCTACACTATTATCGATTCCAATAACAATTACAGCAATACAGGCATTGAAGCTAAGGGCGTGAAAGGGGTCATGTCCCCTGGGGTTAACTCCTAACTCGGTAAGTGAAGACATAAGCGATAAAAAACGAAAGGTTAATAAAAAAAAAAACTAACAGATACTCTCAGTTCTTTGTTTGGCACATTTGGTTCAATCTGGTTCTTCAGGTTTAAGATTTCAGCAAATATTTATTTTGGTTGAAACTTTAGCTGAATAAATAGCACTTGACGGCTGACAACCTCAGACATTACGGGAAAATGTCTTAAATTATCCGTTTTCTTTATGAAAAAAAAAAAAAAAAAAAAAAACTTCAAAGGAAATACAATTATCAATCTGTAAAATATTCCCCAGCAAGATGTTGATTCAATTTAATGATTTTAAAGATGGAAATGGGAATGTACTTTTTTTCTTTAAATTTATATTTTACAAATTTATTATTTGATCTCGTAAAAATAATTTTTCAATAATATTTTAATTAGCAACCGTTTTTTCTTAGAGAGAACATTGTTAAATAAATAATAATCCTTAAGCATTCATTAGTGCCAATTTTTCTCCTCTAATCTCGTATAAAAATGCTAGGAACAAGAAGAGAATCATAATCTGTTTATTCTCTTTGTTGTCGGAGCGTAGAATACATGAAATAAATCCACTGTAGAGGGGTAAGACCCACCAAAAACTTGTTACTTACTAATTAAATGCTTATAAATGGTTAATATTTACCCAATTGGGCAAATGTCCAGGTAGTTAAGACGTTCATTTTCGGGTCAGGAGAATAAGTTTCGAATCTCAACATGGTCGATGTTTTGAGGAAGGTGACTTCTTGATGTTATCGTCCGGCACCTTTGTGACGGAAAACCATATCACGGGTTGACCCAAGGATAGTGAGTGAAATTATGTAGACGGATCTATTTGGGTGCCGCTCATGTTTGTGATAGCAGAAGTCATCGGAACCGAGTGTTTGAACTTTTTGTTCAGACTCCTGATCACACCAGATAATTTAAGAAACCGTAACGAAGGTCTGCTAAGCATAGTTGCAGTATATATACACGTGAGCTCTGTGGGCGACAGAAAAGAAACCTAAATTTGCCTGAGCAGGCATCTACAATAAGGATTGACTAGGCATTCTCGTAGACAGGCATATGAGAGGCCAGAAATTATTACCTATGCCATAGCTACGGAAATGCTTCTAGATACCAGTATAAATCACCAATATTAACCAGCAAAGCAAATAAATACCTGTATACTATAAAATAAACGACTAATATATACATAAAACAGAACGGAAAAAAGTTTAAAAATTAGTATGTAAAAAACAATGTTTACTTTTAACGAATTAAATAAGTTTTATCGACTAGAATAGATACGACGAGTTTTTAACTATCTAAGAATAAATCAGATGTCTGTAGAGTTAGACTTAAACGATCAATATTTACTTAGAGTTAAATCAAATTAGTTCTTATAGTTTGCAACATAAACGCCCAATATATATATATATATATATATATATATATATATATATATATATATATATATATATATATATATATATATATATATATATATATATATATATATTCACTGAAACAAAGTGCTTATAGTCTCAAATAAAAATGACTCATTTTTCTGTATTTTAAAATGATATAAATTTTTCTAAACGAGTTATATTACATGTTCCTGACTCAAGTAAATATATATGGAGGGGCGTGGATGGTGATTGCTCTCCACAGCGTTCTCTCTTGATTTATGTTGCTATTGTCTCTTTACTAACCCCACTTTGACATTTTTATGCCACTAATTCGTTCAACCCTGTTACATATATCCTTTCATTTTTTTTCTGATGTTCTACAAATGATACCTTAGAATAATATTATATAGCATTTTTTTTGTTCTTCTTAACTCTGGTAATCCTATGTGTCTAACGTTATTAAAATTTTATTTAAGATCATACATCCATTTCAGATGAAATGCCAAGAATGATCATGTTCGACATCTTCTCTTTGTTTTTAATCAAAATGACTCCTTTTTCTGGATCCTAAAATGATATAAATTTTTCTAAACAACTTATATTTCATGTTCCTGGCTCAAGTAAAAACATATGGAGGGGCGTGGATGGTGATTGCTCTCCACAGCGTTCTCTCTTGATTTATGTTACTATTGTCTCTTTACTAACCCCATTTAGACATTTTTATGCCACTAATTCGTTCAACCCTGTTACATATATCCTTTCATTTTTTTTCTGATGTTCTACAAATGACACCTTAGAATAATATTATATAGCATTTTTTTTGTTCTTCTTAACTCTGGTAATCCTATGTGTCTAACGTTATTAAAATTTTATTTAAGATCATACATCCATTTCAGATGAAATGCCAAGAATGATCATGTTCGACATCTTCTCTTTGTTTTTAATCAAAATGACTCCTTTTTCTGGATCCTAAAATGATATAAATTTTTCTAAACAACTTATATTTCATGTTCCTGGCTCAAGTAAAAACATATGGAGGGGCGTGGATGGTGATTGCTCTCCACAGCGTTCTCTCTTGATTTATGTTACTATTGTCTCTTTACTAACCCCATTTAGACATTTTTATGCCACTAATTCGTTCAACCCTGTTACATATATCCTTTCATTTTTTTTCTGATGTTCTACAAATGACACCTTAGAATAATATTATATAGCATTTTTTTTGTTCTTCTTAACTCTGGTAATCCTATGTGTCTAACGTTATTAAAATTTTATTTAAGATCATACATCCATTTCAGATGAAATGCCAAGAATGATCATGTTCGACATCTTCTCTTTGTTTTTAATCAAAGTCACGAAGGTGTTCAAGTGTTGCGTAGGGTGATAACTTCATTATCAACAGAATGGTGCAGTAATTGTTTTTCCGTTTCAAGTAGGGGATGTTCGAACTCACAGACCCTAGCCGACCTGTTCGACCTAATGAAAGGTATCTCTGAATTGTATGCGTGGCAGGACTTTTTGCCACACCTTATAAAATAAGCACTGTTTACTCATATTATTCATAACAAATGACTTCAACATAAGTCGCCAACACGCATGCACTTGTCTTCTATATAAAAATTCACACAACAATCGTGATTATTTGGGATGTCATAAAATCTACAAACAAAAAAATGACGATTAAGTAGCTTTAAATAAATGTGTTTAATAATTTATGCATAAATGATTAATTTTGTTACTAATATTACCCTAGTGCAAGGCCCAAGAGCCACTGAAGATGAAGAGTTACAGAATGATTTTATGATATGAACGTAAAAGGCGGAAGTGAAGATTATGGGGATAGATAAAAACTGACCTTAAATTTGAAGAGCTTCTTTCTTTCTGTTTATGTGCGACCATGGCCCCCCACTTCCCCCTATACCTTCTGGCTCTCAAAAGGTTTTGTGTTTCTGCCAACTCCCCCAGACCACGCCCAGCTATCCACCTGCCCAAACCCCCCACGTATGTCATGCTCTGCTTTCCCCTGTCTCTTTTCCCCTCTGTTCGTCCCGTGAGTATCAGATTCTCCAAGCCCTCCTTTCTCATCACGTGTCCCAGACATTTCATCTGCCTCTTCCTTATGTTAAGCATAAGCTTCCTCCTTGTTTGCATCATCTCCAAGACCTCATTGTTGCTCACATACTCGCTCCATGATATTATGGCCGACAAATCACATATTATTGAAGAGGTTAATATTGCTTAAAGAAGCATACAAAAAAGTGTCGTTTCTTGAGAAGAATCATTCTCAGTCGAGCACCCCTCTTACAAATGGGACAGGAGATGAGGGTGAATCAATGGTGCGAAAGCAGCAAGGCATGTCTTGTCTCTAAAAGTCTGAATTGGTGTCACGAAAGAATGTAGCGTGTCAGAACACTTGCTATGGAAGAAGAGATAGACAGGCTTGCGACGTTGCGTCAATGACTAAAATGGCTTCTTGCACAAGGTGGAAATAAATAAAATTTTGAAAAATTTTCTCTACTTAATTATATGAAATCTAAGCCAAAGATAATTATTGAGTACGACGTGCGCTGAATAAACTGTCGTCTAAATGACGCAATAATGAAAATAACATTGCCATCTCATTTTAACAGATATATTTATCAAAATTACATAAAAGTATCTTGAAATACTAAAGAGTAAATTTATTAAAGAAAATCGCCATTGGCTTCAATTACGGTCTCCAAACGACATCGGAATCTCCTGAAACTCTTCTAGGCGGGCTCATTTTTTATTGGTGAATGCTGCCATAATCCTTGCCTTCAGTTCATCTTTGGTATTAAAAAGAGGTTTGTTGGTGTCTTGCTCAACTACTCCCCACACATGATAATCAAGGCGGTTGCAGTCTAGTGAGTTACATTGCCATATGTAAGGAGTGGTGTAGTTGCAGAAAATGTCTGAGCATGTTGTAGAGTCCTGTTGCCAGACATAGGGTCTTCCAGCAGCCACTATCATTATTGTTTGGTCCGTATGTGGTTTGATATATTGAAATGTAATTGTCATCTTTGATAATGGCTTATGTAAGACGAAGGCTCAGATTAGATTTAAACATGTATCAATATGGTGATTTCCTTTCGTCTTTCAATGATAATGTTATTAAGCTTATCAGACAATATGAAAGGAACTTACTTAAAATAAATAGCCAAAACTTGTCTATATTATTTAAGGAAACATACATTAATGAAAAATTGCTGCATAAATATACACAATATATATATATATATATATATATATTGTGTATATTTACGCAGCAATAGACATGTATCAATATGGTGATTTCCTTATATATATATATATATATATATATATATATATATATATATATATATATATATATATATATTAAATAAAATAGACCACTTTAAAGTTCCATGTAATACATTATTTCACCACAGCCCTTTTAAAGGACTGCGGATCATCAGACTTTCCTTCCATACAAAAAATGAAAAGAAAATTTACATATTTTTGACGGGCCGTATTAAACATATGTAAATTATCTTTATGAAACCCCAAAATGACACTTTCAAAGTAAAACAAAATAACAGCGTCCGTTTCCAATTTTTTTTTTTACAAAGAAAATTAGTGACACATTCTCTCATAACATCCTTTTCCCTTTTTCTCTCTATGGGTTTTTTCTTCTCTATCCCTTCAATATCAATATATAACTTCCGTTAAGTTAACCGTTTAAAAGTGTCAATATCTGCTAACTCATTCATGTCTTCTCTTCCCCCCACACTTCCTCACTTCGTTAATTTACATATGTTTAATACGGCCCGTCAAAAATGTGTAAATTTTATTTTTATTTTTTGTTTGGAAGTAAAGTCTGATGATCCGCAGTCCTTTAAAAGGGCTGTGGTGAAATAATTTATTACATGGAACTTTTAAAGTGGTCTGTTTTTATTTAAATTATTTGCTCTGGATTTACAATGAGCTCTCTGGATTTAAGCCTCCTTAGGTTTACCCATACGGATTACCTATTTTTCTTAAACTAAGTATATATATATATATATATATATATATATATATATATATATATATATATATATATATATGTTGAATACCGAATTTTTAAAACACTTCGGTATGAATGCGGTGTGAATATTCCCACAGTAGTGAGATAAATTGTCAGGGGCTTTAGAGAAATTACGGTAGGTGAAGTTTTGTTTAGTGACATGAAACATTGTTATTACATTGCATTTTCCAATCGATTTCATTGTTAGCGAAAATTGAGGCAAAATTGTAGGGGATGAAAAAGAATTGATTTGCAAATGGAAGTTAAAAATCTCTTGTTACCATGTCAACGCGCTGGACAATTTTATGATAAAATTACACTTGCCTGTTTCTTCAATCTCGTCTAATATCCGCTCAGCGAGGCATCCTGAACACCACCCCCACCACCCCCAAAAATAGTTTTTGATTTGTTTTTGTAGTCATTTCCTTCTTGAAAGCGAAAATGAAAGTTAAAATTTGTTGCAAAGGGAATTGAGTGTGAAATCATTTGGCGTTCTTCATTTTCTTAGGCTTCATTTTTTTTCCAAAGATTTTTGAGAAATCAGATTAATAATTCTGGATCAGAAAATGGTTCTTTTTACGATCCATTTTATATTTTGCCTCGTTCTTCAATATATATATACATTAATATATATATACATAATATATATATATATATATATCTATATATATATACACATATATATATATATATATATATACATTAATATATATATATACATATATATATATATATATATATATATATATATATACATACATATATATACATATGCATATATATGTATATACATTAATATATATATATATATAAATATATATATATATACATTAATATATATACATATATACATACATACATTTATATATACATATATATATATATATATATATATACATATATATATCCATTATATATATATACATATATACATGTATATATACATTAATATATATATATATATATACATACATACACACACACACACATATATATATATATATATATATATACATATATACATTTATATATATATATATATATATATATATATATATATATATATGAACATTCGTGCACGTTTCTTTAGATAATATAGACAAGTGTTGTCGATTTATTTAATGTAAATAATTTATGTAAATCTTTCGTAAATTTTTATATAAACGTATATACATTAATATATATATATAATACATTAATATATATATATTATACATTAATATATATATATATATATATAAACATATATACATTAATATATATATATATATTATACATTAATATATATATGAACATATATACATTAATATATATATATATATATATATATATATATATATTATACATTAATATATATAAACATATATACATTAATATATATATATATATATTATACATTAATATATATATATATATAAACATATATACATTAATATATATATATACATATATTATACATTAATATATATATAAACATATATACATTAATATATATATATATATATTATACATTAATATATATATAAACATATATACATTAATATATATATATATATATATATATATATATATATATATATTAAATAATAAAATGCTTATAAATCAAAATTAGAAAATATGTTCGTTGTGATCGAACATAATTTAGACCTGAATTAACTGAGAATTTAGAGATTTATTTGGATAAAATGTTGAATAAACTCTCCTTGCTTTCACTAAACGATTTGGTCAGAGTGATAATATTTTAAATCCTTGATGATGGATGAGGTCTATAATATAGTTTTCAGACTATATTGCCAGAACGTTTTAGAATACAGATTGCCTAGGAAGAAAGTTGATCTCTTTAAATTAATATTTAGTTAATTCATTCATTTTAGAATCTGATTTTCGCATATCTCTTTTATTAGATTTTTATATTTTTGATTCGATTTCTCCGTCGTATCAAACCATTTTTGATTATTTAAAGCCAAAAAATAGTTTTAGATTTTAAGCGTTTTTTTTTTCTTTAGATATAATGATTTAGTAATACTAGTCATACTAATGAACACAGCCGTAGGGAGAAAAGTACCCTTTCTCTATGTATTTGCATCTATGTAAATATAATAAAAACAACAGGAATTGGAACGCGGCTCTCTAATTAACAATTCAGAGCAACTATCCATTACACCAGCCGTACATCCAAACTTACAGCACCTGGTATTTCGAAAATGTCGCCCATCTAGTTACTGACCTGCCTTGACGTTGCTTAACGTGAACTGGTGTTTTAACCTGATGTAGCCGTAAACATCTCTTTCAGCCACCCACTTTCATCATATGATTTAGCTCCCCCAATTAACATCTGAGTTACCCCCCCGCAAAATTTAATCCCCATTTTAACATGTAATTTAGCCCCTACTTTTAATATCTGATTTGGCCCTCAACTTGTAAGATTTGATTCAGTCCCCAATATTTAAAATCTGCATTACCCCCTCCCGCTTTCAGCTTCTAATTTATCCCCCCTCTTTTTATGTCTAATTTAAGCCCGACTTTTAACATTTGACCTAAGTTCAACTTCAGATTAAGCACCACCACTACGCTAAATTTTATTTTGTAACGCCGTTCACTCAAAGTTACTAAAGTTGATGTGGTGTAGTTCAAATGAACTTAGTGTGGGCTAAGTTTTTACAAGGCTGACTAACACATTATTACCATTGTATTTGGTCCTCCTTATATGTCACATACATCTGGCGTTATGCTATGATTTTCTCAGTAAGAATCTGTTTATCGATATCCAATATCTGCTGTCAATTTACGTATTTTATTTAGTGATTGTAAATCATTATACAATAATCATTAATTTCCAGTTTAACTTATTCAATATACGAGGTTTGATCAAAAAGTATCGAGGCTGTTCCTAAAGTAATGGAATTAAAAATACGCATAGTGAAGCCGATTCATACCAATTGACCTTGAATTAGGTTGCATGTACACACTAATTATAACGTTCTCGCTTACTTCTGTTTATAAAAGAACTGAATGTGGTCGTCACTTCATGTATCAGAGGTTCAATCAGAGACTGTGGCTTGTGCGGCAGATTTTGACCAAGGACAACATTACCCTGGTCCGACAAACCCAACGTCGAACCTGGTCAGTAACTAAATGGGGAACCCCTTTCGAATACCAGCTGCTGTAAGCTTGGATGTGTAGGTCGTATAATGGATGACACCTTCGTATTTATAAGCGGAGAGTTGAGTTCTACTTTCATTTCATTTTACGCGTAAATACCTTTAGTAAATGTATGAATCCATCTCTTCTCTCCCCACCTAGGGGTTAATTACTAAAACTTGTATGACTATAACCATTATTTTCTTCAAAAAATTAAAATTGCGTAGAAAATATTTAGATTTCGGCATTAAATAACTCATAGAGGTTTGATATGCCAGTAAATAATACTATCAACCAAATATATCGTGGAACTCCAACAGAATGCGACAAGACAGCTGCTCACTATACCGAAAAAAGGGGTTCCATTAATGCTTTCCTCAATGTAAATCGTGTGGCTTCAAAAGGGGACTACTTCAAAATAGATTACACGCCGAATTGATATGAATTGTAGTTTTCTTTTTATATCACTAGTCCCCATATATTTTGATAAGACCTCATATGAATAAAAAAAAAATGTGATGGAAAAATCTGCCAACTTGAAAGGTTGTATATTTGAATTATCTAAATTCTGAGATTTATTATTGCCTTTATGCTAACCTACAGAATTTTCATCATAAAACATTTGGATGAGACGATTCTACAACCTTCTTCGACGTCTTTTTTATGTAGTTACAAACGAAAATATAAATAATACATTAGTTCTACACGTAGAAATGTTTCTTCTGGTTGGAGCGTTTCCACCCTAAACAGCTTCGTATTTTCTGATGTTCCCAGAGATCTTTGTCATTATTCAATAAATTTTCCCATATTATCTTTTTGTCTGATACCTCCGTTTCCGTCGACATATTTACTGTCTCTGAATATATATATATATATATATATATATATATATATATATATATATATATATCATCCAGTTATTTGATTACAGTCCTTGATCTCATCCAGAATTTTACATTTTTGATATATATATATATATATATATATATATATATATATATATATATATATATATATATATATATATTCGATTATGCAAGCGATAAATATTCCTTTTTATTTTGTAACCAAAAGGAAAGATATATACATCCTATTATCAGATTCGACGTCAGTACACGGCAAATTTCCAGATGACAACCACGCTGGAAACTTTTATTGCAATTTAATCGACTTTCTGGCCCTGCATATCTGTCAATAAGCAAAATGAAGAACATATCGAAAACGTTTTTAAAGAATGTTAGTTATTTAGTTGAATCCTATCTATCGTTGTCACTGGCCAAAGTGAAGAGGACCAAAGCAGCACAAAGCAACAGGGTCAGGTTAGATTATAACAGAGAGAAAAAACGGAATAGATGAATATACCGGGACAATAAATATACAATAACGGCGAAATACTGGAAGACCCCAGTAGATCAATCATCCTGTGGTTACTAAAGAAAATTCATCTGATAAACAATTGATGAAGATATCTGTCCTCAGCTTTGTCGCTATATTTATTACAACTTTTTGGCCGTTGTACATTGCGGCCTTCTTCAGGTGGTTGGAATGTCGAACTGAACTCTTTATTTCGCTCACTGGGGTAGACTGTTCTAGTTCCATGTACCATGTTTAATGGATGTCAGTTATCAGTTATCTCCTGTTTCCCTCTCATCCAATGACAGGACCCAAAGAGTGTGAGTTCAATACCCAGTTAAGGCAGTTGAGAACTATAATCTATTGTTGGTCATTTTGCTAAAAAATGTATGGTTGGTGTTTTTATTATAAATATGTATTGTTGGTAATTATAATATCTGGTCATTTTGCTTTGAAAATATATTGTTGGTACTTTTATTATAAATATATATTGTTGGTAATTTTTTATAGAAAATGTATTACTCGTATTTTTACTGTAAAATGTAAATGTATTTTTTTTTGGTGGGGGCGATCATTATTTAGGCATTTGCTAGGACCTTAACAGGTGCTACCAGACCGGGTTAAGCTGGACCTGGGAACACAGCAATGAAGATGTGGTTCCACGTTCCTCAAAATCTCTAATATCCAGAACACAAAAGCTGAGTGTTATTTACCATGTATTCAGCTGTGAAAGCAGAATAACATATATCTTATTTTTATTACTGCAAAATTGAATATCGATATCAAATGAGCCATAAGCTGATAGGCCGTTAAACAAACAAGCAAACATCTTTCTTTCTTCTTTTTCTCTTCTTGCTTTGTCCTTCTTCGTTTGTTGTCCTTACCTATTTCATGCAACTGGATTTAGTTATCCTTTTCTATGCATTTATTCTCTTCTCCCAGTTTTCTTTTCTCTTATATATATATATATATATATATATATATATATATATATATATATATATATATATACACTCTTCACATAGCGAATTGAGTCACTGTCGGTCACTGGGCGTGTTTCTAAAAATAAATACGCTAAAAATCCACCTACATCCCTGCCGTGCGCCGACGGTTAGTGGTAGAATCTCCGACTGACACCAGTTTCGATCCTAGCCACACTGATGAGCTGTGAAACAGCGAAACAGTCTGTCTGTGGATGACGTTATATATATATATAAAGAAATATAGTCTTAAGGTGTGCTATATTTATGGAATAAAGTGCTCAATATCAGAGATAGAGCGTGTGTAAATATAAAAGTGAACATAGAAGTCAACACTTAGAGGCGACAGCCTGTTTCATGCTATATGCAATCCTCAAGCCACCCAAGAAAATTCAAAATACATACGGACAATAGAGTGACGAGTTCAATATCTACCCACGGTACGGGCGAACGAAAATTTAGAGATTTGAGTTTACTCAAGTGATTTAATTGAAACTAGAGATATCTAATTAATGTATGACAATTAGAATTAGAACAATTAAACATCATCAGATTGGAAAGTGACCCAAGAGTGTTGAGTTCAATATCACGGTGAGTTCGGAACAAAAACTTAGAGATTTGAGTTCACGCCCATTGACTGAATAACGGGTTCGATTCGAAATTCCAGCGTATATCACCTGAAGAAGTTTGAAGCGAACAACGACCGAAACGTCGTGAATATGGCAATGAAGACGAGCAATGCAAATAATGATCATTGACGTTGCATTTAAAATTTTGAAGATTATAGGGGCCAAGGAAACAAATAAAAAAAAAGCGAAAGAAATTTCCACGGACAAGTAAAGATCATAGAATTATTTTAACGATGAGACCTATTAGCGAATCTAGTAATACGCTTAAATTCAGGCTATCGGAACTGCCAAAGAGGAGTGCTCATTTGAACAAGTGTCATCAAAAACTTTCAAAAAAAGACGGATGGAAGTCAATTTAGAGCGGTGAGAAAATGACTAAATTCGAGATGCCAGATCAAGATCGTTAAAATTACAGACTCTTCTTTAAATTTTTTTTCTGCATCTCGATATATATAGCAGGAGTACAAGGCATGGTTACAATATTCAATGTCTGGTTGAATGATAGATTGAGTTCACGCCCATTGACTGAATAACGGGTTCGATTCGAAATTCCAGCGTATATCACCTGAAGAAGTTTGAAGCGAACAACGACCTAAACGTCGTGAATATGGCAATGAAGACGAGCAATGCAAATAATGATCATTGACGTTGCATTTAAAATTTTGAAGATTATAGGGGCCAAGGAAACAAATAAAAAAAAAGCGAAAGAAATTTCCACGGACAAGTAAAGATCATAGAATTATTTTAACGATGAGACCTATTAGCGAATCTAGTAATACGCTTAAATTCAGGCTATCGGAACTGCCAAAGAGGAGTGCTCATTTGAACAAGTGTCATCAAAAACTTTCAAAAAAAGACGGATGGAAGTCAATTTAGAGCGGTGAGAAAATGACTAAATTCGAGATGCCAGATCAAGATCGTTAAAATTACAGACTCTTCTTTAAATTTTTTTTCTGCATCTCGATATATATAGCAGGAGTACAAGGCATGGTTACAATATTCAATGTCTGGTTGAATGATAGATTGAGTTCACGCCCATTGACTGAATAACGGGTTCGATTCGAAATTCCAGCGTATATCACCTGAAGAAGTTTGAAGCGAACAACGACCGAAAAGTCGTGAATATAGCAATAACGATGAAGACGAACGATGTAAATAATGATCATTGACGTTGCATTTAAATTTTTGAACATTATAGGGGTCAAGGAAGCAAATAATAATAAAACAAACAAAAAAAAAAAAAAAAAAAAGAAGCTCTGTCAGGAGTACAAGACATGGTTACAATATTCAACACCCGGTTGAATGATGACTTTATAAATCTGTGAGAACTATTCTGACGAAAGAAAAAATCTGCCTGACATGACACAGTGAATCAATTTTTCCTATCAGTTGAACTAACAGTTTATTCAATATGATCTTTCCACTTCTTGTGAGTGGGAAACGCTAGTCCAAGAAAGCTTAACGAGTCACTCTCCTGGGGATTAACATCAGCCATGTTGATCGAAGGCAGGAAGGGTTCTCTGTGTTGATTAAAAGAGAGGTGTTTCATTTTGGAGACATTAAATTTAAAAAAAATTCTCTTGACACAGTTAACAACTGAATCAAGATCATTTTAGAAAGCAGATTTACCTTGTCAGGCCTTCAGATTTACAAGTAAAAGATGTTTAACTTACTATTAAAATATTTGCAATTTATTATTAAAAGATGCATAACTTAATATTAAAGGATGTTTAACTTACTGTTAAAAAATGTTTAACTTAATATTAAAAAATGTGTAATCAACTATTAAAAGATTTGTTACTTACTATTAAAGGATGCTTAAATTAACATTAAAAGATTTGTTAATTACTATTAAAAGATGCTTAACTTACAGTTAAAAATGTTTAACTTAATATTAAAAAATGTGTAATTAACTGTTAAAAGATTTGTTACTTACTATTAAAAGATGCTTAACTTACTGTTAAAAGATGCTTAACTTAATATTAAAAAATGTGTAATATACTATTAAAATATTTGTAAATTACTATTAGAAGATGCTTAACTTACCATTAAAAGGTGTGGAACTTACTAGTAAAAGATGCTTAACCTACTGTTAAAATATGCTTAACTTAACATTAAAAGATGAGTAAATTACTATTAAAAAGGGGTAGATAATTGTGTCATTAACATAAATACAAAGTTGGGGACTGATTAAATCGGGATATTCGTTTAAAATAAGAGACAACAAATGTCCAAGAATAGTACCATGGCGGACCCTTGCATAAATGTCA
>OZ010598.1:86454622-86507122 GCA_963932145.1 Acanthosepion lycidas | reverse complement strand
CTATTTTCTATAATATTTTCACACACACACACACACACACACACATATATATATATATATATATATATATATATATATATATATATATATATATATATATATATATATATATATATATATTATATATATATATATATATATATATATATATATATCATGTAGTGGACTTTTAATTATTATTCCGGCAGGTTTTTATCACTTAAATGTTATTTTTAAGGAAACATATATTTATTTTCGTCTACCCATCTCTATATTCCAGAGAAGTTTTTAAAGAAAAATATGCACCCTCTGGCAGGATTCGAACCTGTAAACCCTTGGCAGGAAAAAAAAACGTCATTAGATCTAATGTTTATATCAAATCGGTCACGTAGGTGAGCCGGCGTAAGGGCGCATATCTTTAATAAAATTTTTCGAATATTCAGGCCGACAGACGATAATAAAAAATACTTCTTTAAAAACTCCTTTGTTTACATTTGTGATCAAAATTAACCCGGTATGAAACTTTGAGAATCTATGAAGCGATGCATTTCGCTTAAAGACACTATTCAGCCTTGCTGGATCCGACAAATCCTTCGTGGCTGAGTTGATATCTCCAAGTAAGATCTCATAAATTCTGCTAAAAGTTGGTTTCGCAAAGATTTTCTTGGAAAAAAAGCTATCGGAGTGGAACTTCATCCTTATTAATGGAATACAAAATGGATGGGGAGGATTCATTATTGCGTATGTGGCTTGGCAGTTCCCATTTGCAAAGGTTAGGTTTAAAGGTATGTAGCTTATTAAAACACTTGCAATGGAATTAGCGAAAGATTATACTGTTGAAAAAGGGTTATATCGGTAAAATAATTATCCCCCCAAAAGACAGCATTTTGAATGAGTTCAACCTAGCGAGGATTATGCAGATCCACCACTGATATGGCAAAGATACTACATTTTTTGTCCCGTCCTGCGTATGACGGTAAACTACATCCGCGTCCTAGGGTATGACGATAAACAACATCAGCGTCCTAGGGTATGACGATAAACTACATCCGCGTTCTGGGTATGACGATAAACTACATCCGCGTCCTGAGTATGACGATAAACTACATCAGCGTTCGGGGTAAGACGATAAACTACGTCCAACAGCAAGGCCCCTGATCACGAGGTTTTGAGGAGCGTGGAATCACCTCTTAATTGCTGGTGTTCTCAGGTCAACCCAGACCCGTGATGGTAGCCCCTGTTAGGGTCCCATCTATGGGCAAATCGTTAACCCCCAAACTGGTTCCAAAACACTATGAAAGTGTAAAAATAGGTTTTAATACCAGAAATACTTTGTAAAACAATTATTACCAGTAGTACATTTTTGAGGAAAAACTTATTACCAGCAATACATTTTTAAAAACAAAAGTATTACCAGCAGTAAAAAATTGTCGCTATTAAATAACCCATTGAGTTTAAAACATTGAGCGTAAAACAAACTAAACCAAACGAAAGCATAAATTTTCTTGGCCTGAAATGTCTCTTTTAAAGACAGATAATAGCAAGTGGCCAGTTATTACAGGAACGGTACAATTATCAGACCATTTTCCCAGCTTCTTCTTGTAACAAATATGAGTTCCTCGAAATATGAGTTCTAGTGCCATTTGGCGTTCAAGGCAAGGAGGCTTCTTGAGAGAACACCCATAGTTCGTGATTGATTAAAATTCAGGGTCTGTTCGTCGGTGATGGGACTTTACTTGTTCAGTTTGGTGTGTCCTTCCCACATTGATCCACCTATTTTTATCAGAGGAGAAATCAGCTTCTCTGTTGTGGTGCTCCTGATTTTTAGAGGTGTATTATACGCATAGATATTCACTATGTTTCGGAGAGTATTCATCAGCCGGTCACCAAAAAAGTGCAGAAAGAGGGTCTGATCGAAAAGACACATCCTGATGAACGTAAATATTGGTGAGCCCGGAATTGCTGAATTCGGATAAACTCCAGTATTGGTCCCTGTGAATATATTCGTTAAATGAAATAAAATGACACACAAGTCTCGCATAGCTGTCAATCTAATAACAGGATAATCTTAGGGCGACTGGATTTGAAATTTAGGTACGCCCTTCTCGAAAAAATTGGACTCCATTCACTAATGGGTTAAATCGTACCAGCTTTCAAGCTTTGTAGGATTTACCGTAATTCCTCTTGTATAATACGCATTTTTTCTAAAAAGAATATTAGGCAAAATCAGGGGTGCGTATTATGCACAGCTACAAAAAATCTTTAAAAAAATGACATAAAATAACAATTATCATAAAATTAAATTAGAATAATATTATTCTATGTTTAAAATCATTTTTTTAAAAAGAATAGGAAACCCTGACCGTAATGATATTGGAGAGGTACAATTTATAGGGTTTGATTACCAAAGTAGTGGTGTGTATTATGAATGAGCAGAAGCATTTTCCCACAGTTTCAGAACAATTTTAGCTGTGCATTTTATGGATCAATGCGTATTATACATGAGGAATTACGGTAATTAAACCAAAGAAGGTTTGAAACATACAGATGATTAAATCCAGCGCATGTCCTCCAAACCTAATCTTTGTTTTTATTTTCTATTCTCGTTTATATTTGTCAAAAATAATTCTTCCTTAAATCCTTGTTTTTATAAAGACACCCACACACGCTCCCCCGCCACACACACACACACACACACACACACACACACACACACACATATATATATATATATATATATATATATATATATATATATATATATGTATATATATATATATATATATATATATATATATATATATATATGTAAGCAGGTTCTTTTTACTGTCACACCAAGTCAACATTGATTTAAATATAAGGATCACTATTTCATTGTTAAAATAAATACATTACCATGGATGTCAATACCCGGTGAAGGCAGTGGAGAACTTTCAGAGGGAAATTAACTGAAGATAATTGACAACTGGCATCCATTAAACAGGACACGTGGAACTAGGACAGTCTACTACAGTGAGCAAAATAAAGGGTTCAGTTCGACATTCCAACCACCTGAAGAAGGCCGGAGCGTACAACGGCCGAAACGTTGTAATAAATATGGCGACAAAGATGAGGACGATAGCCGGAATAATGTAAATAATGTACATCATATCTCATCTCAGAAATAGAGACAGATACTGAAAGGCCGAAAGGTTGTAATAAGTATGGCGACAAAGAGGAGGACAATAGTCCGAATAATGTAAATAGTGTACATAATACCTCATCTCAGAAATATAGACAGATATTGAAAGGCCGAAACGTTGTAATAAATATGGCAGCAAAGATGAGGAAAATAGTCCGAATAATGTAAATAGTGTACATAATACCTCATCTCAGAAATATAGACAGATACTGAAAGGCCGAAACGTTGTAATAAATATGGTGACAAAGATGAGGACAATAGCCCGAATAATTTAAATAATGTACATAATACCTTATCTCAGAAATATAGACAGATGTTTTTGATCTTTACGACTTAATCTGACTTTTAATTTCTGAAGACTTTGATATTTATTATCTAGAATGCATGTGTCTTTGTCGAACAAACGGAAATCTCATTCTTTTGCCGTTTCCCTGACACAGATGATGCAAAGCAAAATATCTAAACACGGAGAATCTATTTTGAAGCATGTCGATATCGATTTTCAACAGAACACGTTTCAGTCTCTGAAACATGAGGAAAAGAAAAAAGGTCAGTATTACTCAGCGTTCTACTCTTTATGGAAGCAACAAAGAATAGATCGACGCCATTTTGGTTTTGTGCGTGCATTCACTTCATGAACGTCTGTGCGTAAAAATAGGAATCCAGCCGCTCTTTCAATGTTCAATATAGCGTACCGATAATAGCACTTGCATATATCGCTTCGTTGGCGGAATGCAGAAGTGCCGGTTGAGATGAAAGTGAAATTAGAAATGTGTCAATAAATTTACGTTTGGAATTAACAATCAGTTTTTCTTTCCCAGTTGGTGTCTCCGTACGTTAGAAATCGTTTTTGAGGTTCAATTAGAACAGAAAAGAAAAAGAAAAAAAGAAAAGAAAAGAAAACATTCATAGAAAAAGCTCACTTGCAAATAAAATGAGCAAGAATTGGTTGTAGTATTTGGTGTCGCTATAATGAGTAACCTTTACTGGGAACAAAGAGCCTGCATGCGGATGGAGAATGAATTCAGTGAAAAATAAGAACGGGTAGCAAGAAAAGAATACCTTTCTCTCTGGATGTGTTCAACCAACATAGTTATCAACCCATAAGAAAGAAGGGTCTGGAGAATCTGATACTCACAGGTCGAATAGAGCGAAAAAGTGACAAGGGAAAGCAACACATGACATACCTGGCAGGCTTAAGCAAGTGGATGGCAGAACGTGGTCTGGAGGAGTTGGCAGAGGCCGGAAACTTATTGAGAGCCACAAAGGATAGGAGAAAGTGGAGAGCCATGATCACTTACGCCCTGAAGGGACACAGTACATAAAAAGAAAGAAAAAAGTTAATTCGAAGTCCAAACTGTGTTTATCATCGCCGGTTGATGGCGGACTATGTAGGAAAGCTGCAACAATGAGATAAAAGTATTTTTGTACGAATGTTGTATTTCTTTCTTCGCCTGGACTTAATTAATATATGAGAAACGCTCGTCAAAGCTGGTCAGTCATTTTCAAAATTGCGCCTTTCGTTTAAACGTTAACACAATTAGTATCTTGAACAGCTGTCTCGCCTCTAGCCATAATGCGAAACAACATACAAAGGAAACCTGTTGAATGCCCGTTCTGTCAGTGCTTCCGTACGTCTTGAAGACTCTCGGCACCAATCCAACATCAGTCCTAATACTAAAAGTTAAATTCCTTAAATTATCGGAGTTCGTTAAAAGGAAGTTTCAAGAAGTATGCCCAAAAGCAACGAGAAAAACGATTGACACGCGTACAAGGTGTGCCACCTGTCTTAATTGATTCCAGATTTAGTGAAATTTCAAGAGACCATTAACAGAAAGTTTGAAAAAGGAAGCTGTAATTCTGAGAATATGATAGTAGCTACAAGAATTAAACAAATTTAACTAGATTCCCACCGAAAAGAAAAGATCACCACAAATAAAACTTGAATTTGAAAAACGAAGCCAATAACGGATGCAAATATGAACATGGTTGATAATTATTCATTCTTCTATAATGATGTGCTTGTTGAATTGTCAAACCTTAACAGCAATTGTAATATCAGCCTTTTCGTTATAAGGAAAATTTGATATTTATAATATTTTTTTCATTTTAAATCTTAAAAATCTTTCTCTTAAAACATTTTTTCAAGAAAAAAGCTTGCTCAAACCCAATAGCTCTTATCGATCTTTGGGGTATTGATGAGTGTTTCCTTTCTAACTTTTTATTTGAAGTAGTGTGGATCGTCAGCATCTTGGTTTCTCTTCGCGTTACATGTTCATTTTAGCTGTTGTTGTTATTTCTAAAAATCTACAGGTGGTGTGATTTCTGTTATTTGGTATAGCGTTTTTCGTGAATCTGTAACAAACTTGAGGGAACTGTGATCCTCATCAAAATACTTAAGCTCCACTTGCTCAAAGCAATTTTTAACCATTGATCTTAGAAAGCGGCTGTATAAAATATTTATTCATTATTTTATCGTTGCTAATAATGTGCTGTTAAAAATCTTAAATCCATCTAATTTGTAATCAAACATTCGACATGTCATGGCCAAACAGCCATTTACCGAACAGCCAGCGATACATGTCTATGTGGTCTTTAAAAGAACACATAAATTTAGTTTTTACGTAAAACTTCCATTTTTTAAAAAATTTTAATCCTTTCATCAAAAGCAAGGCGTGAATGCCACCAGTACGCAGAGGGGTTACATGGAGTGAAATTGAGATAGAAGACTGAGTATAGGCAGGATTCAGGAAAGGACAAAAGATGAACGGGATTCAAGAAGATAAAAGATGGAGATTGACGTTGTATTTAACTTTTTGAAGATTGTAGTTACCAAGGAAACGGAAGGGAGTTCCATAGTCGGGAAGTGCTAGAAAAGAAATCGTTGGAGTAGAAGTGGCAGTTGTATTTAGCTATTAAAGGATAAAAGGGGGAGCCTAGATGTCAATCTAGTAGCACGCTTAAATTCATGTAGAAGGGGCACGAGGGAAAAAAGCTCGTCAGAAAAGTTGCCGTGAACAAATTTGTAGAAAAGACAAAGGGAAGCCATGCCACGTTGGTGAGAAAGTGACTGAAGTCAAGATGTCAAGTTAGGATCGATTACATTGCAGATCGTTCTTTGGATTCTGTCAATAACCTCAAGCTGAGTAGCAGGAACACCAGACCAGATATTCAATGCACGGACGGATGGTAGATTTGTAAATGTCAAAGACGGAGAAAAAAATTTTGGCACGGCACGTTGACTAAGTTTTCCTTGCTGTACATGCAGCTATTGATTCGATGTAGTCATTCCACTTTAAGCCAGTTCAAATAGCAAGGAAAAATACCAGGCTATCCAAAATTGTGGAAAATGATTTCTTTAAATATATTCAGTGTTAGAGTGACTCATAAGTAATTTTCGCTTGTGTTTATCAAAAATCTGCTGGGTGGTTTGCGCTAAGAACATGCAGAATGAATAAAACACATATTGCTTTCACTTTCACTTTCACTTTCAAGTGTCGGCATATAGTAGATTTTTATACTTAATTTCTTTGTTATTTCCCATCATCAAAGCCACTGTCTGGTTTAAACTTTGAACAACCTTTCTACAGGATGAAGCTTTGTAAACCAATTTTCTACTTGCCAGTCAGTTATGAATCGTTAACAATAAACATAAGCATGGGAAGAACTATAGTTGTTATCGTAGCTCACCGATACAAATACGGTTACAAAAATGGTAATGACTCCATTTTAAGCGTCTGACAATTTATTCTGTGGAAGCACAGAAGTATTTTATCGCATGCCAAATTACCGTTAAATTTAAGCGGGATAGCAAAAAGTCAAAACTTAATCAGATTTACAAAATATAGGTAGTTCTGGTTAGGCAAGTACCTACAGGACAATGAACATAGAATGAAGAATCTCAGTGTCTCTCACTCTGTCTTTCAGACTGAGCTTCATAAAATATGAATATAGTTATATATATATATATGAGAGTTGGCTGAAAGGTTTATAGGCTGACCAAGTTATAAATATATATAGACAGAGTTGGTAGACAAAAATACATTGCATATTTTTCAGTACACCAACTAGTGTGCCTACTTTCATTTGCATCTTGGTCATACCATGATATATAATAAGATCTAAAAAACAGAGTATATATATATATATATATATATATATATATATATATATATATATACTTTAAGGCATTTTTATGTTTATACGTTCATTTTATAGATGCAAATATTTAAGTCAATGCTGTGTTTATAGTAAACAGTGTTAACGACACTTATTATAAAACACCATTTATTTGATAATTGTATCAATAAAATAATTATAAATACAGATTGTCTTAAAATAATTGTCAGATTTGTCCATTTCATAATATATATATATATATATATATATATATATATATATATATATATATATATATATACATGCATACATATATATATATATATATATATATATATATATGAAGAAATATATTCTTAAGCTAAAGTGCTCAATATCAGGGATAGAGCGTGTGTAAATATAAAAGTGAGCATAAAAGTCAACACTTAGAGGCGACAGTCTGTTTCATGCTAGATGCAACCGTTAGGCCGATATTTAACAGTCCCCCCTACGAGGAATGTTTGTGGCACAAGGCCGAGTTTAACGTGGGTTTCTTCGAGCCCGTAGGCTCGGCCAAAAATAATCCCTTAGAACCCGCATAAGCGGGGTTGGGATCTATACCGCCCCGGATGAAACTTTGCATCTTCGGCAAAGCTTCCTCCGGGTTCCTCTCTGCCAAAGCAGAGAGTTCGACAAAAGTTGGACACAGTCTGAAACTGCGTGTCGACTGCCTCAACGCAATCGTCAGTCAATCGTGAGGCCACGAATGCTGTTATTTTTTTCGGCTATTTATATATACAGGTCAGTGGTGGATTGTGGGTAGTCTATTTTGGCGGTTATTTTACCGGAAGTCGTTTATTTGTTTATATATTTAGTGTGTTTTCTTGCAATTAATGTTGAAATATTACTTATTGCTTTTCTGTTTACTATATTCTGTAAGGATTCTTATAGTTTCTTTTCTATGTTTGCTATCAACACTGTTTCATCTGAATATTTTAGGATGTTAAGATAGTGGCCGCCCATAATCAATCCTATTAGGACTTCTAATTCTCTCAGAATCACCTCACTTCATTGGTTGAATAGGTCTGGTGCGAAGGCACATCCTTGTATTACACCTTTTTTTATTTTTTATTTACTGAATTCATTTTCTACCCTAATACAAGCTGTTTGAATTGGTAAATCGAAAAATATAATAAAAAAAATTCTCTAGCTTCAAGTCTCTTCTTCATTTTTGACGAGCTTGTCCATCATTCACTGCTATATAGAAAGATAGATATCACATAGCAGTTCAATACACCTTTCATTATTTCTAATATTTTTCTGTTTCTTAATATACTGCTTAGCTTTTGGAATACATCTTTGCCTATACCAGTGTCCCTTCGGATTTCAATCTCGCACTCTCCATCTTTTGTCTCTCAGATATTTAATTTGTTGTACTTGTTTGATTTTGGTATCTCCAACTGGTATTTTAGGCTTATACATTTGCTAACATCCATACATACTGTCCTCTTGCAGTTCTCTGTTCTCCTCGCTTTCTTCGCTGTCTTCTGTCAGAGTTTTTGTAGTTTTCTTTCCGTGTCTGCCATCAATACATTGTGGTATAAACATCTCTAATGGTGTTTCGATTGTGGCCGCCAAATAATGAATCTTGGTAAAACCTCTAATTCTCTCACGATTGCCTTGCTCGGTTGAATAAATCTAGTGAGAAGAAACATCCTTGTTTTACAACCCTTTCTATTTTTGGTATCTGTCTATATTTCTGAGATGAGATATTATGCACACTCTTTACATTATTCGAGCTACTGTCTTCATCTCAGACGCCATATTTATTACAACGATTCGGTCGTTGTACGCTCCGGCCTTCTTCAGTTGGTTGGAATATCGAACGGAACCCTTTATTTGGCTCACTTGTTCTACTTCCACGTGCCATGTTTTTAACGGATGTCATTTACCAGTTATCTCTCCTTAATTCACCTCTCCAATATCTCAACTGCCTTAACCGGGTATTGAATTCGCACTGTTTAGGTCCTGGAACGAGAACAGTCCACCCCAGTGAGCGAATTAAAGGGTCAGTTCGACATTCCGACCACCTGAAGCAAGCCGGGGCGTACAACGGCCAAAAAGTGGTAATAAATGTGGCGACAAATGTGGTAATAAATTTGAGGACGGGCAGGATAAATATCTTTTTAACATAAAGAGGCTAGGATTGTATTTGTAAGGGACGCATTCTCCCCGGACTTTCTTTTTCAACAAAATAAAAGTTCTGGGGAAAGAAACAATCTAAGTCGAACTTACTCCTTATCAATGTGACACAAAAGAAACGTGGCGGGTAGTTTGGTGCGTGATAATAGAAATGTTTGTGGAGTACAATTGGCACTAACACTGATAACTCAATCAGTGAATGCTAAATGTTTCCTTATAAGGAGACGGATAATATTACTATTACCATTTGCTTCAAATATGTGAATACATATTATTCAATTTCTTTCAGTTAATTCTTTCGTTCCTGTCTTCTAAGGATTAAAGAAACACCTAACCCATTTTTTTTCAATTTGAATATTAAAAAATGTCTTCAATTAATCGGTCTATTTAACAAAATCTAATCTTTTGTTATTTCCGTCCAAGAATTATAGATTAAGCAATCACAAGGGAAAAACGTTAAGAATCGAATTTAATCTTTGAGTATTTAGAATTTCAGAATGTTTCCAGTACGTGTTCTGGATTAGGAGCGAAAAGGGTTTGGCTCTGGGGAAAAAAGAGATCAATATTCCTCTCAATAAAATCAATCCCTTCTTGCTGTATTAGTTTGGGATAAACATATTCAGACTTTTTTAGTTTGAATGTAGTCCCTTTCTTCTTCTTCTTCTTTTTCTTCTTCTTCTTCTTCTTCTTCTTCTTCTTCTTCTTCTTCTTCTTCTTCTTCTTCTTCTTCTTCTCGCCGTTTCCTTTCACAACTACTTCTCTTTTGTTCCATCATCATCTACTGTCGTATTGGTAGAAGAAATTTAATCAGGCCTGATGAAACCGCCTTGCCCCATTACACCGGAAATTGACTCTTCCTTCTCCGCGTTGTCTGCGCAGGATGAGAGTGTCAAACTGTCGTCGCGCACAAACAACAGCACACCTTAGTTTGACGAGCACCTGATCCCATGGAAAGACGAGCAGTACAATGGAGGCACCAGCCAAGTGCCCTGCAATAGCATCCTAACTGTGCTAGATAGATATCAAAATAAAATACGCAGAGTCTGTTTCACATTTATTCAATAAGATAACGTTTGAAGTGAGAAAAATGTCGGATTAAAAAGAAATCCATTAATTCTTTAGAAATACCCACATTTCTATCTTTCTCTCTTTCTCTCTTTACATTCTTTATATTTCTGCTTCTTTCTATGTATTTATCTATGCATGTATATACATATCTAATTCTGTTAATTTCTACCTTATGCTGTTCAAATTAATCTCTCTCTATATATATATATTAGGTTGGTGCAAAAATAATGACGTAATAATGTCGTTTTTTGACGTTAAAAATACGTCAAAAAACGACATTATTACGCCATTATTTTTGCACCAACCTAATATATCTATCTCCTTCGGATTATTAATCAATTTCCATCTATCTATCTATCTATCTATCTATCTATCTATCTCTTTCGGATTATCTATCTATCTATCTCTTTCGGATTATCTGTCTGTCTGTCTGTCTATCTATCTATCTATCTATCTATCTCTTTCGGATTATCTATCTATCTCTTTCGGATTATCTGTCTGTCTGTCTGTCTATCTATCTATCTATCTATCTATCTATCTCCTTCGGATTATCTATCTATCTATCTATCTATCTATCTATCTATCTCTTTCGGATTATCTGTTTGTCTATCTATCTATCTATCTATCTATCTATCTATCTATCTATCTATCTATCTATCTCCTTCGGATTATATATCTATCTATCCATCTATCTATCTATCTATCTATCTATTTTCCACCTGTACTTAAACTCTAATCTTAAACTATTTGGAAAGTTAAAATTTCACTGAAACATAGAAGTTTTTTAAAGTTTTCATCTGACAGGAAAATACAAACTCCACGCAAAATGGTTACAATATTTAGAAAATAGATAGCGTCAATTTCATCTGACACCAGGAGGATATTTCTTCAAATGAAATTATATTTGAATATATAATGAAACGTGAACTTTATCGAAATTATTTCATTGACTGGCATGATCTTACTTTTTTTTTTTTTTTTGGATGGAGCTAAGACATCATATAAATCAAATGCATTTAATTTAACGAAACGAAGTCGTTTTTTAATGAATCCGGAAACAAGTTTTTTTTTATCTTTTCAGACAGAGGCTTTCAGATTTAAAGCGAAAGAAAAAAATATTTCTATCCTAATCTTAAATAGCATAGTCTCGGCGAAATGCAAAATGACTGGCGTTTGGACTAAATTTATCGACTATTGTATTCTCGGAATTAGTAAGAAAATGAGACAACATTCATTGTAATCTAGTTGAAACAATTTCGCCTATTTTTTTTTTTTTAATCTCAGTCGCTATCATCTCCAGTCGCTCTCATCTCTACTTACAAAAAATGTATAACCAAACCTGCTAAACCAAGTGAAATAAAAAAATTTTAAACATCGCTAAAACAGTCGAAGAGAAAGAAAATATGGCTACCTTTGCTTTTGGTGGAAGAACGAGAAATACGTTTTTTTCTTCGACTTCTTTTATCCTGGCGTGTAATGAGCCAGACTACACATTTCCTCATTTTTTTTTTATCCAGCATTGCCTGACTTCCAATACCTGACGATAATCTTTCTTCCTATTATTAATTTTCTTGATAGAAGTAACGCTAAGGCAGCTGGTTATAGCTGACAACACAATTTACTGCCATTGTCAATTAAATATATATAATCTTAAATATCTTAAAGTCTTGTCTGCGTACCGAGTTTTCGCGAATATAAAAATTAATAACAATTAACAATATAACAAACCATAATACAGTTACCAGTTAATTCGTCCAACCTTCTAATATTGTATACTATTATTCACCAAGGCCCAAGAGCCACTCAATATAGAAGATTACTGAATAAGTTTGTTGTAAGGGCATAAAACATCTGTATAAGACGTATATATTATAAAGATCTGTAAGATAGATAAGGGTAGACTCATGACTTGAAGCGGTTAAGATTGGAGTGATTTGGGAAGCATCCTCGCGGGAGTGTGTTGCACAATGTAACAATTGTGGCGATGAAACTGAGTGTAAATCCATCCTTACTAATTGAATACCTCTCCTTTCGATTTTAAATGTATTTCTATAATAAAATCATTAGTTAAGTATTGGGAACATATATATATATACATATATATATATATATATATATATATTAATTGATTCATCGAGTCTGATAGAAACCTCAGGAAGCACTGGACGGCCGTTTCGTCCTATATTTGGGACTCATCAGCAGTGCGCATCCACTACCGAGGGAATCGAAACCCCGACAGTTAGGTTGGCAAGCGAACACTATACCAACTGCTCCGCCGGGCCTCGGTGACGAAGAGATTGCAAATCAGACTCTAATGGTCAGAGAGGATCTCAGTAGAGTTCCACCACGGAATGTGGGAGTGAGCGGCGCTTCTTAGAGTCTGATTTGCAATCTCTTCGTCACCGAGGCCCGGCGGAGCAGTTGGTATAGTGTTCGCTTGCCAACCTAACTGTCGGGGTTTCGATTCCCTCGGTAGTGGATGCGCACTGCTGATGAGTCCCAAATATAGGACGAAACGGCCGTCCAGTGCTTCCTGAGGTTTCTATCAGACTCGATGAATCAATTAATATAATTATCAAATCCTCCTCATTACTTATATATATATATAAAGTGAAGAGTTTATAGTAGTTCCAACAAGAGAAAAGTGAGTATATTAAAAGAAGAGATAAACTGAAAACGTTTTTGCTTGTAATGTGGATTTTAAAAAAAAATATTGTTCTTTATTCATCCATAATTTTGCCATATGTGGTTCTGATCTCACGACCTTCAGCAAGTAAAGAGTGGGTATTTCTACATATAATTAAAAGGAATTAATTTTTCTTATGTTTCGATCCGAGCTAGAGGCAACCGGATATCTAGCCACACTGATGAGCTGTGAAACAGCGAAACAGTCTGTCTGTGGATGACGTCATATATATATATATATATATATATATATATATATATAGTAAACCAAAAGAGCCAGACAAACCTACCGAGGTTTCACCTACGCGGATCTTCAGGGTAAACTGGCTCTTTAGGTTTACTTAGTTTGCTCTATTTAGCGTATTGACCACTTTGCTTAGTTATTTTTACTTTACTCGTGTCGGAGATTTTTTTTTCTTTGGACTCTGAACTTAGATTCTAGACGATTCTTTTCGACGGAAGTACATGTTCTTAGATCTTTATTTTTTCCCCTTTTTTCCCCTTGGGTAATTTAATATTTGTTCATTTACAAGCTAAAACACCTAAGGTTTTACCGGACGTGGATAGCTGCTTGTATTTATAAGATTATTGGTATTATATATGCATGCATACATACATACATACATATATACATACATATATATATATATATATATATATATATATATATATATATATATATATATCAAATATGTGATTGACGGAATGTACAGTTAAAAGTACTTGTAGGTTAAAAATGACCGTATGCAGCTTGTAGTTAGTAAAAGCAAGGATCATAACATTTATCGAGTGATTTTTAGGTTAATGCAACTTTAAAATTTTGTTTGTTTCGCCATTTTATATCATTAGCTTTACTAATCTACTTTTTGTACGAAGCATTCAAAGTAATATATATATATATATATATATATATATATATATATATATATATATATATATATATATATATATATATATATATATATATATATATATATGCAGAAAAATTAACTGGTTCTAAATTTAAAACTTGTCACGTTAATAGAAAAGCTCCAAGGTGTTAAGAATTTCAAAGTTGAATGTGGGAATTAGAGATTATTCAATCAGATATATGGGATCTGATATATTCAATCGATATATGAAAAATTTTGACCTGATGACCATTTCCATGCAAAACCCTTGAGTCGGCTAACACGATAAGTCACTTGTACTTAAGTTATTGTTTTAATTTATTGAACACGTTTACGCGAGTTCGAATCTTACCAAGATCTCATCAAGAAAGTGACTTTTGATACTAAAAGCTTGTTGACACAGACAAACATCAGCACATTCGCCATAAATTTTTTTAGGTTTGTCACACTGCCTTTTAGTTGGGATTATTATTGTCACAGGATCGAATTTTGAGCTTGATCGCAATCGTGGCCGATCCGTTAACAGTGTGCAGAATGGACAAACAAAGAGGAACACACCCATCCATTATCTGAGCGTGATCAACGGTCAGTACGCTCAAACCCCGGGTGACGATGATTACAACTTCGTGTTGATTCAACCACCGACGGGTTTCCAAATAGTTTCGCCTACCCAAATTCACTCACAAGTCTTTGGTCAGCCTGTGGTATTTCAGGAAATTTCCAAAAGTGCCGACCGCTGGGAACGCGTTAACAAGCTGATAGTATCAAATATCACTTTCTTGATGAGATCTTGGTAAGATTCGAACTCGCGTCTCATGGTCGGAAAGCGATTGCCCTAAGATTGCAATAATAAAGTCATGTAAGAGAAACAAAGCAGTAAAGATCTTATAGAATATAACTCCCATTGCTGTTAGACGTATTCTTGAAAGCAAAATACTGTAAATTCAACCGCCACATTCGCTGTTGTATCTAACGGTAGAAAGGAGAACTACTGAACGAAATCATATTACATATAAAGTACACTCACACTCTTTGGGTCCTAACATTGGATCTAACCAACGCCTTTAGGACACATGGTACAGTGGATAAAGGCGTTGTTTAGATCCAGCTGACAAAACCCAAAGAGTGTGAGTTCAATACCCGATTAAGGTGGTGGAGAACTTTCAGGGGGAAAATAACAGAGGATAAATGATAACTGACATCCATTAAACATGACACGTGGAACTAGAACAGTCTACCCTAGTAAGCGAAATAAAGGTTTTAGTTCGAAATTCCAACCACCTGAAGAAGGCCGGAGCGTACAACAGCCGAAACGTTGCGATAAATATGGCGACAAAGATGAGGACAATAGTGCAAATAATGTAAATAAGGAAAAAAT
This sequence comes from Acanthosepion lycidas, assembly GCA_963932145.1. Taxonomy (NCBI): domain Eukaryota; kingdom Metazoa; phylum Mollusca; class Cephalopoda; order Sepiida; family Sepiidae; genus Acanthosepion; species Acanthosepion lycidas. The sequence continues at coordinate 86,491,641 of OZ010598.1, read as the reverse complement.
GTCTAGTTTGGTTTGGTATCTACAAAGAAAATATATTTACCCCATACAAATTTTATATTGCCAAAGTAACACCTATTTCTGTTTGGTCACGTTGTTATAATATTTCATTTTACAACAAGAATCGTAATAATAACTAGTTTCAAACCGTTAAAATTTCACGTCTTTTCTATTTTAATAATCTGATGAATATTAGTTCTTTATTTTGCCATCGAGCAAGCTCATGGCGAGTTCTACGACAATAAAATATGCGTAGAAATTCCCCTATAGCATCGTTAAATATTTAAGTTTAACAAAATATTGCGATACAAATCATAGATATGAATGATGGCCGTTATTTCAAGAAGTGGGTACAAATGAATAGGTTTGAAACAGCCGTTAAATACTGTCATTCTTTCTGTTTTTCTTTCATCCACTTTTGTCTCTTTTTCTTCTCTTTCCATGCAATCAAAACGAAATAGCATATTATTTATAAAGTAATGGAAGGAGACGTTAAACCATTCCATTTTCTATTCTTTCTTTCTTTCATTTTCTCACTGAAACCAAGTAGCGTCCTTTACCCTCTTTGCACGCGATTAAAATGGAATGTTTCCTTATTTAGGAGGTGTTGGCAGGGCATAATGGACGTGCGAACGAACGAGAGGGGAGACAAGCAATAATAACCTACAATTATTCCTGTTTTGATATGGACATTGGTTCTCTCGAAAACTCTTGACGATCAGATGTTGGCAGTTGACCTCTCTTCCGATCTAACACTAACCAGCGGGGAAAAACTGGCTGGATAGATTCCATCACTGGTGATCAGACAAGGAACTACCACCATTCACAATGAACAGATATCCCCGCTCCGTGCCTCAAGAGTAAAATAATTGTAACTATGGTGTTTATTGTAAACAAGAATTCATAATGTAAAGGAGCTAAGCAGAGATGCTAAAAATGCAAATGGCATTATATATCATTGAGGTCTGAAACATGTCCCATACATGCCCAATGCGATTTAAATCTGTTGGGTATTGAAGGTGGGATTAATGAACCATCAGAAGAGGAATCAACAAATAAGATTAGCTTATTAATTATGTATTATTAATTAAAGCTTGGTCGATAACAGAATCTCTAAATATGACCTATATGTAAATATGTCCTATAAACTTTGTAGTATATCCTAACAGGTAGAAGGTAGTTATTAACAGCCAGTCATCTGAGGAACTGGCAGTCAACACAGGCATCACCAAGAGGTCACTTCTTGGACCAACTCATATAAATGAACTACATAAGAATATACTCTGATCATTTGTAAATGTCTCTGCCGATGATACAATGATATATAGATGCACTTCCAAAAGTCTTGATGATCAGAGATTGGCAACTGACCTCTCTTCCAATCTAACACTAACTTCCCAAGTGGGGAAAAACTGACTGATTACATTCACTGCCTCTAAAATCGAACTCCATACTTTCCATCACTGCCGATCAGACCCCGAATTACCGCCAGTCACGATGAACGGATATCCCCTCGAGAAGGCTCCTCTCTATTCCTAGTCTTCTCTTTCACTGTCATTCCCTGTAACCCCCTCCGCGTCCAAGAGGCATTACCACATTGTCTGGGGTGAAATGATTTAAAAACAAAAAACAAAAGAGGAAATAAAAGTTTGGTTTGGTTTATTTAGTTTTACAGCATATCAACCATAACAGATTATTTACAGACGACAAGATTTTAAGGATATGTTCGTATGAACGAAATATATATTTCTTGTAAGAAATCACTTTGTTGATCCGATTCAGTGACGTAATTTTCTTAAAAGCGTTTTTTGTCGAGAGTCAAATATATTACTGATATTTATTTTTGTTCATAAATGTATATTTCAAAAATATATTTTTAAATGTCTTGTTGGTATTATTTTTTAAATGCATTGCTGCTAATATTTTATAAATGTATTGCTGGTAATATATTTTTAAATGTATTGCTGGTAATATATTTTTAAATGTATTGCTGGAAATATATTTTTAAATGTATTACTGGTAATATTTTTTTAAATGTATTGCCTGTAATATTTTTTAAATGTATTGCTGGTAATATATTTTTAAATGGATTGCTGGTAATATTTTTTTAAATGTACGGCTGGTAATATTTTTTTTAAATGTATTGCCTGTAATATTTTTAAATGTATTGCTGGTAATATTTTTTCAAAAATGTATTGCTGGTATTTTCACTATAAAAATCTATTTTTATACTTTCTTAGTTTATCGACCACATTTTATGGGTTATCTATTTCTCCATAGATGAGACCCTAACAGGTGCTATCACCGCGAATCAGGGTGGTCTTGGGAACAAGAGCAATTAAGAGGTGGTTCATTGCTCTTCAGAACTTCACGATCATAAGACTTGCTGCCGGATGTAGTTTATCGTCATACCCAGGACGAGAAATAAACGTGTTCTATGGAAATTGCCTTTACTTCTTGATTTACTCTTCCTATATTCTAGTCTATTTGCGCAGAGCGAACTTTTCTGGTTGCTTTAACAAAGTAATTAGTTCAGTGAAAATACATTGATTAATATCGGAAGAACAGTTTAATTCTATCGATGCTCAAGAGAAAGAAAATTACAGGAAAAATAGTCAGGCTGAAGAAATAAAAAAATAAATGACAAAAAAAAAAAAAAATTGCCATGGTTTAAAGAATTGTACTTTGTAATTTGATAGAAATGTTTCTGTAACGCGATTCTTGTTATTTCGCGGGAAATAACACGGAAAATAAATAGAATTTATGTATTTAATTAAAAGTAGACACAATGCCGGATTGGTGGCTTCAATCTAAATCCTTTTACAACTTTGATGAATTTAATTGACGGAACAAATATGTCTTCGTAATGTCTACTCAAACCCGTGAATCTGCTAAATATAACGTTTAAAATAATAATAAAAATAAAGTTGGTTGGAATTAAAATCTATTAGTTCATTAGAAATAACTTTGTTTACGTCTCAGATAGGAAAACAAAATTGTTATATATGGGTTTCGAGTACATACGAACGAGAGATGTTTATTTTTTTAAAAAGAAAAAGGTACGTGAATATTGTCGGTCTGTAAAGTTCAGCGTGGATGAGTGGTCAATAGCACATCGCATTAGAAAGTACCCTACGAAATGGATCCACGATCGAACTCTACTATGGAGAATTATATCTTTATTAAAACTTGCATTTTTAGAGAGTTGGACATAAATTACACTTAAAAAATACCCCCAAAATAAGACGTCTACACAAACACGTGTATCGAAAATATAGCGTTTAAAATATGATTGGCTAGTTTCTCTGGTTCCCAGACGGCTTGAATTTAAGCGAGCTACTAGGCTGGTCCCACCTTTTCACTACCGAAACGGTTAAATATAACCGTAGTACCTTGTTTGTCGTTTTTAATGAAACATGCACATATATATATATATATATATATATATATATATATATATATATATATATATATATATATATATGAGGGAGTGATAGATATGTGTGAATATAAACTAAATATCTGTCTATCTTTCTGAGATGAGATATTATGTACGCTATTTAAATTATTCGAACTATTATCCTCATCTTTGTCACCATATTTACCACAACGTTTCAACCGTTGTACGCTCTGGCCTTCCTCAGTTGGTTGGAATGTCGAAATGAACCCTTTATTTCGCTCACTGGGGTAGACTTTCTAGTTCCACGTGCCATGACGTATGGATGTCAGTTATCTCCTGTTAATTCCCCTCACAGTGGATAAAGTCGTTAGTTAGATCCAGTGCCAGGACCCAAATAGTGTGAGTTCAATACCTGGTTAAGGCAGTGGAGAAATTTTCGTTTTGTGTCAGCTTCACTATGTCTTCTCAACTGAGCAAGGGTAAAAGGAAAATATCATTCAGGCCTTCCTTACTGGGGCTAACATTCATACACTGGCTTCCATCTTCAAAGTCCATTCAAGAACACGGCAGTCAAATCGGCACAAACGTGTGCGACAACCTTAACTACAATTTCTAGAGCATACCATCAATCCCGTAGACTTGCCACTGACAAACCTCTTCAATGCAAGGTAAACTTCGACCACAGTGAACTCACGCTCGCAGTTATCCGCTTCAGTCGGCGAAAGCCGATGAAATTCAGCCAAACCGCTGCGAAACTATTTGCCACAGAGACCAATCGAAACGCTTCGCACGTAACCTTGGTCGACCTCAGAGTATGTCCCTGCAACGTACCGACCTCCCGAATGTAACGATCGGAAACTCGGCGGATTCTTTTCTTGCGCAATTTTGCGCCCATTTTCACGGCTTCGTTAGATATCTTGTTTAATATATGTCTAATTACTGACCATGTTAGTGCTCCCTAGCTGCTCGCCCCAGAGCCTTCTTAGCAAAACCTATCTCTGTCGAAACATCCCCCAGCCTCTGCCAGGGCAGACAATCTTTGAGAGTCTTCACCTTTTTAGACTTACCAAGGGCGAATCGTTGGCTATATTCGGTGGTGAAAGACATAATGCTAACACTAAGTCTTTCCCACTGTCCGAGACAATACCGCCAACGTCCGTCGGGGAAGTTAGCTACAAAGTCCTACATAAAGAGGCATAATAATTGGGCTAAACTTTTGAGCTCAGGAGACAGTATTTGGGCCATCCTGAGCTTTGGGAAGGAGTCTTTTGCTCCCGCCAAATAGTCCCACATTTTCAGATTGCCCCCTGTGATTGTGATGATGGTGATTATTCCGGTGCGTCTGGGAAATTACTCGGCTACTCAGTTGGCTTCCCGTTAACGGAGGTACATTTAAAAAGAGGCCTTCAGAGGGGCTTCCTCTGTGAAGAAAGGTCCATCTCGAGGGCCTGCCAGTCCACGAAACATATTTTGTCCCTCCTGAGGAAAGTACTTTTCTTTTGTTTTTCTTGGGATGGGTTGTAGAAGGAAGGCTGCAAAGAAAAGAAGAGAGGAAACTCTTTGCGTTATCATGCTGTTCCATTCTGGCTAGCGAAATAGAGGCATATTGGAATTTGGCCTTTTCCATGGACTTCTCTGCCTAACTTCAACCAGATTTCTTTTCTTTTTCGATACTTTTTCATATTCCTTTAATTTTTCCGACCACCCCTTTTCAGCGAGAACCAAGGCGGGGGAATTTCCCCTACTTCCGTGTATGTCCAGCTGCGGTAGAACCACGGCTTCAGTGAGTGTTATGGCTGCTCGAGCTGTTGCCGATGTTATTGTTGCTGGAGCTGTTGTTGCATCAACTCCTGTTGCTGTCACTTCTGCTCTTGTTGAAGCTGCTGAACATGTTGTCTCTGTTGCTCGTGTTGATGGTGTGGGTGTTCCTCTGGTCATTGCTTCCGCAGTTTTTTTTAGGGCAAACAACCTTTTTTGGTGGGTCATCCTGTTAGGGAGAAGGGGTTGCAGATTTGTTCCCCTCCTCATTACATCAGTTCACTCACTAGAGCCATTGGGCGCCTGGTTGAACTTCTCTGTCCCCACTGCTTCTTTTTGTGGAGCTGGTGTAGTTGGTGTTAAAGTTACTGCCGTGTTCGTTTTGGGGCATGCCGTGTGGCACTACAGAACATGCAGTGAGGACGATGACCTTCAACGATGGCATATATGGAACGGCCGCCACAGGTAGGTAGGTAGGAGAATGTCTAAAAATTTCTTTCCGGTCATTGTCAGCCTCACGACAAAGTCGCCGGTGTCAATGCCCACTTTGCCGTTTATCGCTGAGCTACCCCCGATCTGTCTGTAAATGCCGAAAAAACAAACGAATGTTACATGGGCACTTCCTGTAAGGTAATCCGGGTCTTTCAGGTGCTCATATATTCGGTCTGGGACCTCAACAATTTCGTATTGAGGATGTCTCTGGCCAAAGAATTAACTGCTTTCTCTGTCGCCAGCAGGATGACTTACATAAATTTCGTAGTTTTTACGTCTGTTGTCAGCAAGGCCATAGTCCTTGTAGTGACTGCCTCTATTGCAGAAATCACATCAAATCTCATTGTCTGAAATAATTTTTTTATAATGCGTCTTCATGATAATATATTATGGTCCCTTCTTTTTTGGCCCGTCTGCTGGTAATGCCGATGGGCTTGCGTATTTGTGTGCGGGTTCCAAATGTTGAGAAAACTGAGCCATTTTGGCCCGGGGCCCACTACAGTACAGACAGAAAAAATAGTTACAAAGCAATCAAATACCCGTAAGAAACTTGTTCCAAAAATTAAACGATACAAATAAAAAAAAAACGTAAGAAAAAGGTAAAACATCGAAACCCAAATTACAACTGTGGGGGTGGAAATAAAAAAGGGGACACGTAAAAAATAATTTTTTTAAAAGTAAAGTATTGCTTAAGAAAGATCCCCACCAAAAAAATGGCCGGAATGACAGCAAAACGAAATAAAGACTGAATCAAATGCAAAAGAATAGAGCAAAAAATGTTTGCAGAAAAAAAAAGGAAAAAAGAACATTCAAAAAATTTAAGAAACTAGTCTAAAAACGTAACATAAGAAAAACGTTCACTGAAATTTCAAACAAATCTTTCGCAAAAATAAATCTCGCCAGTCAGAACAAAAGTCTGTCTCGTCAGGCAAAAAGTTGACCAAAATTCAATTTTGATCTTCTGGAACAATGCGGACCCGGATGAGAGTACAAAAATGATATATATTTTTATTTTTATATTTATTTATTTCTATTTTATTTATTTACGGATATATATATATATATATATATATATATATATATATATATATGGTGGATATTTTGCGTGTATTTAGGCTGCATTTTTTCATTCATAGATGTACATTAATTAACATAGACAAATGTCTATTTATTTTATGTAAATTATTTTCATAACGTCTGATAAGCTTTATAACATTATCATTCAACGAAGAAAGTAAATCAAAATATTGATACATATGTTTTAATCCAATTTTAGCTTTCGGCTTACATAAGCAAAGATGACAAATTACAGTACACTATATTATGCATTACACGGACAAGAAAGTGATGATAGTCTGTTTCTGTTTACATGGGTGATTTCCAAGCAACGATAAATACGTGCATATAAGACGCTGGAAGCGAAAATCGCACCGCAGCTCATGACGTCACACATGACCACGCTAGAGTGAATTCGAGAAGTATTAAGTATGGGAAAGCGTTGACTTCTGTTACCAATTAAAGACATTTAAGAATATTTGTGGAGATTTCATAGTTTATTTTGTTCAGGTTAGGTCTCAACAGTTTTATGTATATAGCTTCAAGAATTTTTAGTTTTTGTTTATTGTTTTCATGTTTAAGTATAGTTGTGTTTTCTACAAGGATTTTACGGAATTGTGTATGTGGCTAGGCATGTTGTTTTAAATGCCTAAAAATGTCATATATCCTTCTCCCCTCTCACATACTTTCTCTAATCTTGCTTTTCCAATATATATATATATATATATATATATATATATATATATATATATATATATAATAATAATTATAATAATATTTTTTGTTTAAAAATATGATTCCTTCGCTACATAAGAGTTCTCATGTTTCAAAAACGAGAGCCGAAATCATCCAAATAATTAATAAAATTAAGTTGGATTGTGGTGTCTAGTCCCGTTTCATGTTCAAGCGAAATTTTAGGAATAAGCTATCTCTCGGTTTACGTGTATTTTTAGGCACGGTCCGTTACAGAATTTGTTATTGTGGGAGTGGCTAGAACTTTTTCCTTCTTTAAGTGGTCAGGGAGTTAATTCTTATCAATAGATTCATCATCCTCTGAGAGGTTTTGCTAAGGTTGGGTAGGGTATCTATTTCAAGGCTAATGTTTACGGTCATCCTTTAGTTGGTTCCCAGTGAAGGATATTTTTATGGCGCGCCTACAGTCGTTATGTGTCTGGAGAATTGTCTTTTATTATTGTCTATCTGATTATGTATTTATTTATTTGTTTATTTAAGTGGGTGTTTTATATACAGATCCTTTGCATTGAATTTCAATTTTTTTTTTTAGTTTTTTTGACGACGACAAAAAGGGTTTTTCCTATTTAAAGGTTTGTCTAAGCTTTTTAGAATTTTACTTAGCTATGTTTTTTTTTTATGCTAATTATCTAATGCGAAAGTCTGTTGATGTCGACAAAAAACCGTTAACTCCTGCCTATGGTTTAATAATTTTTCATTATTTAGGAATTTAATGATGTGTAATTTTTCTTGTAAGCATAAGAGGCATGGGTCATCCCAGGTTCTACAGGTTCTTGTTCTATTTAGACCATTTTACTTTTGGTGTTTTATTCGTTTCCTTTAGATGCCAGAAATATTGGGATAGAGATGTCTGATTTCAAAGATATATATATATATATATATATATATATATATATATATATATATATATATATATATTTACGATATTTTCCGTCGTTTCCGATGTATGAGAGTACCCCCATTCATATCTTAAAACACAACAATCAATGCTTCAACTCACTTTGCCACCGAGAGTAGTGAGCAATGGATAGAAAGATAAATAACATTAAGTGTATTTTAAGAATCACATTCTTTTTAAAGAGCCGTTATTTGTTTTTTTGTTGTTTTTTTTGTTGTTTTTTTTTTGTTGTTTTTTTTTGTAAATCTAATTCAAATATGGCGGAAAGCAACCAGTCATTTGACGGTAAAATAAAAGAAAGAATAATATTTTTTTTCCGGTGGAGGGAGGTCCCACTGTCATTCTGTAGCCAGTCCCTGTTAAATTCTGTAAATATATTCTTATTCCTTTAATGGATCCATTCTACAGCCCTTCTGGAGGTGTAGAGGATCCCGCTTTTCAGTAGTAAATCAACATGACTTTTTTCTGAAAACATCGTGCAGTAACACTAATGATCTGAAACGCTCTGTTTTCAAATAAAAACGTGCTGCTCGCTTACAGCTTTCACCTGGGGAAGCACTTCGATTTTTGGACTTTGTGACTAAAGTAACACAAGTCCCATCGGAACGAACTGGTTGATGATGAGTTCAATGACATCACAAAAACTAAGAGATTCCACTGTTCAAAAAATAAACGCAGTAGGATAATGGTTCTTCTCAAACTTATCGAAAATATTAAAGATTATCCGCTATTGCAACAGTTATACTGGCACAGCTTCACCACGTCTCCACTTATTACGTCACACGTACGCTATCTGGATGATTCTAGTTCAACAAGGGGAAAACCATCCAGTGAATGTAGCTGTTTTTTACGCGTCAATTCATTTTTAAAACTACAATGAACTTTAAGGACATAAGCGGTCATGGCTCTTCACATCTTTCTTTGTGAATTGACATAATTTCTTGGGAAACATCCTAGATTGGCTTCCTGTGGTCTTTTCGCCGGTTGTAAATTGAGAGTAGTATTTCCCTGTTTGGGACTTAGGCGAACATGACTCTCCACAACTTCCATTTCTTTATTATCTGCCAAGTGACATAATTTTTGGGGAAATATCCTACACTGGTTTCCCATTGCCTTTGCTCCGGTTGTGAATTGAGAGTTGTATTTCCCTATTTGAGACTTACAAGATAATGCCTCTCCACACATTCCTTTCCTTTATTATCTGTGAATTGACATAATTTCATGGGAAACATCCTACAGTGTTTTCCCGTTGGTTTTTCTCCGGTTGTGAGTTCAGTGTAGTCTTTCGTTGTTTGTGACTCACGTAATGATAGCTCTCCACAGATTCCTTTTACTTCATTAATTTTGATTTCCAAGGCATTACCGATCCTGGAGTTTTCAATTTCTTTTTTCTGTTTTGAATTTAGTTGCCTTTCTCTTACACTGGTTACTATCATGGTTAAAGAGCTCAGACTCGTATGCTATTTAACCCATATCTACAGGGAAAAATGGGAACATGCCTTTCCCAATGACATTTTTGAAAAAGTGAGTGCAACAGCCTAGAGCGGAATTAAAACTCAGACTGGCAATTCCACTTTACGCGCCGATATCTGTTGCTAAGCACGCACGTTCTCAGTTTATATAAGAAAAAAAATTAAAAGGCGCATTTAAAACGAAAATGTGCACTGATTTTGCTTTCGCTCGAATTAATAAAATTGATTAATATTGTCTGATGAATTTCTTTGTACATCAATCCTTAATCTTGCAATAAAATATAGCACGCTATTTTTGCACGCCATTGGTAGAAATATCGTTTTTAACCTGACACCCAAAATTTTAAGTTTGTCTCACACATATAGAAGCATATCGCTAAGGTTTTTTAAAAACTAAAATCACGGAATACCAGGTTCAAGAACCACTGAAAGTAGAGCGTTACTTTAAAATGCTAAAAACATGAAATATGTATAATATGAATGAAAGAGGAGATGAATATTATGAAAATTTGAACGATAAATAATAATTGATTTTTGACTTGGATGGGTGAAAATTATAGCGTTCATGGAAACACTCACGATGCCTGTCTAGAAATTATTGGTTCTTGGGAAGCTGTGCGAATGGAACTTTCTTCTAACATTTGAAATACGGAGGAAATGAGGATGATTCGACTACGTGGAAGTGTCACGGTGTAAATGTCTGAACAGTTGGACCTAAAGAATGAAGCTCATCTTAACATTCACTGTACAATTTTAAAATTTTATCATGTAGACACATGTGCAAACGTCAAGGGAGGTAACTAAGTTATTGAAATGAGTAAACATTTTTTTTTAAAGAATAAAATATTTAAAACTATTATTCAAAAACCTAGATATATAAAAAATATCTACTGTAAACATTTTAAAAGATTTTTGCAGTATTCGTAATTAATTTTATTAAGTGATGGATTCAATTTTTTTAACATTGATAACTCCAAGAATTTTTAGCTTATGTTTATTAATTTCATGAAAAAATATGTATTTTCAACAAGAATTTTCCTAAATTGCGAATGTGGAAAGGCATATTCTTGTAAATGTTGAGAGTTGTTAGATGCATCATTCAAATGAAATCTCAACCTTAAAGACAACGTGGTAGTGGTATGGCCAACATGAATATTATTTCTGGTCAAACCCTTATTACAAATAAGTAGAAAAAGTTGGTCTAATTTAATGAGACATATATATATATATATATATATATATATATATATATATATATATATATATATTAATATTTTTAAGAGATTTTTATCATAAGAGAAAACTATGATTGCGATTCAGGCAATGATTTTTAAGAAAATTTAAAAACAAAGTGTTACCTCTTTTCTTTAGATAGATAGATAGAGAGAGGGAGAGAGAGAGAGAGAGGAAGACAGAAAGACAGAAATATGACAAACTGGAAAAAGCTTTTGTGATGAAACGCGACACAAAAGCTTTCCTAGTTTATCCTATTTTTATAAATACTGCTGGTATATAAAATTATATATCATTAAATCCTATCATGTCTGTGTGTATATATATATATTCCCTGACAATCCGCTTAGGTGAAACCTTGGTAGGTTTGTCTGGCTCTCTAGGTTTGACTAGGACCGCTCTACTTCATGTTGAGCACTTTTTAGTTACATTATTTACATTATTCGGACTATTGTCCTCATCTTTGTCGCCATATTTATTACAAAGTTTCGGCCGTTGTACGCTCCGGCCTTCTTCAGGTGGTTGGAATGTCGAACCGAACCATTTATTTCGCCCACTGGGGTAGACTGTTCTAGTTTCACGTGTCATGTTTAATGGATGTCAGTTATCAGTTATCTCCTGTTAATTTTCCCTCTGAAAGTTCTCCACTGTCTTAGCAGGGTATTGAACTCACACTCTTTGGGCTTTGTCACTGGATCTCACCAACGCCTTTATCCACTGTGCCATGTATCCAGTGAGCGAAATAAAGGGTTCGATTCGACATTCCAAACATCTGAAGAAGGCCGGAGCGTACAACGGCCGAAACGTTGTGATAAACATGGCAACAAAGACGAGAACAATAGTCCGAATAATGTAAATAATGTACATAATACCTAATCTCAGAAATATAGACTTTTTAGTTAGTTGATTACTCGTATCGGTTTTTTTTTCTTTGGGCTTTGTATGCTGTACGATTATTTTCGACAGACGTTCATGTCCCTAGCGGTTTCTTTTTTTCCTTCGAATTGATCACAAGCAAATCAAGAAACGAGTGTAGTTACCTATATATATATATATATATATATATATATATATATATATATATATATATATATATATATATATATATATATATATAACGAAATGAACTAAGTTCGACAATTACTTAATATATTTATTATTAATACGTTATTTTTATAGATACAAATATATAAGTATATGCTCTGTTTATTTAATAAACAGTATAATTAACATTTTACAGGCCTGAATATCCGAGAAATTTCTCTATTATAAACAGAAGCTTTACTCCAAAATTTAATGGAGCAGAAAGACTCAGTCCACGAAATGAGTATCAAACCGCCTGACTTTATGGAATCATTTGTTAATGGTTGGTTTTCAATAGAAACGGTACAATTCTACTTAATATGAATTACAGCTTCTACAACAAAATTTTATGACGTCACTGCATCACTGCCATCAGAAATAGTAACAAAAAATCCTCCCTCAGCTTTTAGACTCGTAGAATTAAGATGATTTAAAAAGCACTCACGGAATCCCATGAAAGAACCAAACCCGAAATGCTGAGTAAATTAACGTCCACAACCACCATTACAAGAAGACAGTCAAATTACTTCCAGGAAATGATGCCAATAGGTTAAATGCTGTATAAATTTATTCAAGCACTTCCATCGACAATAGCTCCTGTAATTGCGTCACAGAAGGTTTTAATACCCGCACGTCTAGGACAATTAGTTGATGAATTAATGCGTTTTATCCGCAGAAATTGCTCAGGTTATGACACATACTTCTACGCCATAGCAAAATAAGACACAAAACAACTGAGCCAGCAGGTTGCATACCAAATGGACTTCCACCTTTCGCTGAAACCCACAAACCGAAAATATGCCGGACGAGCCCATCGGACGATTAAAACCGCAATTATTGCGAGGAAAGCGTCATGCCTAGCGGCATTACAAGTAATATTACTATGAATTCGTGGTACACCCAATAACAGAAATTTCTCATCGGTTTTCGCAGTAACAAGAACATTCATTATGATATCACAATTGTTGATAGAAGATTGATGTGATACGATAAACAATCAAGAATTTGAAAAGGAACTACATAAAGTAATATTTAAAGATTTTCTCAGAATTAACCTGTAGAAAAACATAATATGTATCAAGGAAAAAGACAATAGAAAAACTGTAGATTTAGCCGACGCGTTTCGTCCAATGTAGATAGATAGATAGATAGATAGATAAAGAAAAAAGGACATTAGGAAAGCTGTAGTTTTAGTCCAATGTGGACTTTTTCAAGGCAAAAACGAAACAAATTAATTGAACAAAAGTATCTATAAACAACAAATAAAATGTCGTTAGCAACTAGAAGAATTTAAACCGCTATTGTATATTCAATTAGTCAACTGCAAAATTACTATAAAAATTCCTTTAATTTTTTTTTTCTTCACACATAAATTAATTGACGTAAATCTTCCGTTGACAATATGAATATACAATAGTGATTATAAATTCTTCTGGGTGCTACCGACATTTTCATCATATATATATATATTGACATATATGTATTAATATGTATCTTTATAATTGTGTTGACATTTGTAGGTGATTATATGGCATTTATAAGTATACACATATGTGGGGTATGTGTATGTAGGCGTTTATATACAGGGGTATTTACCTACTTGAATTTGGATTGTAGATACATACATACACACACAAACACAGACACACACACAAATATATATGCGTGTGTATATATGTGTGTAAATATATATATATATATATGTATATTTATTTATTATATTATCATATAGACAAAACCATTTTACTCACTACAAAGATGCAACTTCGTTTCAGTGCATTTCAACTGCACTTCGACTCCATAACCATTTTCAATTCTCACTCGTCGAAGTGCAGTTGAAATGCACTGAAACGAAGTTGCATCTTTGTAGTGAGTAAAATAGTTTTGTCTATATGATAAAATTATAGTAAATAAATAATTATCGCTCTACTCGCTGTATCGAGCCCTCTTTTGGATTAATGTTGTGAACATTGGAATTTATATATTACTTTAGTTTTTCATCGCATCGGGTATATATATATATATATGTATATATATATGTGTGAATGTATATGGGCGCCTATATTATATGAATGTATGTATTTATGTGTGTGCATATATATGTATATATATGCATGTATATATCTAGGTATATGCATGTGTATTTGTACGTATATGTGTACATGTATATATATATATGAATATATATATTGGTGTGTGGGTGTATAGTTATTTGTATGTCTGCGTGTGTTTATATGTACATATATGCAAGAATATATATGTCTAAATAGGTTATAACTGATCTAATATTACCGCTTCATCATTATGACTCTACCGTTATTCCACACATTGGTATTTTATTATTATTATTATTATTATTATTATTATTATTATTATTAGGTTGGTGCAAAAATAATGACGTAATAATGTCGTTTTTTGACGTATTTTTAACGTCAAAAAACGACATTATTACGTCATTATTTTTGCACCAACCTAATATTATTATTCCTCTCATTGGTATTATTATTATTATTATTATTATTATTATTATTATTATTATTATTATTATTACTATATTATAAAAGTAATCTTATTATTATTTTTAAATCTTGTTATATTTCGAAATGTTTTTCGATATTACATTTTATTTTTTCAATATTTCTCGATATTACTTTAGAATTTTTTCGATATTTTAAAAAAATTAGATTATTTTTAATTTTAACTAAATTATAAATTCAAGATACAAAATTTAAAATTTTAGATTTTAATTATAAATATTTTACTCCTTAATTAATATTATTAAGAATATTTATATTTATTGTTTGTTTATCTTATGTTCACATTATATTTTTTTCTATTTTATTTTGTTGACAATTTTTAATTTATTTAAATTAATCTCAAATGAACCGCAATATGCCTATAAATGTTAATTTATTCATCCTTTTTTTCTTTCCCCTCATTTCTCCTCCCACCGCTGCTTCCACAATTGCTTTTTTTATATCTTTTCGTCTCATTTTCTCTGTGTTTCGTTTCCTGTGAAATGACTTGTTAAATAAGTCAATGTCTGGTCCTTACCTCCCTCCCTTACTCTTAAGTATTAGGTTGGTGCAAAAATAATGACGTAAGAATGTCGTTTTTTGACGTTAAAAATATGTCAAAAAACGACATTATTACGTCATTATTTTTGTACCAACCTAATATCTTAATAAAAAATCTATCTCTTCCTTTCCCCTCTAATTTCGACCATATCCGTCATGTTCTTCCTCCCCCTCTCTCTATGACTTTACATCAACTTAAAACTACCTCTCAAAAGAGTATAAAAATAATACATAAATTTAAAACCTTTTCCTACCCTTGGAAATGTGATCTGAGGAAGCAGGAAAAGACACGTTCCTGGAGAAATAAAATATAATCAATGGACCCTTAACGTTGTCTGTTTTCTAATTAAATTATTATTTGCACTGGTTTAGTATTGAGCTCCCTGAGATTATCCATACGGAATACTCAACTTTTCATTAACTACATATTTATATTTATATATATATATATATATATATATATATATATATATATATAAGGGTTGTGATTAAAAAAGGTATCGGGAACCAGTTGATTTAATCCCCACCTGAGCCCATACACTTTGGGGGATAATGGGCATCTCCCCCTCCTAATTCTCCACTCCGCAACTTGATATTTAATAAAATTTCAAGTTGCGGAGTGGAGAATTTCAAGTAGAATTTGATTTTTGAAGTGATAAATTAGAAGAGACGAGAACTGGAGCAATATGGTGATTGTAGAACGCATGAAAGATTACAGACTTAACCGAAAATTATTGCACAATCCATGGTCACTGGTGGAAGCTCTGTGGTGTGATGTGGTGACCACACTCTACACACTTTCCATGAAAGCACTACTATAAATAACAGAATTGAGCAAGAACAGCGTGCATGAATGATAGACTGGTATTCTTACAATTTTCACCTTTTCTTGATGTAAATTATGTATAAATTGTCAAATAGTTTGTATATGCCTATTCATTTTTTAGCAGCAGAGAACATTCAATCTCCAATTTTATATTTACATATGGTCTGTCACTGATATTTAGCACTTTAACCCATACACCTAGTGTACCTAAAAACTATATATTATTACATTCACACAATATATATATATATATATATATATATATATATATATATATATATATATATATATATATATATATGATGTAAAAAATTCGTTGGCATATAATTCAAGTAGATCCTCGTAATATAAAATATTAAAACTGGTCCCCAAAAACAGCTCAGTGTATTTATTATTACAGAGCCAATAATTAATATAAAAAAAATCCCAGATCACCTCATATGGGGAATAGTCTATTTCAGCAGACGAATATATCGGTCTGCTGTCTTAGCAACCTCGGTTTGGTCTGAGTTCGTTTCAGAAATAGAAATTTAAGTGTGAAAGATAAAATAAATTCAGAAAAAAAAAACTTCGAAAAACTAACAGAGAATTTATCCATTTCAATGTTTCAGTCAGACGAAAGCACGAGACTGGAGTGAAGGAAGGTTGGAATATATTTGTCTTAAAGGGGAGAAGTTTTATGAAATTGAACCTAAATATCAACCTTATGCTAACTTTTTTTATTTTTTTTTTTATTTTAGCTTTCACACATAATACTCGCTCGAAAGTGGCAACGAGTATTCTTTAGAATTATAAAAATGACAGCGATTGTTTGTTCACATCACACAATAGTGCTTCAACTAAAATTACCCAAAGTATGAAATATCACTTTTGAGGACGCATTCGAAGTATGATGCAGGGAAGTTTCTTGTTTTTTTTTTGTTTTGTTTTGTTTTTTATTACAAATAAATTATTCTTTAAATTAATCTCTTTAAATTCCAGGCGAACATATCTTAAAATCTCACTTCCTCAATAGTAAGAAATTTGAAAAGAAACAAAACATAAATTTCACTCTAAATAATATAAATTGGCTTGTGTATCGGGGTAGAGATTATGGTGGCTGGTGATCTTCGCTTCCGTAACAAAGAAAGAGGAACGTTGTAAATTTCGTTTCCGACAAAACCGGGTCGATTCATTATCAACACAGACAGTTTTATGTCAATATTGTCACTCACATTCTTGTTCAGATATTGATTTCTTGCTTGAGCCAATTGCAATTTATAACCCAAGGTTTTATTGTTTCTCGCTATTCTGTTGTACATTATATCAAATTTCATACCCCGGAGTGGATATATTCATTTTACTGGTATTGTCGATTTTAGAAGAAAGTAATTGATACCTGCAGAAGGCACGAAGAATATCCCATGTTCTCAATACTTATTAAGTCACAAACAATTTCATTAGTGATATGTCCCGGAAAGGGATTTATTTGTTCGAAGTAACAAAGTGGTAGTTGACTACTATAACCGGGTAGCACAATCTAGCAGGTAACCGTAATAGACTGGTCCTCGTCGTAAGGGTAGGCAATAGGCGTAGGCAATAGGCAAAGACAATAGGCGCCCTCCATGTACCTCCACATCAGTCTGTATTTATGGCTGACGCCAGCCAATCATATTATTCAGGTGTATGCATATTCATTACATCAACTGAACTGATGGAAAGTGAATTGAACTGCTATGTAATATCAGTCCTCCTATATGGTAGAGAATGCTCAGATATCTCCAAGTGACTTGAAGCAATGAGGATGTGGCTCCACAGAAGGATGCTGAGAATACGTTTGACTAAACATGTGAGTAACGTGGAAATGATGAGGAAAATGGAATCACACAGTATACTCATAATTAGATTAGGTAAGAGGCAGTTGAAATTTGCAGGACCCATTATGAGGAAAGTGGTCGTGGAGAACTTGGCACATACAGGGTATACTGAAGGCAAGAAAGCAGCGAGTAACCTGCCTAAAGAGCTTGTGAAAATAAACGACAGAACAGGGATTTAGAATTATAACCAAAAGACAAGCTTAACTACTAGCTCTAAAGGGTAGACCGTCGCAGAAAGCCATGATCAAACACGTCCTGAGGCACATAAAACTGGAAGCTAAAAGCTGGACAACACTGAAGCCTGAACGCAATAAGAAGCCCCATCTTCATCTTCCCCCCCAAAAAAATCATGACAATTCATAAATAAATAATGAGTAACTCTCCATGTTTTTGTTCCAAGGCCCATGACCCATTGAAGTAATTCAAAAATTGATTTAACCCAATGAGGTGCGCGTTCAATACCTTGCCACAGCAATAGTGAAAATAAAAAAAAAACTTGGAGAGTTGAGTAAGAGGAATTAACTTTGAAACTGGGATATCCAGAGTCATTACACGTGGAATTAGAACAATCTACCTTAACCCCACCCCGTGGACCGGTACAGTGAAATATCCCCAAATATATTACCTGAAGAAGACGGTAAACCAAAATGTAGAATATTACTTTTAAAATTGTCGTCCATTTCCTTACACGCGTCATTCACATCTACAAAATATTATTGTTGCCACTGCTTTTAGTCTAACTAGAAGCAGTGTAATCTGTCTATATTTCGGAGATGGCGTATTGTAAATATTTACATTATTTAAACCATTCGGACTGTTGGCCTCATCTTTATTTCCATATTCACAACCTTTCGGCCGTTGTAGCCTCTTACTTTCTTTTATTTTGTTCCTTCTGCTGTAGCCCCGTATTGCTCTTTGAACCAAACTACATTTTAGATTACACATGACCCAGTGGATAAAACTGTTATTTGATAATATCTGTCTATATTTCTGAGATGGGGTATTATGTACACTATTTACATTATTCGGACTATTGTCCTCATCTTTGTCACCATATTTATTACAACGTTTCGGCCTTTCAGTATCTGTCTATATCTCTAAGATGAGGTATTATGTACACTATTTTACATTATTCGGACTATTATCCTCATCTTTGTTGCCATATTTATCACAACGTTTAGGCCGTTGTACGCTCCGGCCTTCTACAGGTGGTTGGAATGTCCTTAAGGAAACATGGCACAGTGGATAATGGCGTTGGTTAGTATCTGTCTATATTTTCGGTGTATCGGGTACGTTCCGGTCCTTCAGTATCTGTCTATATTTCTGAGATAAGGTATTATGTACACTATTTACATTATTCGAACTATTGTCCTCATCTTTGTTACCATATTTATCACAACGTGTCGTCCGTTTTACGCTCCGGCCTTCTTCAGGTGGTTGGAATGTCGAACTGAAACCTTTATTTCGCTCGCTGTGGTAAACTGTTCTAGTTCCACGTGCCATGTCTAATGGATGTCAGTTGTCAGTTATCTCCTATAAATTAAGTTCTCCACTGCCTTAACCAGGTATTGAAGTCGCGACTCTTTAGGTCTTGTCACTCGATCTAACCAACACTTTTATCCATTGTTATCTAGTGACAGGACCCAAAGCGTTGTGAGTTAAATACCTTGTTAAGGCAGTATAAATAGTGTAAATTTACCTCTTCTCAGAAATGTTGGCATATGTTGAGGCTATAAGCCTTGTTTAAAAGACAGAGGTGCTGCGTGAAATGGACGATTATACTGCATTTGACTGAAAGATTATTGTTATGCATTTTAATGGACATGTACATAAATAAAATACTTTTCAAAATGTATTTATTTTTCAGTTTAACTCCAGCGATAGATTCTGCAAATGTATGAATCCATTCTGATGGGATCTTTTCTTAGACTGAAAAATTTGCCACATTAGCTTCCGCCACATTTGTTGCTTGGTTTTCTTCTTTACTGCTTCTTGATTATCCAGTAATAGAATGTTTAGCCTTTCAGTCATATTCTTCGCAAAGGCGACGATTCTGTTCATTAGGATTTGGACAGAAGCCATTACCATATAAGGCAGTAAGCCAAGATCACCAAAGAGAGATAATAGAATGACTGCCCCAAGAAATTTGAAGAAAATATAAAAGACAAAAAAAAAAAAAATAAATAAATAAAATTATAATAACAAAAATACCCGTTAAAATTAAAAGTTAATAACCGTTGTCAATACTTCATCTAAAATTAAAGATATCGTACTTCCTTCCTTCTAGGATCATGGCTCTCCACAAGTTCCAATCCCGTGTCGCTCTTAGTAACTTCTATTCTTTTTGCCATCCTTCCCACTCCCCGTTCAGGCATCATTTCACACAAACTGGGGTGAGGGGCAGTGCACCACTATGCCTTTTACTTTCGATATTACATGTAAGTACCAAATTCTACTTCGACATTATATTTCAATTGGAGACCGAGATCGTATTCCAATCAAGTTCGGTACATTCACTTACGTGTAAATACCCTTGGAGAAGATATAATATATTTTCTCTCCCAACTATGGATTAAATAGTCAAACTTGTACCTCTATTATATTAATAATTACCTTAGAAAATACTGTTAATATAAATATTCATAGAATTCAAAATAAGCTTCAGCTTTAAATAATCTGCAAAGGGTTGATATTCCGTAATAAAAAAAAACATCAATAAACCAACAAGCATTTTATGTTCAAAATAATTCAGCTGTCACATTCTAATTCTGAGGATGCTTCCTTTTTGTTTTTCTTTTCTTTTAGACTTCGTTGATTACACACTCTGCCTACGGTATTCACAGCAGCCTTCTGTAGAAACACATTTCCGTTGCTTCAAGTCTCTTCGTCTGTGAGGATATTTCTTGCATTAATTGCTACCGTTGAGATTAAATAGCGATTCGTCACTTCTTTGTTGCAAAGGAAATTTTCCTGTTTCTTAATACTTTGTTTCTCTTTTGGCTTGCATCTTTTTCTAATCCAAGGCAAGATCAGATTTCGGTGTTGCATTTACATTCTCTGTTAAAAATTAATCTTTTTACCATCATTCAACAGTGAAATAAGTAGTATTATGAATCTAGATCTATTGCTATTTAATTTTTTTCTGTCTTTCTGTGATGAATGTTTGTTGAATTTCAAGTACTAGAATTTTTGCACCACGCTCATGTGTTTTGAAAACTTCACAATATTTTATATTGTTATCGCTAAACTTTTTGTCGGGATTTACAAACTCTACATTTCGTTCAATTTCGCAAACCAATCGATAAAATTTAATAAGCTGATTTGTTTCGAAAAAAAAAACAATTTGACAAAAAAAAAAAAAATTACTTCGCGGTTTCATGATTTATTTAATTTAATTTAATTTAATAAGACTTCATGGTAAACAATATTTTTTAAGAAAATTTATGCTTTTCATTTTTCCTTTTTAACAACGAAAAATAAATTCTTAGGATATTTTACTCTTGAACATGTAACATACTAATGGCCATGCGTATATCTTTCTGTTCGGAGCCAAATTCAATTTTTTTAAAGCGTTTGGCCTTGTGATTTGTTATAGTTCTTGCAAAAACACTGAGAACTGGAATCCTGTATATATAAAAATTTAAATGAAAGCTATGCATAAAACAATATTGCATTTTTATTAAATGAATACTTGGTATCTTAATCATTAAATTCTTTTTAAAATAGTTGGAGTATTTTTATGTTAATAACATAGACAGACGGATGGACTAACGGAAGTTACATGATTTTATATTATTTTTTTAAGCGTTTCACCCCAAGTAAGGCGGAAAGCCACTATCACGCAAAGGGTTACAGAGAGTTGGAGCGAGAGCAAAGCGGAGTGATAGAGGAAAGGAAGAAGAGAAGGATAGGGGATAGATCAAGGCATCAGGAGACGTCGATTGACATTACATTTGAATAATTGGAGATTATAGCTATCAGGGAAACAGGAAAAGAGGAGGGAGTTCCACAGGCGAGAAATACGAGACATGAAGCTATTGGAGTAGAAGAGACGACTACATTTAACATTTACGACAGTGAAAGGGTGAGAGCGAGATGCCAGCCTAGTTGAACGCTTAAATTCATGAAGTCTGGGAACCAGCGAAAGCAGCTCATCCAAGTAGTTACCGTGAAAGTATTTGTAAAAAAGACAGAGGGAGGCGACGGCACATCTGTGAGAGAGCGACTGCAGACGAGATGCCAGATCAGGGCCAATTACATTGCATATCCGTCTCTGGATTTTATCAAGAACTTTGAGACAAACGGAAGGGGCACCAGACCATATATGGCAGCAATACTCCATGCAAGGGCGAATGGTTGATTTGTAGATTTGAAGGATCGACTCCGGCGAGAAAAATTTCCTGGTGTGGCACAGGGAGCCAACTCAATGTATTTGTTCAATCTCAGTTCAGCAGATAATATGAGACCGAGAAGTCGCAAAGAGGTGCACTCGTGGAGTTGAGCGTCAGACATTGTAATTGGGTGCAGGGATGGTTCTCTGTGGTGAGCAATAGAGAGCAGAATCTTGATGTCTACTTGTTATAGCAAAGAACACACTGACGTAATAAAATCTTCATCCTCCTGAGTAAATTTGCAAACCCCAGTTGTATTAATAAACACAGCTTTAATTCTCTACACAATCCCAAATCCTCAAAAACTGTAAACGATTTTAAGAATGCCATAAATTTGATCGGAGATTCTCAATAATTTTCTTTCATTATCCTCTAAACACTTATCAGAATGTCCGTGTCATTCAATATTGGTAAAAGCACAAACTACACAAAACACATATGACAATATTGAAGCAAAAACAAAGTAAATTATGCTTGATTACTGTTTTTCATACCATATTTATAATTTGAATTATGTATTAGTTTTAGAAGCTCATATCGATGTGTAAAAATTGTAACTGTAACGAAGGTCTACAACTTCACATATCATTGGAATTTTCAGGTAAATCTTTTGACAAACATGGCGACAAAGATGTGGACAATAGTCCGAATAATATAAATAGTGTACATTATGCCTTATCTCAGAAATATAGACATATACATAATATATGGTTATCAGCAAAATGAACAACCTAAAAAATAGATGAAAATTGGTGGTACCAATATCGAGGAAGTATAAAAATCTAAATATTTTGGAAGCATTTTAGCAGAGTACGGAAAGTGCCACGCCGAAATCTGAAGTGTGGGGCACTTATAGTGTGGGGCACCCAGTGAGAATCGAACTCACTATTCAGTCTTAATTGGTTTAGCGAGCAAGCTTGCCATATCTAAGTAGCCAATTTCCTTTCTTTATTCTCCGGAAGTCTTCGGGAAAGGTTACAAATTTAAAAGACGAATACCATCTTCAAGCAATTTAATGTTTAATAATGAACTCATTTTTGCATCACTACGACATTATTTTTTTCATTTTTTCTTTAACGACGAAAAAAAATGCGAACCTTGTTGAAAGTTTTTAAAGCTAATCACAATTCTCATCCACGTCTAAAAAAAACAAAACCCAAGAACCCATCTTTTTCTATTTAAGGAAACAATTAATACATATTGACGTCAATAAAGGAGTGGCGCTTTTAACCCCTAGGTCTGGGGAATGAGACTACCTTTCTTAATTAATCAGCCACCGGAAGCACCCGAGGGGATGCAGCTGCGGTTAAACCAATCTTCTCATCTAGAGAGATATCAAATGAAAAGCGCTTGCCATACTGTTCCATAGGATTCCTCGTTTTCATACTGCCTCTATCATAAGCTTCAATGAATTAGTGTTGCTAAATTTTCGCTAGGGGTCGCGTTAGTCGTATCGCTTTATAAGCTACGTAACTTGTTCATCTTTTATTAGTCGTCACGGGAAATTCGTATGTAGCGCGTTAGATGATCGCAAAAAGCCAACCTATATTTAATCCTCTCTTATATGCGTGAAAAGCAGCCAGGATGTCGCCATCAAAAGGCGGTTCGAACAAGGAAGGTTAAGAGAGGGACAGTTAGACTGAGAGACAAAGCCTGAGTGGAAATGTTTACCGATCGTTTAAAGAACGTATTGCAACCAATTTCCTCATTATGCCACATAGCGTAAACTATTTTATTAATCTTTTTATCTATAATAATGACCAACTAATACAAGGCGCAAGAGTCACTCATGGTAGAGAGTTACTGTATGATGATGAATGAGAGTAACAAATGGCATGAAGTGATGTTCATTGGATTGTGCAGGAAAGTATATATATCGACCGGGAAGTGAAGAGGTTAAGATTGTAGTGTTAGGGAAAACGTCCTGCCAGGAGTCTGTTCTATAAAGTAGATGAAGATGAAGCTGTCTAAATGGAATTTCTTACTATAGGAATATAAGGGGAACGAGGATGATTCATTCTTGTGTATGTAGTATGGTGTGTCCCAATTGTAAAGGTTAGGGCTGGTGGGACTAAGGAATATAGCTCGGCAGATCACATGCCATAAAAGTAGCGATATAACAGTCAGAGGCTAGCAACGTTTCCACTATGGGAAAGTGGTTGTTGGTTGGAAAATAATTCATTATTCATAAAGCCTCACAGACTCTTTTGAAATATATCAAAACAGGCAAGTGAAGATTGGGCAGTTTAAGCCCATATATGAAAGCATCAGTCTAATGAAGACCATCCAACACAAGGCTTAAGAGCCACTCAATGTAGACGGTTGTTGAATGAGATTGTTGTATGATGGAGTAAAATGAGGAGTAAAAAGTGCAAATTATGAAGATATTGCAGGTCATTTTGCTTTAACTCTCGACTTGAAAAGGTCAAGATTGTAGTGATTGAGAAAACATCCTGCCGGGTGCCTGTTTCACAAAGTATTAATTCTTGGGAAGAAGCTGTCCGCGTAGAACTTCTTATTAATGTAATGCGAACGGTTCGGCTGTCTCAGTCCTGATTAAAGAAGAGCAGTATTTACTTTTTGATCAAGTTTCGTAGTACATTTGAGAAAACGGAAAAGAAAAGGTGGAGCAAAAATATAACTTCCAATAAATATATAAAAAGCAAATAGCGCATTTCGTCTTCTGTTGGAATTTTTCAAGGCATACGTAAGGATTTCATTTTGCCACAATTAATTAGAAACAGAAGTGAAAATATCGTTTCTATTTCAGACTTTTTAAAACTATGAACGCTCATAAAATTGCAGGCTAATTGAAAATCAAGGTCAATTATGAATAATGTCATGTAATTTAATGTTTCAGAAAATAATATAATAATGTTTATATGTTATTAGTTAAGAAACGAAATGATTTCGAACCCACAATAGATTTTACCTTTGAATCTGAAACTGACAACAATTTACCCGTACAAGATACCATCATACGTAGACCGAATTATAGCATTTAGTTGGTCGTTTCAAGAAAATCTATCAAAAAGAATAACCTTATTAATTTCAATCCTCGCTAATCTGGAATAATTACATTATTTAAGATCTCTAAGACTGTCCAGACCCCAATTTCGACCTGTAGAAGAAATATATAAAGAAACTACTTTTAAAAACTACAATTATTTCATTTGTTTTTTTATATTTAAAATAAACGGGGATTAAAAGTTTTATGTCGTTA
The DNA here is from genome assembly GCA_963932145.1 of Acanthosepion lycidas. Classification (NCBI taxonomy): domain Eukaryota; kingdom Metazoa; phylum Mollusca; class Cephalopoda; order Sepiida; family Sepiidae; genus Acanthosepion; species Acanthosepion lycidas. The sequence goes on along the minus strand of OZ010598.1, from coordinate 86,466,126 downwards.
GTAGCTCTGTTACATCGAGGACTATTTTTAATACCAGCACTCAATATATATATATATATATATATATATATATATATATATATATATATATATATATATATATATATATAGAGAGAGAGAGAGAGAGAGAGAGAAGGAGAGAGAGAGGGAGATAGATAGATAGAGAGATAGAGACATTTGGATGTTTTTTATTTTAATTTACTGAAAAATAGCTAACAATTTCTATTTGTAATTCTCGCTCGACTGTGTGTTATTAGATACCGAAAATAAATTTCCTTAAGCAAGTAGCAACCAATCGTTAGTGGAAACAGATAAGTTTCGATTACAGGATTTGTAAATGTCATCGAAATTCTTCAAAGTGCATTTTTGATTGGAAATCAATAAAAGTCTGCCCTGAAAAGAGGGCAGCTGTCATCTGTGACAAATTACGCGAGTTATCTCCCTTCGTCGCTCATCCCGACGAGAGTAAAAGATTTATCTATATTTATTGTTTTTTCTGAGACGGATCTTGAAAACTTTTGCTAGCAAAACTTATTTTTGATTTCTTCTTTTTTTTTTAAATTTAATATTAACTACTTTTGTTAGTAGAAAATATGAATAAGTTGCTCAGTTATTTTTTTTTATTTATTATTACGCTTCCTTTTTTAAGTACTGCATTACCATTTTATTTTTGAAATTTTAAATAATAACAACACAAGAAGGTTTTTTTTTATTACAAATAATATAATTATAGCCGCCATTACGTTGACGGCAAGCTGATAAATGTCAAATCTAAATTGTAGCATTTTAAATGGACATATATCTTTTAGAAAATATATTCAATTTAAACACAGGAGAATACTTGAAAGTGACATTAAAAGACCGCCCTCTGCTTTAACCTTAATTTAAGCTCTCATGACATGTGTCCATTGAAATTTAATTCAAATAGTGTATTTCAGTTTGCGTGTACTTGTGTAAGTTTTAATTCAATGACAAACCTGAAAGTAGTCTTACACGAGTAGTCCGAAACTCTTGTCACCCGTATATAATATAATTTTGTTTTTTAGATGGTTGACATGAAAATGATAGCATTCATAGAGACCTTCTCGATATGTGACAGCGTTAATGAAAGTGAATAAACCGAACCCAGTACATGTGTTTTGTATTACTGTATTAGTTGTTCTTCTATTGTTCTCATTATTTTTGGTAAGAAGTGACAAGACTTTCTGACAAAAGTGTAATATGAAGGATTCCAGACCATAGAAATTATTCTCGAATTTCTTATATGCAGATAGACACCAACGAAACGTTCCTTCTTAATCTGCGCGTAGTCCCGTTTTAATGACATTAACGTTCCCGAGAAAAAAAAAGCCACGGTCTTAGGGACCTCATTAAGCAGTTGTAATTGAAAAAGACCTATTCCAAAGTTACTTGTATCTGAAATGTTTTCCAGTCTTTATTGCTATATAAGAATGTACAGGGTCGTCCGAAAATTTTGCCACCTTTAAATAACATCATTTTCTTTTTCAGATGGTTGATACGAGCTCCTGCATGAAAGTGATTGTATCCACAGAGACAGTCTCGATGTCTGACAGCGTCAATGAAAGTGAATATACCGAATCCAGTATATGTGCTTTGTATTACTGTATTATTTGTTATTCTGTTTTTCTCATTACTTTTTGGTAGGGGTTGACAAGACTTTCGAACCAACCTTTAGTATAAAGGATTCCAGATCATTGAAATTCCTCTCGAATTTTTCATATGTAGATACACATGGACGAGACGTTCTTTCTCAATCTGTGCGTAACCCCGTTCTCATGACATTAACGATCACAAGAAAAAAAAAAGGGCTATAGGCTTAGGGACCTCATTAGGCAGTTGTATGTGAAAAAGACCTATTTCCAAAGTTACTTGCATCTGAAATGTTGTCCGGTCTCCATTGCTATATAAGAATGTACAAGGTGTTCCAAAAGGCTTGTCACTCCTATAATACATAATTTCCAGACGGCTGACAAGACCTTCTACAAGCAAGACATGGTATTTATAGAGAGCTTCTCGTTGTGTGACAGCGTCAATGAAAGTAAATAAACTGAATCTTGTAAATATGCTTTATATTTTTATATTATTTGTTTCTTCTATTTTTCTAATTAAATTTTTGGTAGGGGCGACAAAACTTTCGGACCAGGCTGTAGAATATTAAAGAAAAAAAATAGTAAATGATAATTATATTTCTGGGAAATTTTGTAATTATCTGACATTTTGTAATTTATTTGATATACTATCGGGTTTTTCGTTGTGAATTTAATCGTAAAGTGAAAACCTGCCCTATTATAGCTGAGTTCTCGTAGGTCATAGTTCGTAATGTTTCTGTTGGTTGTCCAGCAAACACGAGTATATTCGTTCGCTTGTCTTTAGATCTCGTGATCTTGTGTTGCACCAGCAATCACCACGAAACTCTTGTCAGTGACTGGTCATGTTGATCAGATTAAGCAGGTCAAAGCTTCAACTTCGTCAACTAGCAGGTTTGTTAACTTTCCTTTTCAATTAGGTCTTCTCGAAAGAGGATTTTCAACTATCAGCCATTTTTCTTGGAAAAAAAGAAACCGCTTTTATATCAAATCTCAAGAATTTAATTCCTCTTTGGCAACGAATAGATCCTTCTTTTAAACCCATTGTATTTATTAATGGAATTAATGCTATATGAATCTACAGGGTGGCGTGAAAGTCGTAACATTCCTAGATAACATAATTTTAAATTTCAGAGGACTGATACGAAAATGATGGTGTTTACACAGACCTTGTTAATGTGTGACAGCGTCATTGTAATTGAATGGACTTAAACCAGTTCATATACTTTGTATTACTGCATTACTCATTCTTCTATATATATTTCTGAATACAAGGTTGGTATAGATGGAATAATATTCCAGTAACGAAAAATTAATATTTTTATAAAAGTGCTCAATACAAAGCAGAGCGAATAATATTTAGTTAAAGATTATAACACCATCATATGACAAGACACCAGAAGTGTTGAAACAAAATGACTATTTTTGTAGTGATGTTGTAACATACATATGTTATAATTTATATATATATATATATATATATATATATATATATATATATATATATATATATATATATATATATATATATATATATGTGGGGGGTGTATGTGTGTGTATGAACTTTGAAGTCAATACTTCTAGGCGACAGACCAAGACCAAGGGGTTACTGGGCGTTAAAGAATTAAAAAGAGAAGCATTACGAAGGAGTGAAAACTATAGAAGAGCAACAAGGAGGAGAGTACATCTTGATAGCCATTACATTTGTTTTGTTTTTTTTGCAGATTAAAGTTGGCTAGAAAGCATGGAGCCGGGAGTGAGTTCCATAAGCCCGAAATTCAGTCAGCCATCTCATCTGTAAATAGATGAGATTTCGAATTCAGTCATGTATTGCCCTTAAATTCAAAGGGTTTAGGTAACATAGCGTAGTGCTAATCCGAATAGTTACTATGAATGTATTTATAAAACAGGCACAGAGAAGCAACCTTACGGCGATAGGAAAGTGACTGAAGCCGATCCGCCTGATCAGGACCAATAATATTGCTGATTATTCTTTGGATTCTATCAAGGAGCTCAAGTTAAATAGCAGGGGCACGGGACCATATGTGGTAGCAATATTCCAAGCATAAACGAATGGTAGATTTAGTAATGGATAGCGGCTCGGATTGAGGAATCGGAGACCCGAGTTCGAATTCCAGTTGGATCCATTACATTCACTTATGTGGTAATGCCCTTAGAAAAGGTATGAATCATCTTCTTATACCCCCACCCCCCAGCTATGGGTAGTTATCAGGACAGACCGTGTTCTATAGCCATCAGTGGCAACTGGTCTACCGCAGAAAGAAATGGCAATATACTGCGGGGAAAATATGTCTCGTGAATTATATATCGAAGGATACATCCATGATTGCCTACAGGTGTATCACACATGGCACATATTCCTTGTATATATGTCGAGTTCGAATTCCAGTCGAATCCATTACATTCACTTACGTGCTAATACCCTTGGGAAAAGTATGAATACTCTTCTTCTACCTACCCAGTTATGGGTAAAAAGCAGGACAAACCGGGTTCTATAGCCTTCACTGGCAACTGGTTTACCGCAGAAAGAAATGGTAACCTACTGCGGAAAAAAACTGCCTTGTCAGTCATGTATCGAAAGATATATGATCGCCTAAGCGTGTTCATGCATGGCACATAACTGATGATAGATTCTGGAGAGAAAAATTCTCTCACACGATAGAGTGACCCAACTTTCTTAGTAGCTGAGTTAGATTCATTATACTCTTTATATATATATATATATATATATATATATATATATATATATATATATATATATATGTGTGTGTGTGTGTGTGTGTATTTACGCTAATGCTCACCCAATAAAAAGCTCAAGAGATATTCAAGACAGAGGGTTTCTAGATAAAGTTGTATGAGTTTAAAAACAGTCAAGAATTGCAGTTCATAATGATATGTAGGAAAGATAAGGGTTAACCACAGACTTCAAGAAGTCAAGATTACTGTGATCGGGAAAACAAATCCACCTTTAAAAAAACAGAATGGACTCTCAAGTGCATCCAAGACAAAACAAACCATACCACAAGACTCATATGTGCATCTTCTAGTCGTACACATGTTAAAGATTCTTCCTCTAACAGGAAGCCAAAATATTACCCCTTAGTTGTCTCTATTCTGGTTCTTCCCCTGGAAAAATAAAAAAACTTATACATGATATATTTTCGGTGAATTTATAAATAATTTTTGTTGTCAAAGCCGAAACTTGTTCGTAAATGCTTCCTAAACGCCAAGTCAGAAAGGAAATTCGACATTTTTAAAATGTTCAAAAACAGGAAAATTAAGAACAAAAAGAGATTCTTCTATTCACTGTCATATATCATCTAAATAAACGGCAAATTCTGTCTGTCCGTCCCCTTAACACGAGCCACACCTGCTTTACATAGACACATTATACCTTTTTGGAATCGGGATGCCCTTCATCTGGTACTTGAACACTCATCATTGAGATTTGTATTCAGATGAGGAGGGAACAGTTAAAACTTCAAATTTTAAAATAACTGAAAAATTAGTGGTTTTAAAACTTTTTTTTTTAATTGATACTGAGATTAATGTCAGAAAAAAATTTTATAAATTAAAATATTTTTGTTTTAAATTCACTTTAAAATATCTCCAAAACTTTGAGAATTGAGAGAATCAATTTTATTTCTTCAAAATGCTAAGGGATCAGAATTAATTGAGAGATTTAGTGACGTGATGTCTTGAAGTTCTGTAGAGTTTGTGATTTGAAGAATTCAGTTTTCGGCATCAGTTCTATTTTCGGTCCAAATCGGGGTTTTAGTCCAAATCTGAGTTTCGGCCCAATTCGTAATTCCGGCCCATATAAAAACGGATTTGGGCTGGAATTGGACCTATACCACGGCTAAGAGTTAAAGTGAAGTTTTGAAATTCTATGGAGGGAATTGAGGAATTGAGAGTTATTTCTTCAAAATTATAATTGTTGTTTTCTAAGCTGGAACAGAAGTCCCTTTATTTTGGGGTCGCAGCCTCAATTAGCCCTCTGTATGAGCTATCTTAAAAGTACGCACGGAGTGCGGCTTTTAAGCTAGTAACTAATACTATTAGCTTGAAAAACTGCAGAATGAACGAACATGATCATCCAAGGCTGCGTGTACCATGCCACAAGAGAGACTTGTGTATTATATATATATATATATATATATATATATATATATATATATATATATATATATATATATATATATATTTAACCTCTATTCTACCAGGAAACCTAACGTTACCCCTTATCTAAGCCAAATCGAGCCTGGCGTTCCTTTGCAAAAAATATGCATGATCAGCCTGAGATAATTTTTTGTAAGTTTTAAAAACAGATTGGATTTAATTCTCATTTTGTTGTCAAAGTAGAATTTTGTTCATAAAAGGTTTCTAAAGATAGCGTGAATGCATAATCGCCATTTTTAAAACTTAAAATAAAAAAAAGAGAAAGATGTACATATGAATATACGGACACTTCTCGTCATGCGACAGAAATAAATAGAACGTAACATTTTTTTTCTAAATTAGTAAATATAATTTCTGAACCGTCGAGGAGCAGGCTTCGTCAAAATTGACATTTTGCAGACACACATTAAAACGTCAGACAAATATGATTTCCTTGGCGAAGATATTTTCGTAATTGAGTTCAAGTGGCGGATACTGTTTAATATTAATTCATTCGGGTGTCATTGGCAATGTTTTGAAATTTTCACAAGACAGGGAAGAAGGAGAACAGGACAACAAAAAAGAAAAGAAGGAAGTGTCACCTCATCGACACGAAGTCGCTATTTCATTCTCTTGTATATAAAAAAAAAGGCCCAAGATACGCCTTATGAAATAGAAACACGAAAATCAAACAAGTATAGACTATTAATTCTGTACGGTGGCTAATTTTTCGAATTTAAGCGCAGTACTAGACTGGCGATTAGGTCTCACCTTTTAACCGTTGACGTAGCTAGATGTAACCATTAATTCTATGCTAACAGTTTTTTTACGCACTTCTCGCTTGTAGAACTCCTTTCCGGTTACATGCTTTCCAGCCAACTTTAATGCTAACAATTTTAAATGCAATGCCAATCGCTATCTGCTGTCTTCCTGATTACTCTTCCACCGTTCTCGCTTCTTTGTAAGGTCCGTGTTTCTAACTCTTCTACAACCAGTAACCACTTACGTAGATTTAATGCCTTGCATGGGTTGAACCCGATTAAAACAATAAATAAGCCTTTTAAATGTTGATGAAAAATGTGGCATTGAAACTTAAAGGTTCATGTGAATCTTGAAAGATATTACCCCCTAAAGAAAAGACTAAACAAAGATTTAAGAAAATTTTGCTAAAAACAAAGAAAAGAGTGACCAACTGCAACGTAATATAAAATTTCCTATATAGATGGGAATACGAGACAAAATCCTCACAGATGTATAGGAGACTTCAGATAACAGAAGTGTAGTTCTACAGAGGAATGCTGGGAATACCACGGACGGAGTTTTAAGCAAGAGGATAATTTCAAGAAAATTATACATCAAATCAGAAAGAGGGATTTGAAATTTCAGGGACATATAGTGATTTTCAAAGCGTAGCTTAGATGTGGCACAAGGTCAAAAGTAGGGTGCAATCAGTGAGGTTGGAACTCAATATTTAGTCTTAATTCTTCTAGCGAGACAAGCATGCTAGCCATTGACACCGCCACGAGGTGCCCAATTGAAGGGATATATAATGAGAAAATAATATTTTAAAAATTGTCACTAATAGGGCATTGAGGGCAAGTAAGAACAGAGGAAAGAAGTGAGTTCCCTAACTAGCTTGTGTAAAAAGACAAAGATTGCCAATAACTACAAAGTGTAGGGACATGGGGAAAGGCATGATCGCTCATATACTAAAGAGAAACGACAGGTAGAAGAATATTGATGCTAATGTGAACCCGGAGATGACAAAATTGCAAAATAAAACCTAAATATATCGGTAATCTGAGATTAACAACATATAAATGGATTCAGCATGTCGAGTTAAAATTTTGATTGTGACGATTTGAGGTTAATTCACACTTATATGCTTGAATTTATAAAAATAGTCTACCGTTTGAATTCAGAAGTGTTCTTTTTTAAACTTCTTTCAACCTAAGTTTAGAAACTCCTGTCTACTCTGCTTTAAATGTAGCATGATGATATAATAAGATTTGCACTCAGTTTCACACCAGGTGAATGAATGACATAGTATACTCCAGGTCGACGAATAAAAAAGAGGATGATACTGCCGTTACAACCAGTTTAAAGAGTACATATTTAGCTATAGTGTTATTAAATCTCCCCTCATTAAGGTACAAGTTATCTCTTCGGGGATGTGCATTTGAGAGAAAGGGAAACCTGCCCTCTAAGGGCAAAATTCGAACCCGGTCGCCGAATCCACATTAATTGATGCGAAACGTTACGCCAACCGCACACCTAATGTTTACTTTAACATGTAGGATCCAGAATTCACGCTATCGTCATAAACTGGACATTTGCTTATTACCTATCTCCATGTTTTCGGGAGAAAATAAATAGATATGAATAAACTGATACTAATATTTTATACTAATGTTTACCTATGAAAGAAATAGTCAACGTAGAGATTTTACTGGGCGGTGTTGTAAGATCGTAAAATTTAACTTTTTGAGGATCATGGCTCTCCACAGCTGATTGATTGATTTATTATTTTACGGATTATCAATGTTATTCAAGTTATTTAAAGCCATAAAATTAGAAATAATTATTATTTTTCCGATATGGATAATTTATTCAGAGATGAAGAAGAGACAATAACGAAGTTTTATAGAAAATAGAAGCAAAAGCTCCTCCTTTATGGTAGTAAATGATAGCATCCTATCCAAGATGGAGAAAAATCTTGAGGCAACATAAAAGTGATTCTACAGAAGGATACTGAGAATACAATGGACCGGGCATATGAGGAACGACGAAGTTTTCAAAAAGATGGAAAAAATAGGTTTTTCTATATGTCAGTAAATGCTGGACAATCTCCTCAGAGTTGCATTCAAGACCTGAAGCAACAGAAAAGTGTTTCTACAGAAGGATGCTGAGAATCCCATGGACCGAACGTGTGAGGAACGATGAATTTTTAGAGAAACTGAAAACAAAAAGGAAAGTTATACTTATCAGGATGAGACAGTTGAAATTTCAAGGACACATCACGAGAAAAGTGGGCTGGGAAAATCTGATCCTCACAGGACAGATCGAAGTCAAGAAGGACAGAGAAAAACAACGCATAACTTGAAGCCTGAATGGCGGAACAAGTTTAAGAAGAGAAAACAAAGAAATTTATTAAGAGCTACAAAGGAGAGGAGATTGTGGAGAGCAATGATAGCTTACAAGGAGAGAAAAAAAGATACAAGTTCTACTACGCGAAGTCAAGATGTGCAGTTCATTTGGTTACGCAGGAAAAATAAGAGTTAATTCTATATTTGAAGATGTCAAGATTGCAGGGGTCGGGAAAATATGGCATCTTTATAAACAACACAAAATGGTCATTCAAGTGAATCCAAGACAAGAACCATGCCACAAGACTCACAAGTACATCTTCTGTTTGCGAAGATGTTTAAAACTCTTTTTCTAACAGGAAGCCGAACATTATCCACTAGGACAGTCATATCGATTCTGATGCGGCCTCACCAAAAATATGCTTGAAAAGTCTGAGATATTTTGGGGGAGTTTAAACTTAGATATTTAGAAAATATCAAAGCCCAAATACAGTACTTACCATTTTGTCATAAAGCTTGGTATCGATTTTGGTATAATCGATCGCATCGTGCATTGATGCTCGCCGCTGTCGGAGTCGTGAAACGCAAGGGCTCATGTCGAGTTTTGAACCTCGTTCCGTACCGCCTCCTTCGCCATCCGATCTGTTTGACGGGAAATAGAAAGCTAAATCCTTGACCGCAGCGGCTGAAGTCGGGGTCGGTGTTCCGGAACTGCCTTCTGTGAATAAAGCAAAATTAAGGCTTTTATTATTTCTGTTATCTATTGAAGAGAAAATTATGGATCGAATTCAATAAGCAGGCGTAATGATCAAGAAAGTACAGCTTGTTAACCAGTACCCCTTAACGAGGCTACACACATTTCATACATTATTTTTTTGTATTTTGATATTCACAAAGAAGAGACAATTACGAGGTTTTATAGAAAATGGAAGCAAAAGCTCCTCCTCTATGGCAGTAAACGATGCAGCATCTCATCAAAGATGGAGAAAAATCTTGAGGCAGCATAAAAGTGATTCTACAGAAGGATGCTGAGAATATAATGGACCGAACATATGAGGAACGACGAAGTTTTAGAAAAAAAAATAGAAAAAAAACAGGATCTTCTATTTGGCAACAAATGCTGGACAATCTCCTCAAAGATGCATTCAGGACTTTAAGCAACAGAAATGTTGCTCTACAGAAGGATGCTGAGAATCTCATGGACCGAACGTGTGAGTAACAACGAAATTTTGGAGAAACTGAAAACAAAAAGGAAAGTTATAGCTATCATCAGGATGAGATAGTTGAAATTTCTAGGACATAACACGAGGATAGTGGGCTTGGAAAATCTGATATTCACAGGACAGATCGAAGTAAAGAAGGATAGAGAAAAACAACGCATAACTGAGAGATTGAATGGCGGAACAAGTTTTAGAAGGGAAAACAAACCTCTATCACGAGTGACTTTAGGGCCACTCCAGATAGAGGTTTACAGAGTCAGAGGTAAAGATTATACAGAAAGGTATGGAAGATTACGCTTAACTCTAGAATTAAAAAAGGTTACAATTGAAGCGACTCCCTACAGGAAGTATCGTGTAGAGAGTCGGTTTCACACACAGTGGTTCGATCGAAGAAATTGCTCGAGTGAAACATATATTTCAGAAAAGGAATGCGAAGGGAATAATAGTGGTTCGCTACAACGTGCGTGGTGTGGCGGTTCCTAGCCGTGAAGGTTACGGCTGGCGGGACTAAGGAATGTATTACGCCTGAACACTTTCTATGAGTAAAGAGTTGTAGGGTAGAAAATAATTCGTCACCCACAAGAACGTAGAGATTCTTTTCGGCTCTATCGATAATGGAAAATGAAGAATGGGCAGATTATGTCCATTTATTGTCCAGGAGACACATCGAAGTGGTGTAATGGTTAGTGAGCTTGTCTCGCTAGAATAATTACGACTGAGTGCTGAGTTCGATCCTCACTGGGTGCCCCCATACTTTCGGTCTTGTGCCACATCTAAACTACGGTTGAGAAATCAATATATGGTTGCAGGACTTCATTTTCGACCTCATCTTGTTCTCTTTGTTGAATTATAAATCGTATAAATGAGAAATTCAAATTTGAATTTATTCTTGAATAATGTCCCAAAAAAGCTTGTGAAGAAAAGTGGATTCATCCTTTATATAATGTATCAGCATGCTTACTACAGTTTAAGGCTACCAGTCTGTTGTAACCTAGGGAAGGTTACTGAATAGAATAATCATACGAAGGATGGTAATGAACGATAAAACTTAGGATAAGAATAACGCATATAAGATACGCCAAAGGCGCGTAGAAGAAGTAGTCAGCAGCTAAAAGTGAGTTAAGTGAATTCCACAATGAATCTCCAACTGCAGGATATCTACCAACCGCCCCACGCGGCCAGATATGGTACAAGACTGAATTTAATGTGTGGTATCCGAGCCCATTGACTCGCCCCAAATACCCCGTAGACCCCGTATAAAACGGTGTCGGGTAGCTGTTTCTCCAGACAAAACTCTGGCCTTCGACATAACCTCGCCTAGGAATTCTGTCTGCCCGGAGGCAGAGAGTTTGACCAGCACACCTGGAGACGAATCTCCAGCTCTATACCGTAGACCCACACATACAGTATTC
>OZ010598.1:86402122-86449622 GCA_963932145.1 Acanthosepion lycidas | reverse complement strand
AAAAATTAATCATAATGGATATTACTTCATCTACAGAATTGAAATAATATATCTTAATGTTTTGTTTTTCATCCTTTTTTTTTTCGTTGGGTTAGCGGGTCAAAATCGAAGTTGAAATTATTGTTGGTGCCGAAAGACCTGGCAAGCAAAATATCGAAAAAAATGCCTGAAAGACCATTAAATGGAATTGAAATAGATCATTTCTGTTAGAAATTCCAGACAGAAGATCATAAAAATAACTAGGCATTCTGGATAAAAATAAAAGAAAAAAAAACAACACATTTTTTACTTAAGTCTATGTACTTTTCGGACACCATGGCTTCATTTTTGGATTCTATCCGTTCCATTTTCGACAAGGGGCACCAAAAATTGCTTTTTTATTATAGATAGTAAACAGCATGTGGGACTTGGATAAAATCTTTGAAAAACAAAAGAAAAAAAAAAAGAAAAGAAACTACATTTAAGATTTTATTTTGTTAAAAATTTAAGCTCATTTGGAAAATCTGTCAGTGGCGGAATGACAGTGATACAATTGATCCAGACCGCGAGATATTGTTATTTGATAAAGCTATTTGTTCGTGATATTACATCGTAGCGTACTAATGGTGTTACTTACATTTAGGACATTTCTCAACTTATGGCAGCATCTGAAACTATATGCAGAATTTGATATATAACTAAAAACTCTTACAGAAAATAGTAAAGAGATCAGTGAGAGAAATGAGTAAATATCAATTGCAAGACAGAATTCATGGTAGTTAGCAAAAATAAATAGTCCGACTTGCAAGATACGAACATCAAACAAGCAGAAAAAAATCAGGTGAATTCTTTAAAAGAGGACGGAAAATGCGACACCGAAATCCGAAGACACATTTCAAAGTCTTAAGGATCATTTCGTTAAAAACAAGAAAAGAGTACTGAACTTATTATTCTGACTATTATCCTTATATTCACGACGTTTCAGCCGTTGTACGCTCCGGCCTTCTTCAGGTGACTGGAGTTTCAAACCGAACCCTTTATTTCCTCCACCGGAGTAGATTGCTCTAGTTCCACGTGTCATGTCTCTTCCGGATGTCTCAGTAATTTGCCTTTAAGTCAACATTCCAAAATGTATCGCCATATTAATGATTATATATTGTACATATTTTGATTATTTGCATTATTTACATTATTCGGACTGTTATCCTCATCTTCATTGCCATATGCATAACATTTCGGCCTCTATATCTCTGAGATGAGGTATTATGATTACTTGTATTATTAACATTATTCAGCCTGTTATCCTCACCTTCATCGTCATATTCATAACATTTCGGCCCCTATATCACGGAGATGAGGTATTATGATTGCATGTATTATTTACATTATTCGGACTATTATCCTCATCCTCATTGTCATAACAGTCGGAATAATGTAAATAATCATAATACCTCATCTCAGAGTTATAGAGGCCGAAACATTCTGAATATTGCAATGAAGATGAGGAAAACAGCCTGAATTATGTAAATAATGTAAGTAATAATAATCTCAGAGATATAGAGGCCGAAATATTGTGAATATGGCAATGAAGATGAGGATGTCAGTCCGAATAATGTAAATAATGCAAGTAATGATAATACCTCATCGCAGATATATAGAAGATGAAGATTATTGTTATCATAACGTTTCAGCCGTTGTTCCCTCAAGTGCTTATTGATCTGGGTAACCAATAGGGAATCCTGAACAACTGAGCACTTTCATCTTCAGGGATAGACTGTTACACTTCCTATATTTAGGGATATCGTTTCGTTCTTATATATAGTCCTTATCAGTTATTGTTTGTTCGTACACACTGCCCGATTCCGGGATTGAACTCACAGCCATTATATCAGCAAATTCAAAAAGTAACGTCTTAATCCACCAGGCCATTCTTGTGTAGGACAATGCTCTGTAGTGAACATGGAACCTATAACCTAACTGCTGCTGCATTAAGGCCGTAAATGGAGAAAGTAAGACATGCATAATATGAGGATAGGTAGGATAGATAACGGTTTTTTTCTAGATTTTGAGACGTTAAGATAGTAGCCATCGAAAGGCATCTTTTCGGTAGCTTGTTCCCCAAAGCAGCACCACGAGGGAAGAAGTTGGTATGACACGAAGGTATTTATTTAGCTCATTTTACATAGTTACAAATTGACTGGTGAGCAATGTAGAGCAAAGATCTAACACGCATACACATTCAGGCGGACCTATATACGTGCAGCCTTCACCATTCCAGTAGAATACGTAGCTAATAAGAAGGATTCGAACCTGTATTCCTGGCGTGGAAGGTTTGAATATGTTGAAATAAGAAGTGTACGTCGTCTGAATATTTGATGGGAAAATAGCGTAGTGTAACGACGGGCTAGCAATGGTTCATCTGTACGAAATGTAATAGGTGGTGAATAAATTGTTTTCCTCACGAAAGAGCAGCAATAATTCCTTTTTGTTCAGATGTGAGTTTTGTGAAGAGAAGAACATGATAAGAAGAATGAGACACTTTCTGGTGCCGTAAAAAGAACTGCATCTGTAGCGATGGCATAAAAATGCCAGTTCCATTCGTGGCCAGGAGGGATCTTGAGTCCCAGTACACGTTCAAGGCAAGGAACTCCATTGAGATAAATGTTTGTATTTAATATATATATATATATATATATATATATATATATATATATATATATATATATATATATATATACATTACATTATATATATATATATATATATATATATATATATATATATATATTACATTATATATATATATATATATATATATATATATATATATATATATTACATTATTTATATATATATATATATATATATATATATATATATATATATATATATATATAATTAAGTTGTAAGGAACTTGGTAAACCGAATTGGTAAATCCAAAGAGGATGAAATCCTGAGAGCTCAATGTTAGGACAGAGCTAATATGTAATGAAAAACAAACCACTTTAATGTACCATTACGATAATTTATTTAAGGATTGAGGTGAAATAAATTACCGTAATGGTACATTAAAGTGGTTTGTTTTTCATTACATATTTATATATATATATATATATATATATATATATATATATATATATATATATATATATATTCCAACACATTTAATGAAATTCCGAATTAGCTTTACTTAGTATCTTAGTTCGAATTCAATTCCAGTTCATTACATTCACATACGTGCTAATACTCTTGGGTAAGCTAAAGATCGATTTCTTCTTCCGCCAGCTATGGGTAAATATCCGAAAAGCGTAGGTCCTTTATCTTTGGGTGGGCATTAGTCTAATAGAAAGAACACTCTGGATTCAAATCAGTTTTTTTTTTATCTCGACCAGGAACCACCACCGCTCGCACAGGCTCGTGGTAGGGTGTATTGAGAACCTTTTACAACAGAGAAAATTGCTGGCTTTGTAATTAATGTTCAGCCATCATTGAATCACGCATTTATGCAAATTGTCCGTCTTGCTCTTGCAGATTTGGACTGGTACGTATCGAGTGAGCCTTGCCTCGAACCTTTGACCCATTCCACCTACACAGCATCACACTGGCATTTGAACTGGTCAATTACCGAACAAATCTGATGGGGAGATAGAACACTATTTCGGATCGATCTCGAAATTGGTCGGGCAGTACTGATAATGAGTGGACTGGCAGAGAGATAAAAAGTTTTTCCCAGAAAAAGAAATCCGACGAGCAAAACCGTTACTCCCATCACCGATTTTCTTGTTATTCAGTTGAAAATTTGTGACGCTGATTCAGCAAAGTATCGACCAATCAAGAAACGAGTCTAAGATAAATCAGAGCTCGTTAGCGCCAAAACGTCTGTTGGCACGCAACTTCACCTTTGACCTCTCGTGGAACTCGTATAGTGGATCCGTTGCTAAAGATGCTGGGTGATGATGGGTTCCTTTTATCATAACATTTTTATAAAATAAATTCTGATATTCACAGTTGAAGCATTCGAACTCGTAACTATACAATAACGAGAATCCCCCTTTTTTTTTGTAGACAACAATTGACTTAATACCGTTTGGTCGTGAAATCCGGCGTAGTATTTAGTTGGTTATACATAAGATGATACGACGACATTTTAGTCTGCCTGAGTTGTACTATATGATTTTAAAATGAAATGATTATCATAATGGTTTAAGACAGCATTTCAAAAATATGGAAATTAATAAACATGGCCCACATACGTAGAAAGGAAAACATCAAAAATATTTCAGTATTTAATTTAGTGATGTACGTGGTTACCGATATTTTCACATCGATCCAATGTACATTTTTGACTCGTTTATAATCATAACAGTATATATATATATATATATATATACATATATATATATATATATATATATATATATATATATATATATATATATATATATATATATTGGTATAAAATGGCAATTGGAAAAAAGAAATTGGATTTGCCGACGCGTTTCGTCTTCCGACTTTTTCAAAGCAAAAATGAAATCGAAATGTTCTTGTTGCCTTCAAAAAGTCGGAAGACGAAACGCGTCGGCAAAATCTAAGATCTTTTTTCCAATTGTCATTTTATACCAATCTGTCTTGTCCACAGAATTGATCTGGGAATTTAACTATATATATATATATATATATATATATATATATATATATATATATATATATATAGTTATGGTTATATGGATATACATATATATATATATATATATATATATATATATTTGAATAAAAACAGACCACTTTAAGGTTCCATGTAATAAGTTATTTCACCACAACCCCTTTAACAGGGCTCTGGATCATCAGACTTTACTTCCAAAGGTTGAAATGAAAAAAAACAAAAACAAACCCTGTTAAAGGGGTTGTGGTGAAATAACTTATTACATGGAACCTTAAAGTGGTCTGTTTTTATTCAAACATATCTGCTCTGAATTTTACATTGAGCACTCTGGATATCATCCTCCTTGTTGGGTCTACCCATGCGGATTACCTAGTTTTGCATAAACTATATATATATATATATATATATATATATATATATATATATATATATATATATATATATATATATATATATATTGTTATGGTTATATGCTTATACATATATATATATGTATATATTGTTATGATTATATGTTTATCTCTCTCTCTCTCACTCTCTCTCTATATATATATATATACATACATATATATAAATATATATATGTATATATATTCTAGTCATAAAGGAGTAAAATTCGACATGGCGTTAATGGTTTAAGACAGCATTTTAAAAATATGTAAATTTATAAACATGGCCACTTACAAACGAAAACAAAGTCAGAACTGAAAGAAAAACATCATATATATATATATATATATATATATATATATATATATATATATGGTTATAATCGAGTAAAAAAAAGACATTGCATCGATGTGAGAATATCGGTGACCACGTACATCACTAAATTAAATGCTGAAAAATTATTTTTCAAAACAACTTTCGCTTTTTTTCTTACTTTTTTCTTTCCTTCTTTCAATTTATTTCTACACTCTCGGTAAATATAATTGCGACGTGTTGAATATGTGTTGAAGCTAACTGAAATTTGAACCTATATACAATATTCCGTGATAAAAGTAACCGATCATAAATTCTCCTCAATACGTGCACAGATTCTATAATTACGCGACTATCAAATTTACACCTAGATCCTATTAACTCACTGCGGTCAGTCATGCCCATACGACCATACAGCTGTCAAATATAATCCACGTCTTTTTGTCTCTGCTGTCGCAATTGAGCAGGAGATTGCGATTGACTAACTGTACAAGTCAAGTATCTCTATCCTTGCATCTGCTAAGTAGCAAGGGCATACTATTGGAGTGTATTATTCTGCTGGAACAGCATAACATTTTGCTATGTGGGTGTATATAGCGCTATTCAACGTGTCCCTCTACAAAAATACAGAGGAAGCGATGTAACTTATGACAACACACATCCATAGCTTAGGTGCGGAACAAGGCCAAAATTAGGGGCTACCCAGTGGGGATCGAACTCACTATTCAGTCGTAATTGTTCTAGTGAGCCAAGCTTGATAACCATTACACCGCCTCGAAGTGCCCCGACAGCACACATCATGAAAACAGCGTTGACATGGTTTTAGATTGTGCAAATGAGCAAATGTACTCTGCAAGATATCACTGACAAGCTTGAAAACTTCCTAATTTACATGAAGGTCTAACACTTTATCTTCCTTGTCCCTTGTTTCTTCAGGCTTTAAGCAATCATGGCTCTCCACAACTTCCTATTTTCGTAGTGGTTAGCAATGGTTGGCTTTTTAATAGTCCTCTCAAATCCCTTTCAGTCAGCCCATTACACAAGTTCGATAGGTAGGTGACTCGTTAACATCTTGTTCTTCTAGCCTTCAGTATGTCAACTGAGTATCAAATATTGCAGGCCTTCGTTTCTCATGATGAACCACAGAATATTCAATTGTCTCTTTCTGATATGACGTAAAAATTTCCTTTTGATGCCTATTTTACTTAAAATTGACTCACTGCTCCCATTCCACGTGCAAGATCGCCCCCATCATCAGCCTGTAAAACATCTCTCTTCCAAAAAGTCTTCGCTTTATCTACAGGAAAATTGACTATGTGTTTAGATTATTCCTTCGAGTTAGCTGGGGCATTCATGAGTCTATCACACTAACCATTACGCTCCTGCAATCAAGGTCAGAAGGTCATTAGGATGGCATAACATAACTGGTCAATGTAGGTAGTTGCTGGGTGTATAACTCGTTTTGCGCTATGGCTGGCTGTCCAGAACAGTAGCCCCCTCGCGAGGTTTGGTCTTGTTAGACAGCAGTCTCCTGCAAAGGGCATTCTGCGTTCGCATAAGATTGTAGCCTGGAGTCAACATCTATCTAAATTACAGCTCTATGGACCCATCAATTAATGTAATTAGGGTGGATGGAAATTAAATTTTGTTCCAAGATCAAAAATGTGTAGTCCTTTTCGAGAATTCTAACTGAATATTAGCATATTTCCTTAAATGATGGATTGATACATCATTATCTTATAAAAATTTGTCATTATGTTAACGCACCTGCAGACATTTTTTTCTTTTTGTATTTTTTCTCCTCACTAAAGTTTGCGCATACTCTTTCACTCTCAGTATCCACTTGAGCCTTAGTGACATTATTAAAATTTGTAGTTTCCTCTGTGCCTCATCTCAAGATTGTGGATTCCGCTTTGCCCCACCTAAATATTGTGGTTTCCTCTGTGATCTCCTCCAAAATTGTGGTTTCATCTGTGATCTCCTCCAAAATTGTGGTTTCCTCTGTGCCCTCCTTAAAAATTGTGGTTTCATCTGTGCCCTCTTTCAAAATTCTGGTTTCATCTGTGCCCAGACTTAAAATTGTGGTTTCTTCTATGACCCACCTTAAATTTGTGGTGTCCTCTGTGACCTACATTAAAATTGTGGTTTCATTTGTGCCTTCCTTCAAAATTGTGGTTTCATCTGTGTACGACGGTGTTCCGGACTGCGGCCTATCCGCGGCGACAAATTATGAGACTGCGTTCCGGGTCCGGTCAGCCTCGGTTACCATGTATGGCGGTACTCAGGGTCAATCCTGGTCTGCCCGTTTGGTCAGTATCGATCCTGGTATCAAAGAACAAGCCCACTCGTCAGTCGTTGATGGCGTTTGACACAGCATCTGGACTCAAACTTGACTTCTTCAACTGAGACCTCTCTTACCCACGTTGTGATTTTGATCTTAAGAGGGTCAAGCCTAATTTCCACTGGGGTATCTTAACGTCGCTAAACCATGGAGTTGAAGACATGCATACAAATTTGAAAAATAAAATGAACGACACCCGAATAAATAACGATATGATGTTTATATCAGAATAACAATATATATATATATATATATATATATATATATATATATATATATATATATATATAGTTCTTTTCGTTGTTCTTTTTCTTCTTTTCCCAACCCGTTCTAATAACTGGCGACGGAACGAAAATTGCTGGTAGATTGTTTGAAGAATCTTTGAATACTGTGATTTGTACTTTCACGGACTACACAATGTTATTTGTCGGATCTTTTCTTCATCAACAACTGGTTTTAATTCCAAGTACTATTGTTTGTACTTTCACGGACGTCACAAGGTTATTCGTCGGAGTTTTTCTTCAGCGACAACTGGTTTTAACTTCAAAGTACTGTGGTTTGTACTTTCACGGAGGGCACAAGGTTATTCGTCGGAGTTTTTCTTCAGGAGACAATATTCTTTTCATCAGGTTGGCAAGCAGCATTATATCAGAAATCTCTTAACTCCCCGTCGCAACCTCACTGTGACTGCAAAGTCACCTGGTCCCAATTCTCTCCAAATCAACTCCAACTCACTCTAAATAACGGGCCCAAACTACGACTAACCCCAACTAACTTTGGCCTAACTTTGGTCACTTGTATTTATGAGTGTCCCTATCAACTGGTGTGGTGCGGGCGAATAGGTGGGTTTTATGTAAATCTCCCCAAATTCAACCAGTTGTTTTCTTTCGTTTTCTATTTGACATTTCCAATTTTGGAAAATCCCCTCCACCTTCGGGAGAAGCTATTATATTATGTCAGCCTTTCTGGCGTCAGCTTCTGTTTTAAATGTTTGCAATTGTAATTTTTTTCTCGGGGATATTTTGAATGATAATTTTCTCCGCCAAGCCAGACATCTCTCAACAGCCAACCTTAACCTCTGGCCTCTGATCCTGCACCTGTTTGACGAACTGCATTGTTTAACTTTTTCAACAAAATTCATATATCTATTCTCATATCCTGGGAAAATAATTCTCTTTCTGACAAAAATTTAAAATCGTTTTGTTTTAACCCTTGTCGCCCGTTTTAACCCTTTTCGTCCATACGTTATGTTTTAATATTGTTACATGTGCACTCCATTAAAATATTCTTGTTTAAAGGTGTGTTTGTATTCATAGTTTACTTTAATGCTTAATTAAATTGTTAGTTTACTTTTATAGTTACTCTCCTCGTATAAATTTGATTAAAATCTGGTAAATTAGTCGCTTTGTTATTTTATATTCAATTAATTCATTTTTTCGGTTGAGTTAGATCGACATTCATGAGCCTATCACAAAAACCATCATGATCCTGCATTAAGGTCGGAAGGTCATTAGGGAGTCATTCTGTGACATTGCTGGGTGATCCACCCGTCTTCTAGGTACCCAGAACAATAGCTAACTCGCGTATTCTTGTTCTGCTCATCAGCAGTGTCCTGCAAAACGTATTTTTCTTTCGTGTAAGATTATAAAAAATATCAGGGATAGGCCCATAGAGCTGTGACTTAGTTTTGTCATGTCCCCAAGAAATGTTAAATATAACTCTCAGCATCCGTGTGTAGGTTCCATCGAGCTTAGACTCATAGATTTTAGTTAATGTCTAAGCAGTGGCATCATACATTAACACCGTCTTTGTGTAAGCTACCTAATTATTATTCGGACGAGGTAAGTTGAACATTCACGTGTCTCTCACTTCACCCATCACTGTTCTGCATCAATGTCGGAAGATCATTAAGGTAGAATTCTGTGCCATAACATAGTTAGCCAATATAGATAGGTGCTGAGCTGCCAATCCGTCTTTCTCCATTGCTAGCTTCCCAGAATAATAGCAAACAGGCGTGTTCTTGTTTCGTTCGGGAGCAGTGTCCGGAAAAGCGCATTCTGCTTTTGCGTAGGATTGTAGAAATATCAGAGATGTGACTAGAGAGCTGAGATTTAGTTGGATGTCTCTAGGAGATTTTATGTATAGGTCTCTCAGCATCCGCGTATAGGTTTCATCAAGCTTAGAATTAGATTTTCATATAGGAGGACTGGTATTACATTGCATTCATAGCAAGAAACGACTAAACTCCAATTGCAATAAGACATAGTGTGTGCTTGTCAGCAAAAGGAATAGCCCAACATGCGATTGTATACACGAAAAACAAGCAGGTAGAACAATTGAAAATATCTAGGAACTGTTTTTACAGAGGACGGAAAAATCACATTGGAATTGTAAACGCTGCCTTCCAAAAGCTAAGTAAAGTATTAAGAAACAGGAAAATTTCGTTAGATCCAAGGAAAAGAGTACCAAACATTTATGCAATATAGGTCACTCTGTTAAATAATAGTTTATTAAACTATTATTTTTAGAGGAAGTGTATTTCGGCTCCGACTTCCGGAGATTGACAACTAGGGTCAATGTGAACCATAATACGGATGTCGATTTTGATTGGCTGAGCTAGAGTGGGAAAGAGTAGAAAAGGTTTCAGCTAGTTGGTTCTTTACCTGTCAAGAAATGTAATCGTGTTCTTGTTCGTGGCTCTACAGTGAAAAAAAAGTGGCGGGGGTGGGGCAACGCCCACTTGATAGTTAACATTCTCTCTATTTGGAGTCTTTTATTGCTGAAAAAAAAACCCGATTGAGTTGAGCTGAGATCCTTCCCTGCTGTCAACATGCAATTATTCTATAGGGAAGTAGATGCTAGACAATCTCTTAGGTGAAGAAGATTTTTCCTGTTGATGAGTTCAAGGCAGCTTTCGATCGAACTTTTATGCCAACGTCACAGCTGCTGCTCTCATAAATATGCATTTAGTGTTTCACTGCGTTTTAAAAAATAGGAAGTGTTTAAACAGAAGACTGGAAATACGACACCGAAATCCGTTGACTCATTGGAAGATGCTTTTCAGAAGTTAATTAAAATATGAAGAAACAGAAAAATATCGTTAGATACAAAGAAAAGTGAACTGGCCTGCTATGTAATATCGGACATTCTGTTAAATAATAGTTTATTAGACTATTATTTTTAGAGGAAGGGTATTTCGGCTCCGACATCCTGA
This sequence comes from Acanthosepion lycidas, assembly GCA_963932145.1. NCBI lineage: Eukaryota > Metazoa > Mollusca > Cephalopoda > Sepiida > Sepiidae > Acanthosepion > Acanthosepion lycidas. Next base: position 86,438,723 of record OZ010598.1, on the reverse strand, counting down.
GGTTGACAAACGAGGTCAGATGTGAACCAAAATAGGGAAGTGGATTTTGATTGGCTGAGCTAGCGTGGAAAAGAGGAGAAAATGATTCAGCTAGTTGGTTCTTTAGCCGGCAACCACTACTTGATAGTTAAGTTAACAGTATCTGTATTTGGTGTCTTTCATTGCTGAACCAAACTGATTAGTGATCGTCGGCTGAGCTGAGCTGAGATCGTTCATTGCTGTCAACATGTAACAATTCTCTGAGGAAGTGGATGCTGAACAATCTCTTCATAGATGAACAAGAGACTAGAGGCAACAGAAATGTGGTTCTACAGAAGGATACTGAGAATACTAAGTATTGAACATATGAGGAAATTTAATAATTAAACTAAGGATTCAGCTAGTTGGTTCTTTAGCCGGCAACTCCTACTTGATAGTTAAGTTAACAGTATCTGTATTTGGTGTCTTTCATTGCTGAACCAAACTGATTAGGGATCGTCGGCTGAGCTGAGCTGAGATCGTTCATTGCTGTCAACATGTAACAATTCTCTGAGGAAGTGGATGCTGAACAATCTCTTCATAGGTGAACAAGAGACTAGAGGCAACAGAAATGTGGTTCTACAGAAGGATACTGAGAATACTAAGTATTGAACATATGAGGAAATTTAATAATTAAACTAATAAAAAGTCACTAACCGGATAGCGCAGAGTGATACGAATATACCGGGTAGGGGTAGAACAGACCACCCGATTACCAAATTTTGTTCTTGAGTTATCCTCGCTATATGTGGCCTTGCGTTACAGTGGACCAAAAAAAAAAAAAATTTCCCGTTGATGAGTTCATGGCCCTTTTCGACCAAACTTTTATGCCAACGTTACAGCTGCTGGACACATATCTATACATTTAGTGTTTCACTGCGTTTTAGCAAATAGCAAGTGTTTATAACAGAAAACTGGAAATACGCTAGATGCTTTCTAGAAGTTAATTAAAGTATGAAGAAACAGGAAAATTTCTTTAGATCCAAAGAACAGAAAACTGAACTGTTATGCAATATAAAAAGGAAGTGGATACGGGAAATGAAAAATAGACTTGTGACAACATATATTATTAACACTATTATATTATAATAAAGAGCCTAACACACGAAGTACAAACTGGACATCCCAAAATGAAGCAAATGCAAAAATTGAAATATCTAGTAATTGTTTTAACATAGAACGGAAAATGCGATACCGAATCTGAAGGCCCAGTGGGATAGCGAAAGATGCCTTCCAAGAGCTTAGCAAAGTATTAAGGGACAGGAAAATGTCGTTAGAAACAAAGAAAATAATTCTGAGCAGTTATGCAACATCGGTTTCTCCTACATGGCAGTCAATGCTGGACAATCTCTTAATAGGCGAAGAATTCTTACGGTCACATTGTGCCGGTCTATATCGCACTCACATACATACATAGACAAATACAAATCATATACAACGACAAGCATTCATTGCTTAATTAATCACCACTACGTTATTATAGACAATTTACAAATCGCAGCAATGCGACAATTTTGTAATCGCTCTATTTTTAAGTAGTCAATTTTGTGCACTTTTGGGAGAAACGGATCACAGAAGCTTTCTTAAGTCTCCTCAAAGCTCGTTCATTGATTGGTCAATGCCAACCAATCAGATCAACTGCGCGTGAAGTATAACTGTTCCCGCGCAGCGATCTGTAGCCTATAGTCTCTTATATAAGCAAGAATTTTTCTTAGCTAATTAGTGAGAATTCAGCTGCCGAACGAATCCACAACAGTTGAAACCATGAGCCAACCTTCTCACTCACACACACCACTCACATCCTGAACATTCCTTATACACTCACATAATCTTTTCTTACACAGCAAAATCTTCTGAGAACAGTCATTATAAGAAACTGTCATAAACATTCTTCAGTGAACTTTGGAATACTAAAAATACAGTTAAAGAGAGACAACTCTTGTTTTACTCAACCTTTTCTTACTTAAATGCATGCTTTTCTTTGACATCATTGTTTGTACATCTTGTTAAATACATATTTTACGTGTAATGATATCTTTTGCTTATCCTTTTCCACGTCAGTTCTTTTTCCTAATCTAAAGTTAAATTAATGCGGTGAAGTCCGCCACATTTCATTAAAAAAAAAAAAACAGTTTTTCGCACGTGGGTGACTGTTTAGGAATACCAGCTGCTGAGCGCTTGGGTATACGAGTGATGATAATGGCTCGGGATAGTTAACCGGAGAGCTGAGTTCCAATTACAGTAGGATTTCTTATAATCACTTATGCGCAAATACCATTGAGAAAGATATGAATCCGCTGTCTCCCTTCTTATATGGGTTAAATAGTAAGACATGGATCAATAAATAATTATTATGTAAAGACAAAATTTGCACCATCTAAAATATTTTTGTTGGTTTTAAATTACCTGTAAAGTGTTGATAACCCCTAAAATCGAATTAATTAATCAAAAAGGAAGACGAGGTATGTAGCAACAGTAGGATGCTAAGAATCACATATGAAAAAGAACGAATTTTTAGGGAAAATGGAAGTAAATAGAATTTTTTTGTGTAACGTCAGAAAGAGACAGTTGAAATTTCCAGGACGCATAAATGAAGATGACGTGAGATTTTGACCCTCACAGGGCATATTGGAAGCAAGACGGACAGAGGAAAACAGTTATCTAATGAGGTTTCGTAAATGCTAGGCAGAACACGTATCAGGAGAGATAACGTAACGACAAGGCTTACTTAGAGCAACAAGGGATAGGAATTTGGGGAGAGCCATGATCAGGCACATCCTGAAGATAAACATAGAAGTGCTTATGGACATAAACAAGGGTTCTCCTACGATCACCGATGTTAAGCAACGTCGAGCATCATCAGGACTTAGATACGTGATCACTTTGCTCTACAAGGTACTGTAAGCTAGAAATATGCAGGTGGTGTAACGGTTAACGAGCCGAAACTGGAAATTGGAAAGTTCTACTGTCCTCGGTAAGATGATAAACTACATCCGCGTTCTGGGTAAGACGATAAACTACATTCAACAGCAAGGCCTATGATCAAGAGGTTTTGAGGAGCGTGAAACAACCTCTTAATTGCTGATGTTCCCACGTCCACCCTGACCCAGGGTGGTAGCACCTGTTAGGGTCCCAGCTATGGGTAAATAATTAATCCGCAAACTGGGGCCAAAACACTATGAAATTGTAAAGATATCAGCTCTAAATTTTTTGAGAAAAAAATTCTTACCAGGAAAGACAGTTTTGAGTAAAAATATCCCCGGCATTACATTTTTGAAGAAAAAAATATTGCCAGCAATACACTTTTGAAAATAAATATTACCAGCGATATGATTATGTATAAAAAATATTAGGGGCAATACATTTTCGAAGAAAAATATATTACCAGCAATAAAAAAAAAATGTCGGCCTTAAATAACACATATGCCGTAAAACAAAACAAATTAAACCAAAGCAAACCAGTTCATCCTTTCAATGGGAAAGAGTTAAGGATACTGAGGCAACCGAGTCATAATTTCCAAAATTGTATTCCATTTGTTGATTCGAGGTAATTTTGACATAATTTAAAAGATTCTTTTGGATCGGTTACTTGTTAAAAGGTGTTTTTTTCCTCTTAATTGCTGGTGTTCCCACCCTGATCCGGGTGGTAGCACCTGTTAGGGTCCCAGCTATGGGTAAAAAGTTAACCCTCAAACTATGGTCAAAACACTATGAAAGTATAAAAATTGAATTTAATACCAGCAATACATTTTTGTAAAAAAAATATTACCAGCAATGAATTTTTCAAGAAAAAAAAAGCTATTACCAGCAATATATTATTACCAGCAATACATTTTTAAAGGCAAAAAGTATTACCACCAATACCTTTTTTGAAAAAAATTATTACCAGCAATACATTTTTGAGAAAAAAAAATAATACCACCAATATATTTTTGAAGGAAAAAATATTACCAGCTTTACATTTTTGAGTAGTAAAAATTATTTCCAACAATACAATTTTGAAGAAAAAGATATTACCCGCAATACATTTTTGAGGAAAAAAATATTACCAACTCTACATTTTGGAATGGAAAAATGTTACCAACAATAGACATTTTAGGAAAAAATATTACCAGCAATACATTTAAAAAATATATATATATATTACCAGCAATACATTTTTGAAGGGAAAAATGTTACCAGCAGTACACTTTTAAGGAAAAAATATTAAGTAATACATTAAAAAAAACAAATTACCAGCAATATATTTTTGAAGGGAAAAATATTACCAGCAATATAAATGTTGTCGAAATTAAATAACCCATTGAGGTTGATATGCCGTAAATAAAAAAATAACCACCCCCCAAAAAAACAGAGTTCTAATTCTTGTCGGGTTCGTTACATTCACTTATATTCAAATACCTCAAGGACACATGGCACAGAGGATAAAGGTGTTGGTTATATCCAGTGACAGGACCCAAGCAGTGCGAGTTCAATACCGGGTTAATGCAGTGGAGAACTTTCTGAGGGAAATTAACGCTAGATAACTGATAACTGAAATCCATTAAACATGACACGTGGAACTAGAACAGTCTATACCAGTGAGCGAAATAAAGGGATGTTCGACATTCCAACCAACTGAAGAAGGCCGGGGCGTACAACGGCCGAAACGTTGTAATAAATATGGCGATAAAGATGAGGACAATAGTCCGAATAATGTAAATAATGTACATAATACCACATATCAGAAATATAGATAGATACTGAAAGGCCGAAACGTGATAAATATGGCGACAAAGATGAGGACAATAGTCCGAATAATATAAATAATTTATATAATACCTCATCTCAGAAATATAGACAGATACTGAAAGGCCAAAGCGTTGTAATAAATATGGCGACAAAGATGAAGACAATAGTCCGATTAATGTAAATACTGTACATAATACCTTATCCCAGAAATATAGAGATACTGAAAGGCCGAAACGTTGTAATAAATATGGCGACAAAGATGAGGACAATAGTTCGAATAATGTAAATAATGTACCAATTGAAAAGCTTTAAATCTCTCTCTTCTTTCCCCAGCTATACTTTATTTACTTATTATAATCTCTAAAAACGCATACACTCTAAAATAGATTCTGGATTGAAATAGACAGGCAAAAGTTTGATAAGCCATAAAAAGCAAATCGTTTATCAATCAATCATAGAAGAAGAAGAATAAGAAGAATAAGAAGAAGAAGAAGAAGAAGAAGAAGAAGAAGAAGAAGAAGAAGAAGAAGAAACCAACACACGAGATCCTCACGTTCCTGAAGGCGTTTTGATGTAAGTTGAAGTCTGGCAAATAGCAGGGATCCATAATCCTGCTGTAAGTCAGTGCTTCGTGATTTGTGCTGGCAGTTCTCGGGCGACATTAGCTCTGATCTCTCCTGCGGACGTCGTGTCAATGTTGTTTTTACAGTGCATCGATCTTGGACAGCATCTGTTCTACGATGCATTACCGAGCTATCATGTCTAACATGCACATCACTTCTCCAAAAGGAATATAGGACAGCTTAAATGGTTCTAAAACAACAAAAGAAGCAAGTTTGCATCCATAACAAATGCTAGCCCTGGATACTGGAGGTTACTGCCGCATGAGTTACTGTCTAAAGCTCGATCACGACCAATGCATTATTTTCTAAGTTATAAGAAAGCCTGTCCTTTTAAAATATTCTCAGGTTATCTATTACATCCTGGCATACAAGAGTTAAAATCGGAGATGTAATTTTGGCGACACCTATTTTTTTTCCGTTAATGTGTATTCGTCTTTCCTATTATTCCTTTGTATGTTGTTTCTGGTATGAAATTGAAGAATTCAATCACAGACACGAGTTCCGTAACCCATCAGTCATATTGGCACCACTTGTCCTACAAGATTCGCAGCAGTGCGTGTATCATGGGAAATATAGCCTAAGAGAAGCCATATGTCTTCCAGCCAGTTTAGAATTGTTTGCTTTCTAGGCTGATCGGCGTACCGAATCTAAGTTTTATCCCGTTGTAATATTTGAGTAGCCATTCAAAGTTATACTGCTCTGTCTACACTGCTATTTAAGCAATAACTGGTAATGATGAATTCATGGCTTTTTCAAAGACTTTTCGAAAGTCAACGCCACAGACGAGGTTAGATATTCGAGATTATCGGAATTTAGCTCGACTTAGCATGCGGATTACAATTACGGTAAACACAAATCCGATAATTGGCAGATGTTTATGTTTAAAATTTAAAAAACAACTTTAATCGTATAAGAACCGAAATAAATGAAGCCTTTTTTTAAGAAACATGTAGGAAACATGTAAGACGACCTAGAGGAAATGCGTAGAAAAACGTAGAAAACGTGTAGGAAATGCGTAGAAAAACATGTAGGAAACGTGTAAGAAACAGTTGATATTTATAACTTTAGCGTGAATCATAAAAATATACGATTTTGTTTACAAACATTATTCTTAAAAAAAAAAATTAAATTCCATATACTTGTCGCTTATCAGGCATATTTTCGGTACTTTTCGAGTAGCCTTCTGCGGTTCTGATATGAAAACATTTTATACAACTTCAATCAGGTTTTCATTAGACACATTTTTCAACTTTTCCAAGGATAAATGTAAAATAAGTTTGATACAAGGTCAAGGAGGATATGACGATTAGAGGAGAAGAGACGAATCTCGTTCCAATTCTATTTGCCATCTTCAATTTGCCATGTGTATTGACGTGGAGGAGAATAAAACTGTTCCATCGCGTTTTATGAACGCTAAATGAATACCCCCAGCTATGGGTTAAATAGCAGGAAAGACTGGCTCCTATACTCATGGTTATCAACCAGTATACTAGAAAACATAACGGCAACCCGCAGCGAAAACTCTTCTTCGTTGTCGATTATGATTCGAAAAGATATGTGCCTTCATACCACTCATAAATCCCAACAGGAAGTTCAGTTTGGGGATCGGCTGCAAAGAATTATCCTTTTAAATCCACTGCCTTTTGTTCTGAGCATTGTTTTATACTACAGAGTCAAAGTTTGGTGCAACCCTGCATTTCTTTAAAAGCACGTTTAAATTAGATATTTTTCTATTTTGTAAAGTAACATCAAATTTCAGTAACTACAGTGTATTTGATTATATTTTGAGAAAAAAAATAAGTACTTAACTATGAGAAATTATACAACAGCATCATATTTTGTTTTCGTCAATAAAACCACCACCTGTTTTAATTACGGTTTTACAAATACTTGGTATTCTATCCAATTTTTTTTTTAAGTAGATGGCAGACATTCCTATTCTTCAAGCACTGAAACAGATCATTCACACCCTTTGGGTATTTTGTCCCATTCAATCTATCCTTGCGTCCTGGGTAAGACGATAAACTACATCCGCGTCCTGGGTAAGACGATAAACTATGTCCATGTCCTGTGTAAGACGAGAAACTACTTTCGCGTTCTGTGTAAGACGATAAACTACGTCCATGTCCTGTGTACGTCCGAGAACTTGGTAAGATGATAAACTACGTCTGCGTCTTGGCTAAGACGATAAACTACGTCCAACAGCAAGGTCTCTGATCAGGTGTTTTTAAGGAGCTTGGAACCACCTTTTAATTGCAGGTGTTCCAAGCTCCCAATGACCCGGGGTGGTAGCACCTGTTAGGGTTTCAACTATGGGCAAATTGTTAAACCTCAAACCGAGGTCAAAACATTAAGAAAGTGTAAAAATAGGTTTTTATATCAGCTCTAAATTTCTGAGAAAAACTTATTTATATTACCAGCAATATATTTCTGAGTAAAAATATTACCAGCGTTACATTTCTGTAAAAAATATTTCCAGCAATATATTTATGAAGAAAAAATATTACCAGCAATATATTTATGAAGAAAAATATTACGAGCAATAAATTTTTGAAGGAAAAATATTATGAGCAATAATTTTGGGAAAAAAATATTACCAGCAATAAAAATCTTGTGGGCCTTAAATAACCCCTTGAGGTTGATATACCGTAAAACAAAGCAAACCAAACCAAAGAAAACCAGTCTATCCTTTCAATGGGAAAGATGTAAGCACAATGAGGCAGCTAAGTCATAATTTCCAAATTTGTATTCCTTTTATTGACTCGAGGTAATTTTGACATAATTTAGAAGGGCCTTTTGGATCGGTGTCTTGTTGAAAGCTGATTTTTTTTTTCAATTATACATAAACAGGATGGCAGAGCGTGTTTTTGCAAAATCGAATGATGTTTTCCTTTTTTCATGATTTCCTTGACCAGAATCAAATCTCCAGCTCTTTTGAAAATCTAAAAAAAAACGATTCTTAGTGGTTAATGTCACGAAACAAAATATAATTTTTCTTATACAAAAATATTCGTAATTTAGCAAAATATATTGGGACAGACTAATCTAAATTTGTACTTTTTGGTAGTAAGAGGAACCTGGAGAAAAAAAAAAAAGCAAATACACTGTAATTACTGAAGTTTTATCTTTTCCGTTAAAAAATAAAAACATATCTCAATTTGTAATGTTTTTTAACGACACACAGGATATCCCCAAAGTTGTGTCTGCAGTTTATGCTATCAGTGTTTGTTCACCTGCTAAGATAACTTCAAGGAAAGTTTATATACGATTAATGATAACCTCGCCTTTGAAATTGCTGTACAAACACGGGAAATACTTCTGATTCAATCTAGTGTTTATAGAAATAAAATCAAATGTTATTCACATTTTCATAGTTTTTTCTTTTTGTCCCTATCAGTAAAATAGTGTGGCTTACTATCCACCACTTTCAAACCCAAGGTTTGAATTCAGCAATGCCAAGCTTGTTTTTTAATCCGATAGTCTATCTCTTCAAAACTCGCGTATTTTTTTTATTCCGATTGTCTATCTCTGCAAGACTAGCATACATTGTTGGGTAAAACATCTGGTTATATGGTTGTAAGTTCAATCCTTGGAATTAGTAGAGCTGAAGAAGACAGATGCACTGATTCAGTTATATAATCAGCAGAAATATGATTAGGGTTGGTAGGCATTAAGTCATACGAGATATATTCTATATTTGTTCGGCCGAATAAGAATGGATAATAAAAGTCACGATTCGAAAATTCAAAGATGGTTCGCTGGTCTCGAAATCAGAACCATGAAGAAAGCCGGAGAATGTAACAGCCGAAACGTAGCTAAGATATCTGTCCTGATACAAAAGCAAAGTATATAATGATGATAATTCCCGATCGCACTAATCTCGTTTTTTTGGCACCCAAAAGATGTCGTTTATCGAGTTGCATGTTTTGTTGTCTATCTACAATTCCTCAGACACCAATGCTCCGTCACAGACTGAATGAGAGGCAGACAATTTTCGCTCGCTTTATTTGGAGAGAAGGAAGCATAGTGATAGAGTTGCGCTCCCCTTTCTTGGAGGATGCATGACGGAGAGTGTGATAGAGAGAAGAGATCACAATAGAACAGGGCCTCTCATATTGGGCCACCGCCGCACGAGGACAGGGGATTGTCTCTACTGAACCGGCTCGCCAATGAATCTAGGAGCGGAGAAACGTCTTCAGACCTCTATTACCAGCACCGTTCTAACTGTTTTCTTTGTTTTTCCGGTCTTATATGAGAATGTAAAAGAAACCAATGTATCCTTTCAATATTCAAAGCCTACGAGTTTCGGGTCGTTAGTGTTAGGGCCAGTATGGTAGGTTTTGCCATTTTGGGATAGCCTACGTATTCGATAACACATTACTCTTTTGTAAGTTACGTGTAAAACTTGTTGTAGAACGGACAATGAGAAAAATATTGAAAAAAAAAGAACAAGTAAAATTTAGGGAAAAAACAAGAGAGTAAGAAAAGAGTTTTAGATAAAACGACACGGATAATTTTGAAAGAGCACCTTTGAAGTGAGAACAGCTATTTTAGTGGAAGAAAATTAACTAAACCTGAAATCAGGATTAATGTTGTAAAAATATGTACACCTTAGTCCAGCGGTTCCCCAGCGGTTTGGCTCGTCTCATATGTGCGAAGGGAGAGGACATCAGATGTAGTGGAAGTGGATAGCAGGTGAGGCAGAAGAAGAAAGCAGATGAAGCGGAAGAGGATAGCAGGTGAGGTAGAAGAGGATAGCAGGTGAGGTAGAAGAAGATAGCAGGTGAAGTAGAAGAGGATAGTAGGTGAGGTAGAAGAGGATAGCAGGTGAGGTAGAAGAAGATAGCAGGTCAGGTAGAAGAGGATAGCAGGTGAGGTAGAAGAGGATAGCAGGCGAGGCAGAAGAAGAAAGCAGATGAAGCGGAAGAGGATAGCAGGTGAGGTAGAAGGGGATAGCAGGTGAGGTAGAAGAGGATAGCAGGTGAGGCAGAAGAAGAAAGCAGATGAAGCGGAAGAGGATAGTAGGTGAGGTAGAGGAGGATAGCTGGTGAGGCAGAAGAAAGCAGATGAAGCAGAAGAGGATAGTAGGTGAGGTAGAAGAGGATAGCAGGTGAGGTAGAAGAGGATAGCAGGTGAGGTAGAAGAGGATAGCAGATGAAAAGGAAGAGGATAGCAGGTGAGTCAGAAGGGGATATCAGGTGAGGCGGAAGAGGATGGCAGATGAAGCGGAAGAGGATGGCAGGTGAGGCGGAAGAGGATAGCTGATGAAGTGGAATATGATATCAGGTGAAGCGGAAGTGGATAGCAGGTGAGGCGGAAGAGGATAGCAGGTGAGGCGGCAGAGGATGACAGGTGAGGCGGAAGAGGATAGCAGATAAGGCTGAAGAGCATAGCAGATGAGGTGGAAGAGGACAACAGGTAAGGCTGAAAAGGATAGCAGGTGAGGTGGAAAAGGATAGCAAGTGAAGCGGAAGAGGATAGCAGGTGAGGCGGAATGACTGAAAGACAATCAAAGATTTAGAAACAGTTTTTAAAAAATCATACGCCTGAAATAAATATGATTTAAAAATTTTAAATATTATTATGGATTACTTGTAATTGCATGCATGAGCCCCAGTATAAATAGTTATAAATAATTATTGACCGAGTTTATCATTGTGATATTTTTGTCTGATATTAAGTATTAAGAATATAGTATTAGGTTGGTGCAAAAATAATAACGTTTTTTGACGTTAAAAACGTTATTATTTTTGCACCAACCTAATAACTAGGCTCTGCAAATTCGAGGAAAGACTTAACAATGATAATGTTCTGAAATCGAATCCCGGTTATCTCCCTTTAAACCGCTCTCTGTTTTTTTTTCCTTTTTTAGTTTAATATTTTTAAATGTATTTTTTATCACGTAAAATTTGGTGAATCGAATGTAACGCTTCTTTCTGAAAATTTAGCCTAGAGAAAAGTTTTTGGGAATCAATGCCTTAAAAAATAACAGAAAACAAAAGACATTTATATTTGTCATTACAGAAACAATTCCATAAGGTTTTACAGAGAGGTAAAAACTAGGAAGATGATGGGCGTCGGAACGAGTGCATAAGGAAAAAAATAGATACAATATTAATCTTGAAGCATTAAACGAATTTGTTATTAATTGTAAAAGTCGTTAGTTACAACTTTGGTGAAAATTTATTAATTCGTAATAATAATAAGAAAAATTCTCCGTTAACTGGTGTATGTAGATGTTCCAGTCGAGACGCGTGTCAAGATTACTACATTATGAAATATGTCCTTTCTTGACAACTGCAAAGATAAAAGGAAAAAAAAAAACTTGTAAAACCGTCACTCAATTTTAGCAGCGATTCAAAGGACACATATTATGGGGGTTAAAAGCTGGCGATATCTTTCGAAGCAAACGTAAATTTTAACATACAAAATTGAAAATTGAAAATTAGAGACTAAATATCCCAAAACGTAAAATAACATATTATTTAACTTATTCATTTACTTTTCGACTCACTGCTAAAACTTGTGCTAGGAAAGTAGATTCACTATCAAAAACTGGACATTTTTTTCATCCGAATCTATCTCTCAAATGTATGTCTACCATTCGTCCGTGCATTGAATTTTGCTACCACATCTATTTTGGCGCATCTGCTATGCATCTAAGAATTATTGACACAATCCAAAAAAGAATCTGCAATGTTATTGGTCCTGACCTGGCACGTTGGCTTCAAATACTCTCCTAATGCTATAATCTATTTTCCATGTATCTTTACTAAAAATATTTTAATGGTAATTGTTTTGATGAGATTTACACTTTGTTATCTCAACTTCATAAATTTAAACATAGTACGAGATTGGAATATAAATCTCATTAATTTATTGTTGAAATAGTTAGGTGTAACCGTAAGTTCTATCCTAATAGTTTCTTCTCTCGTACTTCTCACTTGTGGAGTCCTCTTCCACGGTTAGAGTTACGCGCAAGAAACACGCATCATTCACGAATCGAACACTACGCCTGACTCGATTGAAATTTATAAGATCTTTTTTTTAATAAAGCGGTCTTCTCAAGTTCCAGAAGTTTTTGAAACCTTTCACCCCAAGCAAGGTGATAATATCACTAAGGCGCAGATGATATTACAGGGATTGAAAGTGAAAGAGAATGAGAAGATTGAGAATGAGGAAGATTGAAGAAAGGACAAAAAACAAAATGAAAACCCAGATCAAACGTCAGGCAGGAGGGTGTCCAATATTAAGAATATGCAAAAACTTAAAAATTCTTAAACTCCAGAATAAGCCGAAGTCCAGATCAAGAGCCCTCCGCGGGAGCTAGCTGAGATGACTGGCTTGCTGATAGGGCAGCTCTTAAGCTAGTATATATATATATATATATATATATATATATATATATATATATATATATATATATATATATATATATATGTGAAGAAATATAGTTGTAAGGTGTGCTATATTTATGGGATAAAGTGTTCAATATCAGACAGGCTGTTTCATGCTAGACGCAATCGTCAGGCCCGACGATGGTGTCTAGCATGAAACAGCCTGTCGCCTCTGACTGTTGACTTCAATGTTCACGTTTATATATATATATATATATATATATATATATATATATATATATATATATGTGTGTGTGTGTGTGTGTGTGTGTGTGTTTGTGCTGCTCATCCACAGACAGACTGTTTCGCTGTATGATAGCTCATCAGTGTGGTTAGGCATCCGATTGCCTCAAGCCAACCGATTTGGCATCAGTCGGAGATTTTTCCCCGAGCTATCAGCTCCCGGCAGAGAGAAAGTTGAATTTTTACGTATTTATTTTGTTTACAGATTCGTTACATATATATATATATATATATATATATATATATATATATATATATATATATATATATATATGTTTGTATGTGTGTGCATGTATTTGCGAATGTGTGTTCGCATTATCTTTCTTTGTCTCTTGCTTACTGTCTTACTAAAACTCATATCAAAGTAGAACTGGAGAAAAGCGTAAAGAATAAAATAGGTAAAACAACAATAAAGAAAAAAATGCATTCTTTAATAAATCAGAAATCTCTGATGCCACACGGAACGCCTTGTCATGGACGGATGGAGTTAGTTTGTCAGATTAAGAAATTGTACATGCTAATAACATCAGTGGCTTTCGTGCTCAGTGGAGCTTAGATAGAAATGACGGTTAAATGAAAAAAAAATCAATTTGATTCATCGGACGCCACTGATTCGATTGTGTTGCGCAAAAAAACAAAATATTCACACCAACTAGGAAGGAACTGTAATTGATAGAATAGAACATGAATGTTACTCTTGTTATTGTTTTGGCTTGAGATTCTCTTTGACTATCAAATATTTCGGCCGGGTGGTAATGGTCATAGTCCCGTTCTTTTACACCGCTTAAAGAAAAACACTTTACTCAGAATTCCGGTTCCAAGCGGCGCTGCCACTTGCAAACTATCAACCTTAACACCTTGCAAGGTAAAAAAAGATTCTAGGAAATAGAAACGATTGACCCAAGAAGAAAAGGAAAACACTGATCTGCCGAATTTCGCTGAATTTTCCAAAGAAGCCAGTCTCATTAAGGAACCATTCATTGCTACACTTGTGTAAAGATGTGATGTCAATTTCTCTACAAGCGCATTTCAGTCTTGATGGTAGAATCGCGCATGAAGTCATTATTGGCTACCGACTCGCAACAATTCGCTCTTGTTGTTGTTTTTGTTGCTGTTGCTACTACTACTGTTGTTGCTGTTATTGTTTTTGTTGTTGTTCTCCTCCTTCATTTTCACATTATGATTATTATGCTCATTTGCGTGGTGACATAAACAATAAAAAAATTCTGATCTTTTTGCATGGTATCAACAAGAACTCTTCACAGCTCAAGAAATTTTCGGGGTAAATGATGCAAGTTTCCTTCACGTAAAAATTACGGATTTTCCAGTACAGGTATTGACCTACCGTGCCATGCTGTGTTTTATATTCGGTTGATGCTAAAATCATCTTACCAGATACAAAATAGTCTATTGTTTCTGGATATTCATCACATCATCTGTATTTCCAATTAACCTTTCCGTATTTTTGCTTGTTAATTTCTAGTTACCAAGCGTTGGTCGTCTACAGCAAGAAGAAAACCACTCTTAATACTCTATGTACATACGTAACCTCTGGTGAGAATGTGATTTTTCAATATTAGATCTTTTGGCGGGCGGGGAATTGGGCATGAAAAGGTTTAATATGACATCATTTCTGCATTTGCTTTTGCTTTCTTTTTTAGGTTCTTTGCCGCGACATTAGATTTATTATGGTTTACTTGCTCTTTATACACTTTGTTGTAACCAAGGGAAGGTAACTGAATAAAATAATCCCACGAAGGTAGGTAGTGATCGTTAATAATTAGGACAAGAACAACACGTATAAGATTCGCCAGCGGCGCGTAGAAGAAGTAGTCAACTGCTAAAAGTGAGTCAAGGGAATTCTCCAATGAATCTCCAACTGCAGGATATCTACCAATCGCCTCACACGTTCAGATGTGGCAGAAAGACAAAGGCTATTTGAGCTCATTTTCTCGGTCAAAAATTGCCTTTAGACCCCCTATAAAACGAGGTCAGATAGCTCTTTCCCGAGACGAGACACTACCCTTCGGCATAGACACGTCTGGGGATCCTCCGTGCCCGGAGGCAGAGAGTTTGACCAGCACAGCTGGAGACAAATCTCCAACTCTAGACCGCAGACACACACATACAGTATTCACTACTGTATTTATAGGAATGGGGGCATACCCATTATCGTCCTTAAAGTATTTACAACAGTATTTCGCAAGTCGCAATATCATCGCACAGACCGTTTGTGAAATGGCGCTGCGACTTGCGAAATAAGTTCGCTACACAGTCCGACTTTGAATACAGTGACCTATTGCGTACGTATGTACGCAACGACACATGGATGTGAATATATGCCCAGTCCCAGAATTGTTCATATATGTTCATGTTTGTGTGAGCTGCAATGCGTGAACTTGGGCCTATGTATGTATGCATGTCTGCATATAAGTGGCGTTACGACGACAATTTTAACTCACACTGCCATAAAACACCGATATACGCAACCATAAATAAAACAAAAATTTAAAATTAATCAGTTTGTCTGACGATTGCTCAGAACGTGAAACCCAGGGTCACAAACTCATATCAATCCAACCAAATATGTTATCTCTATCTCCGATAGTGAGCGCTATCCAATAAGTACTGGACATATATAATATATCAATAATATATATAAAAATATGATTAAATAAATAATTATATTTATGCTCTACTTTTGTATCGAGCACTATTTTTTTAAAATAACAAAAATACTAAAGAACTTTGGATTACTTACCTAACCAGTTCTTTCCTATTTTCTATATATTTCCACATACAGATATATATATATATATATATATATATATATATATATATATATATATATGTTTATATATATAATGTGTATGTCTATATATATATATATATACATACACATTATATATATAAACATACATATATATATATATATATATATATATATATATATATATATATATAATAAACCTTCTATATATATATATATGTTTATATATATAATGTGTATGTCTATATATATATATATATATATATATATACATACACATTATATATATAAACATACATATATATATATATATATATATATATATATATATATATATATATATTCCTTTGTACTTGTCTCGGTCTTTTCATATCTGTATAACTGTTTTTCTGTCTATCAATCTCAGACTCTTCATATCTATCTATCTATCTATCTATCTATCTATCTATCTATCTATAATTTGGTGTAATTCCACCATTTAAAAAAAATGTCAGAACCAATATAGGTAAAATTTTCCTAAACTTAATACATGAATATTTCAGCTCAACAAAATCTTGAATAAGAACAACATTAAGATTGACTGAAGCTGCACATAAAACGACATAATATAACACTAAGGAAATATTTAAACAACCTCAATAGCAATATTGATGCAGATAAAAAGTGTAATTGTCGAAAAAACAGTACCTGTCCACTAAATCATAAATGTATGAATAATGGCGTTATTTATAAAGTTATCATTAAACATAATGGCGAGACAATTTTTATTTTTGTTTCACTGCAAACCACTAGAACATGCAGTATTACCATAATAAAATGACTCTTACCAATAAACAATATTCAAATACTACAGAACTCTAAAAACTTTTTTGGAGAAATTAAAACAAATAATTACACACCGGTAATAAATTGGAATTTCGTCGCCAAATTTATACACTTTTCCGTCCGCGGCGACCGATGTAACCTGTGTTTACTGGAAAATCTATACCCTTTTCCGGTCGCAGCGACCGATGTAACCTGTGTTTACTGGAAAATCTATACCCTTTTCCGGCCGCGGCGACCGATGTAACCTGTGTTTACTGGAAAATCTATACCATTTTCCGGTCGCAGCGACCGATGTAACCTGTGTTTACTGGAAAATCTATACCATTTTCCAGCCGCGGCGACCGATGTAACCTGTGTTTACTGGAAAATCTATACCCTTTTCCGGTCGCAGCGACCGATGTAACCTGTGTTTACTGGAAAATCTATACCCTTTTCCGGCCGCGGCGACCGATGTAACCTGTGTTTACTGGAAAATCTATACCCGTTTCCGGTCGCAGCGACCGATGTAACCTGTGTTTATTGGAAAATCTATACTCTTTTCCGGCCGCGGCGACCGATGTAACCTGTGTGTTATTGGAAAATCTATACCCGTTTCCGGCCGCGGCGACAGATTTAACCTGTGTTTACTGCAAAAACTATACCCTTTTCCGGCCGCGGTGACCGATGTCACCTGCGTTTATTGGAAAATTTATACCCTTTACCGGCCGCGGCGACCGATGTAACCTGTGTTACTGGAAAATCTATAACCTTTTCCGACCGCGGCGACAGATGTAACTTGTGTTTACTGGAAAATCTATACCTTTTTCTTGTCGCGGCAACCGATGTAACCTGTGTTTATTGGAAAATCTATATCCTTTTCCGGCCGGTAGGTTTGCCTGGCTTGTTAGGATTTATTCTATATATCTATATATGTTTTTCGCAGTCTTTTCATATCTATCTGCTTATCTATCGAAGTCTGTGCATATCTGTCTGTCTATCTATCCATCTATCTATCTATCACAGACTGTTCATATCTATCTATCTATCTCAATTTGTTATGACTATTTATCCATCTGTAACATGTCTTCGAGTTTCTTTTCTTGCCTCCTCGTTTAAACTGTGATGTTTTGTTTGCTTTCAATTTGTCTTTTCTCGTCTTAGAATTTTCTCTTTGTTATAAAGAAAGTAATAATCATTAAAAGCACGAAAGCAAATAGAAAAGACTGATGCAAATCTATGTTTGGTTTTCCATTTTACATCTTCGTTAATCCTCGAATAAACAAAACAGAATTTTCTGTAAAGAAATAATCGAAAACAAAAATGAAGAAGGAAACAAAACCCAAAAAAAAAAAAAAAAATGCGTTTAGAAATATCAGCACCGTAGGCACTATTTGCAATTCATTTTAAATTCACATCAAAATCTAAACTCAATCAATCAGAAAATAACCAAGCTACACTGTAATGACTTTGCCTATTCGAATTGTTCTTTCATTGTTACACTGAGAATAGGCACTGGATTTGATTGCTTCGAAAAGATCCTGAGATGCTCTAGGGCGGTTATTTTTTTTTTGTTATTCTAACTCTTGCCAGAATTGTAAATAATTATATTGTTCACTATTTACATTATTCGGACAATCGTCCTCATCTTTCTTGCCATATTTATCACAGCGTTTCGGCCGATGTACGCTCCGGCCTTCTTCAGGTGGCTGGAATGTCGAACTGAATCCTTTATTTCGGTCGCTGGGGTAGACTGTTATAGTTCCACGTGCCATGGCTAATGGGTGTCAGTTATCAGTTATCTCCTGTTAATTCCCCTCTCCAAGTTCGCCACCGCCTTAACTAGGCATTGAGGCAACCAAAAATAAAAATGAATACAATATGGGAAGCAGTAATAACGAGTGCCAGAGAAAGGTAATAATAACAACGACAATTGCAATATGAGCTCTGGTAAAAATCATGCAATGATATCAGAAAAAAATGCAATATGAACACTAAAAAATGTTGCTTAGATTTATAAGCAGAAATTCATAGACGGCTATACTCAAGGACGCATGGCACAGTGGATAAAGACATTAGTTAGAACCCATGACAGAACCAAAAGAGTGTAAGTTCAATCCCTGGTTAAGGTAGTGGAGATTTTGGAAAGGGGAATTTATTTATAAAACGGTATTCTTATTTTCGTCCAGCGACTTTACAATTACAGTTAACATTTTTTGTTGATATCTATATTTGAGTAGACGCACCATTTATTTATTAAATATACATACAGTCCGTCATCTGCAGCACGACTCTGAGTTTCATGCACGGCGCAGTCTTCTGGTGCTGAGCAGGAACTGACTGTTACATAATGTTGAATTATAATATATCTGCTTTGCGTACATACATATTATGTTGAGGTTACAGTTTTCTTAATTTGAAAATTTGAAAATTATATTTGGCAATTAAATGAAGCGGGATTTATATATAAAAAGAGAATGAAAAAATTATATATATATATATATATATATATATATATATATATATATATATATATGTGTGTGTGTGTGTGTGTGTGTGTGAAAAGTGTGTGTATATATATATATATATATATATATATATATATAATTATTTATATATTATATGCGCGGTACTTATTAGAAAGCGCTCAATATCAGAGATAGAGCTAACATATTTGGTTGGATTCACGTGAGTTTGTGACCCTGGGTTTCACGCTTTTGCGATCGTACGATCGCAAAAGCGTGAAACCCAGGTTCACAAACTCACATCAATCCAACCACACACACACACACACACATATATATATATATATATATATATGATTGTTTAATATTCATATTTTAATTATTTTTAAATTATATAAGAGGGTTATTAATTGTTCTTATTAAAAATGAATATATTTAGTTAATAGTAATATATTAAAAGTAGAACAAAGTAAAGTAAAAATAAGATTTAAAAATTACAATAAAAAATATTTAAAGATAATTTTAAAGTTTTAAAATTTAAAATTAAAAATTAAAAAAAGAGAATTACTTAACATAATAAAAATAAAATAAAAAATTAAAATTAATAACAATTTAAAGAATTTAATTTTTTTTTAATTAAAACCATTTCAAAAAATTCTATGAAATTTTCTCGGACGTTCAGGCTAGAAAATGTTGTTAATATTGTTTATTATAAACAGATCATTTACTTAAATGTTTGGCTCTATATAAATAATGTGTAACAATAAAATATATTAAAATTATTGTCGGACTTTGTCCATTTCGTAATTTATGAATATTTATATATATATATATATATAGATATTTCACGGTGGCTTTATTTTTAGATGATTCATTGTCAACCAGTATAAGTTATTTTACTCATGTTTATCTATATCTTAATTTTATTGCATATTTATATTCTTCCCTTCATTACCCACTATTGAAGCAACCCTGCCGAGGTATATCATCCGATTATTTTGTGTCTACTCAATAGACTGATATTGCAGCTTAATCATAAATTTGTTTTGCTAAACAAATAAAAGAACATTTTTTGTGTTGTCTCTGTTTACAGAGAATTAAATAAATCAAAAAGGCTTATGCAGTCTAATTAATTCCAAAAAAAAAAAAATAAATGAGATTTAATCTAAAAAGAAAATTCATTGTCACTGTTTCATATATTTATTGATGTTTAAGCTTCTCACTTCATGTGGTCTTCTTTCACATAAACAATATCAGTTTTGTTTCTCTAGATCAAATTTTGATATACTAATAGTTATTATTGAATTTGTTTAACAAGCTTTAGATAAGGACGTCAAGGCTCGGACTGTGGCTTTAGATATCTCGAAACCGTTTGACAGCTTTTGACTTTCTACTCAAGCAGAATGGCAATGTCGATTCGGGCCGAACATTTGATATAATCCAGTAAGAAAACGTACATTGATTGTTGTCTCGAACGGCGACCCTTCTAGATCATTTTACATTAAAGTGTGTCCTCCAGGGCACTATCCTTGAACCTACGCTGTTTCTTATCTTCATAGCTACGACCAGACATACCACATATACATTGTATTTCATTGGCTTGGACGTTACGTCCATTCATGGACTTTATCAAGGCAAAAGCGAGTTGAATTTATTTGAAAACAATGTATCCAATCAAAACAAAACCGAAATGTTGTTAGTTATCAAAAAATTATAAGCGGTCATAAATATTCATCAGTTCAACTAAAGAATATTAACATGTCATTTTACATACCCGAAGAGAATTTTTCATATGAAGTATAAATATGTGGTATAAGTCCGTTGTATAAATCCAGTGTTCATAAAAACATTTCAAGCGTTTACTACCGGATTACCAATAAACAATACCACGGATGTATAATCCATATAATTTTTTTTCTTCCACTATAAAAAAGGCCGAAAAGTAACACCGCAGCTTTATACTTCATATGAAAAATTTTCTTAAAAAAGAAAAATTGAATTTATGAATATTCATGAGCGTTCATAATTTTCTGATAACGAACAACATTTCTTTTTATTTTTTATTTTTTGGGGTTTGGATACATTGTTTTCAAATAGATTTATTTTGCTTTTGCTTTGATAATGTCCGTCAATGGATGAAATGAGTCGGCTGAAATGAAATACAGTTTTTCTCATGACTTTTTTCTTCTATTCAATACACACACACACGCACAGATATAACACACACACACACATACACACGCACACGCACAGAAATAACACACACACACACACACACACATATATATATATATATATGTATAAAATACACAGACGAATGGTAGATTTAAAATGTGTAAGATGGCTTCTTGCATATTATTTATGCACATTTATATTTATTTTCATATATACACATTTCATTGAATACGGCAGAAAAGGTACTTTCCGAATGTTCTTTTTATCCGAGCGATTTCGGCTATACATTTAGGCATTTTCAAGGATAAAATTATTTTCTTCGGGGTACAAAATTATGGAAATAAAAACGGCAAGACGATTAGAAAAAAAAAAAAATGACCAGCCGACCGGTTTTGCCCTGACTCAACAGACCTGAAATCGCAGGAAGACTAATTATGACAATATAAAATATAAAAAGATGAGAAACCTACGATAAAATAAAAGTGGAAAGATCAGATGGAAATCATGTCAAGCCCTAACAGGCATTCCCTCTGTTTACAGAGGGAGGGCTGCCTGTAACTGACATAGATCATTTCCAATACCTTTAAGTGTAACACAGAATGAGCAGGAATAAGGATGGGAAATGAGTTAATGCTGAAATTGGTGGAACAACTTGGATTGTTTATAAGGTGCTCAGCAATGGGAGAGTTGCTGGGGTATAAGATGATTAGTTAGGGGTAAATTTTAGGGCTTTACACTGGGCGTTACTTTCCAGAGATATGATTCTGGGTCCACGATTTTTCAAGGTTTCCCAAACTTAAGCTTATAGTATGTTAATAGTAGATGGGTTAATAAGATATGTCTTCATATGGATTTGGCGGTGGACATTAGTGAGGTAGCTAGAAAAATATTGGGGATCAACCCATTTAGATGCACCAATACTTTTTGTAGAATTCGAGATTTCGCTCGATAATTTGGAGTCAACCTCTATTGAGAAACCAAATTAATGAAATTCTCGTTCACTTCGAGTCAATTTGGTACAACATTCTATTTCTAAAATGAATGAAATTAGATTCTGTCTAAAGTAAGTATATAACACACACACACACACTCTTAGAGAAATCCATAGGCAAAGTTGCACAAAAGACTTACAGAAAAACACGGACATACACAAATTTGTCATCAAGTCCATCCATGACAAAGGTTAATGGTTCATTTTAGGGAACGGTGTCAAAATAATCTAATTGTTTTATGGATGATTAAAGCCGTTGTACAAACCCTGGCCTATGCACACGACTTCACTTCCTGAATTCAGAAGCAAGATAGGATCGAAGACGAAATATCAGTGCTAGGAATACACTACACACACTTTACCGAAATACTCCCAACCTGTTTCCAGTCATCTAATTTACTCTCTAGATTGAACTGTTATTTAAAGACAGATTCGTGGATTTCCAAAGAGTACAGAACGAAGTAAAGGCGGCTGAGGTAGCCTGGATACGAACTTGGTTCGTCGATTCCAATTCGTAGATGTGACACAAGGCCGAAAATTACGGGTACCCAATTAGGATCGAACTCACAACTCAGTTGCGATCTTAAAGTGATCTTCGAAGCGTAGCTTAGATGTAGCAAAAGGTCAATAAGTTGGCGAACCCAATGAGAATCGAACTCACTACTCAGTCGTAATTGATCTAGTGAGACAAGATTGCGAACAATAGCACCACGGCGAAGTGCCATGAAGTGATTTTAGTGCTCTGAAGTCATTTTTGTGACATAAGGGCGATAATGTGGAGATCGAACTCACTAATCTGTCGTGATTGATCTAACTTGCTAACAACTGCACAATATCGAAGTGACCAAATCATTTTCTAAGAGTAAGTTGGTTTAGCACGAAAATATGAAGCACCCACTGAGAATCGAACTCAATTCTCAGTCGTAATCTCGCAAGATGTGCTCGTAACCACTACACCACACCGAAGATTGGACTTTCTATTATACATATTGACTTATCAGGTTAGCCAACTTGAGGATTTCGCATCAAAAAGCCCATCAGTGCTAGATATTTGATAAATGAATTCAGACACTTTTCCAAGTTTTTTGTTTTTTAAATATGTGATATTCAGAGTTTGATGTAAATATGCGTTTGATATATGCTGAAAAAATACAAATAAATATTAATATATGAATCTATAAATTAATAATGATTAAATAATTGAATAAGTCATCTATAAATAGGAATATTACGAATTATATGATAGAAATTTGTAATAAGAATACAATTTTCGGTATTCGGACTATTGTCCTCATCTTTGTTGCCATATTTATCACAACGTTTCGGCCGTTGTACACTCCGGCCTTCTTCAGGTGGTTGGAATGTCGAACTGAACCCTTTATTTCGCTCGCTGGGGTAGACTGTTCAAGTTCCACGTGCCATGTCTAATATACTGAAAAATACAATTATATAAAATATTCGTACCTAAATTTAATTCATGTAAAGTTTTGAATAAAACACTAGCGAATTAGGAATTTCAAATGTGTAATTTGGAAGTTATAATTAGTATCATTTTATTCAGGAGTAGGAGTGGGGAGATATGGAATTCCAAGTTCAATAGATTAATCAAACACATTTTCATCGATAGCTTTTTGACCCAAATCTCTTGATTCGGCTAATCAGCCGATTGACTTGAATTTTTCTTAATCTATTCAACACTACTTTAAAAGAAGCTCTCTGTGCGGACTTTTAAGCTACCACCTACAAAAGGCTATTTGGGGTGCGGCCTAAAACTAAAGGGACCTCTGATCCAGCTTAGAAGACAGCAATGAAAAAATAACTATGAATTTCACAATGTACTCCATGGAAATTTAAAACCTCATTTACACTCTGATCTAGACTATGAATCCAATTCAAGACAAAAGATCTTTTAGGGCCGAAACTCAGATTTAAGCCGAAATCCCAATTCGAGCAGAAAATGAAGATCGTCAAATCAAAACACTGTGTAACTTCAAAACCTACACATCAAGAAAACACTCACTTTAACTCTGATTCCTTGGCATTTTGAAGAAATAAAATTGTTTTCCTCAATTCACAAAGTTTTGAGATATAAAATGAATTTAAAACATTTTTTTTTAAAGTTTTGAAAGTTTTTGTGTTACTTTAAATTGAATATAAATAAAACTTTTAAAATCACAATTTTTTGTCAGTTATTTTAAAATTTGAATTTTTGACTGTTTCCGCCTCATCCGGACACAAATCTCTCTGCTTGATTATCAAGCATTAGGTGAAGGGCAGAATTTCAATCCCAGTATCATAGTAATTCGAAAATAGGCATAAAATGTCTATGTAGAGCAAGTGTGACCCTATTCAAGAGCGGGGTTCTCAGACACATGGACAGACAGAATTTGCGGTTTATTTATTTAAATTATTGCTCTAGTTATCTATTGTACAAAAAATTTGATAGCCTGAGGAAACACGTAAAATTCTTGTCATTGTTCGTGTATATTTTCATTTTTAGTATATATATATATATATATATATATATATATATATATATTATGAAATGGACAAAGTCCGACAATTATTTTAAGACATTTTCTTTTTATGTTTATACATACTTTTTTAAAAAAATAATGTCTTAAAATAATTGTCTGTATGTGTGACGTCATTTGTATTTGGATATGCCATGAGCAGATAGGAATGTACGTGAGAGATTCATGGAAGATTGTAGTAAAGTCAATCTTTCTAACCGAACACTCCTCTGTGTCCAAATCAGTTAACGGCACGTCAGGCTATATGACGGTTCCGTATAGGTTACAGGTTCCATTCCTGTCGGAGGAGGAATATTTTCTATGAAAATTTCTCAGACATTCAAGCTGGTAAATGTCGTTTAATACTGATTATTATAAACAGCCTGACGTGCCTTAACCGATTCGGCCACAGGGGAGCATTCTCGAACATTCAGGCCGGTAAATATTGTTTAATACTGTTTATTATAAACAACTGAAATATTTCTATATATAAAAAGAATGTATAAACATAAAAATGTCTTATATATATATATGTGTGTGTGTGTGTATACATATATATATATATATATGTGTGTGTGTTTGTGTTTATACATATGTGTGTGTAAATATATACATATGTGTCTGTGTGTGCGTGTATTAATAAATGTTCAAGGAAATTATTCCATAGATCAACAGCAGAGTTTCGCATCACTGCGCTGATCCGGTTGAGTGTGTCGCGTAAATATATTGAATGATTAGTAGATTTCATATTTGAACTCTGTTGAACATTGTGGGCAGAGAAAGTAACTCTTGTAAAATGATTGCGATTTTTACGACTTACTCAATATTATATATATATATATATATATATATATATATATATATATATATATATATATATATATATATATATATATACTGCTGCTGGATTTTACTGTGTACCTAATCGATGGTGATGTGGTCAAGGTATGACATGCACAGAAATAATACGACTTATAAAACTATAATATATAAACTGTTATCACTGTTTATAGATTTACGTTTTAGATTTTACAAGACCAATGGTGATATTTTACACCAAATCTTCGAGTGGTGAAAAACTGCTTTCATTGAAAGCTTTCTAAACCAACAAGATCCATCAGCACATTCTCCCTAACTACAGTAAAATAAAGAAAGCTGAGACGTTATGCTCAAGTAACAGGATTGGATGCCCTTGCAGTAATAGTTCTTCAAGGAACCGTGGTGGGACGTAAGAGGAGGGGAAGACAGGAGAAAAAGGGGAATGAGACTATCGAGGAATTGATGGAGAAATCATTCACGGAGACCCAGGATCTACCACACGTCCGTGGCTGATAGACGTGACTCGTAGACAGCTCAGCACTTCGGTGCCCCACTGACTACTTACGGGGTTAAGGGCGAAAGATAATCCAAGCCATTTCTGAGGGTTAGAATGTGTCCCTTTTACGCTTTGTTTAATAGTACAGAATTTTATATTTAATTATTAACAATAAGAATACTGAGTTGTAAATATTCTTCCTCTATATGACGTGTCCCTTCAGGAAGTTAGCGATCATGACTCTCCACATCTTTCCCTCCTTTGCAGCTCTTAATCAATCTTGTCTTTTTGCGATTTCTCCCAATCCCTATTCTGACATCGATCCACATAAGTTCTTTAAATATGTTATGCATTGTTTTCCTCTGCCCCTCTTGGCTTCACTCTGTCTTGTGAGTAATCATTTTTCCAAGGTCTCTTTCCTTACTATAAACCCTACAAAAGTTCAACTTTAACAATGATGTTAAATATAAGTGCCTTTTGATTTTCTTTATTACTCATTTGAATTAACCATTTCGTTCGTTCTAAATCTGTCTATTCTATTTTCGAAGGCATTTTCTGAACTTAAATTTTTAACATTGTAAATAGTGTGATAATAATTTCAGATAAGTGGAATGTGAACAATTGTGTGTTTGTTAGATAATCCTCGGAGTGCGGCAATTGAAATGAATATGATGAATTTATAATTCGAATAACGAAAATTCACAATAAGTCCGGCGCCATATTGGAAAAAGATTTCTCGTGAAATACTGTGTACATGATCGCTAGTTATGTGATCAAGGTATAACTTGCACAGAAATAATACAACTTATAAAAGTATAATAAACAAATTGTTAACACTTTATAGATTTACGTTTTAAATTTTACAAGACCAAAGATGATATTTTGCACCACATCTTCGAGTGGTGAAAAACAGCCTTCATTGAAAGCTTTCCAAATCAATAAAATCCAGCAGCATATTCTCCACCGCGAAGACCTTTTCTGAACTTAAATTTGTAACATTGTAAATAGTGTGATTTAACCCAATAATTTCAGATCAGTGGAAAGCGAACAATTGTGTGTTTGTTAGATAATACTCAGCGTTCTGCAATTGAAATGAATATGATGAATTTATAATTCGAATGACGGAAATTCGCAATAACTCCGGCGCCATATTGGAAAAAGATATCTCGCAAAATCAAACACACAAGTTTCAAAACAGGTGAAACCAGATATTGCAAAACTTGTCGTAGAGAAATATTATCCACTGTATTGTATCTTGAAAAAACATAATTCTTGTACACAGAACTGTGTCGTATGTTTGGCTGATTTGAAATTACTCATGTTTAGCATAAGAACATATAAGCAAATTAAGTTAAATTTATTTTAACTATTATAATAAAGCGATCGAACTCACTAGTCAGTCGTAACTGTTCAAGCGAGACAAGTTTGCTAATCATTACACCGCCTCGAGGTGCCCAACGATTATAATAAAAAGTATAACCATTTTCATTTTCAAGAAGTGCCGCCCAGAGGAATGCAAATTTTCGATTCGACGATTAAATTAATCTGGGGTTTTCACCGATAATTTCAGAGATCCTTTTTTTCAAAGGTACTGCCGTTTATAAAATATCCGAGAGATAGGAACAAATTGAAATCCGTTGGTGTCAAATATGGTGAGTATAAATGATGCAGAAGAACCTCCCATCCTAATAATCTTCATTTTTCCAGGGTTCTTTCCTTTTATTGAAATGATCGAGGATAAAACTTTTTTTAATTACTAAAACAGAAGAATTCGAAATTGCTCTTCAGTAAACATCAACAGTAACGATCTTTCCATATTTCTGAAGTTCATAATGGACCACATTTTTCATATTCCACCAGACAAAAAGTAAGAATTCTGTAGATGTTGTCCTAGTTTTGGTATTGCTACTTGTTTGTCATTTTTTCAAAAACCCCTGTCTTTTTCGTTTTCTGATTAACTGAAAAACCCATTTTTCATCACATGTAAAAAAATTCACAGCTGATGGTGGAACGTAATTTTCGGTTATTAAACGAAAGAAGGTCTTTGGAAAACAAACTGAATTTCTTTTTGGCGAGTTTTTCTTTCAATGAAATCCTGAGACGCACTATAGACCCCACAGACTCAGATGGGAGCGATGATACATTACTTTAACATTCTTTCCGGCTTTGTTTCGAGGAAGCACGGTAGACTAATTGATTGCTGCTCAGATTTAAGAATCGGAGAGACGAGTTCGAATTCCGGTCGAATTCATTACATTCACTTAAGCTGAAAGTCTTTTTACCCAGCATTACCCGTATATTGGTAAATAGTGAGATAGACTGGGTTCTATAGCCTTGGGGGGCAACCGGTCTAAGAGAAGAACAACTCTGGATTCAAAACTATATAGCCCTGGCGATTCTCTTGCTGTTTTGCTTGACTCATAAGTCATTATGGGCCCGTGGCCGAGTGGTTAGAACGTTCGAATTCTGACAATGAGACCTGGGTTCGAATCTCACCATAGTCGGTTTGTCGAGAAGGGGACTTCCTGCTATTATCGGACTGGAAGCGTTTTGGAAAGTGCCTGAAAACCATTGGCGTGAACCTGAGTAGATGGAACACTTGAGTTCTGTCGATAGCTGTGCTAGCAGGAAGTCACAAGTCATCGTGGCTGAGGTCTTGACCGTACTGGCCTTGTAAAAATTCTTGATCCCTCTAGATAACAGGCTTTTCCCAGAAACTGTAAGGTCTGCTCAGCATAGTTGCAGTATAAACCACGGGTGGGCTGTGTGGGTGTTGAATAAAAACAAAATTGGCCTGAGCAAGCGTCTGCAATAGGGATTGTCTAACCCCCCCCCTAGTAGACGGGTATTCTCGAATACGAGTGACCAGCTATACATGTATACATATATAATTCATCGCGGCTAAACATTTATTATTAGGTTGGTGCAAAAATAATGTCGTTTTCTCACATAGTAACATATGCGAGAAAACGACATTATTTTTGCACCAACCTAATAATATACGTGAAATCCATTTAAAATTTAAAAACAATTTTACGGTCAAAATTTGCTTCTTATTGTAGTTCATTAGAGTAAATATTACAAATAGCTATCTTCTAGAATATTATTTCTATGGAAGGGATTCGCACACTTCCCGTGTTCCGTGTCGTTCCAGGCTCTCCAATTCCCTTTATCCCTTGCAGCTTTTAACAAGTTCCTTACCTCTGCCACCTCCCCCAGACCACGTTCTGCCATCTACTTGCTTAAGCCCTCTAGGTTATATCATGCATTGTTTACCCTTGTCTCATTTTCCCTCTATTCGACCTGTGAGTATCAGATACTCCGGGCCCTCCTTCCTCATTACATGTGCCAGAAACTTGTGCTGCCTCTTCCTGATGTTAAATATAAGCCTCCTCTTTGTTTGCATCCTCTCTAAGTCCTCATCGTTGCTCACACGCTCGGTCCATGATATACTCACTATCCTTCTGTAGAACCACATCTGCGTCGCCTTGAGTATCTTCTTTGAGCAGACCGTCCAAACCAACATTCGCTGACGTAAATGAGGCCAGCTATCACATAACAGTTCTGTACTCTTTTCTTTGTTACCAAAGAAATCCTCCTGTCTCGTAATACTCTGCCCAGCTCTTGGAACGGGTCGTTTGCTATCCCAATAAGTCTACGGATCTCAGTGTCGCATTTACAGTCCTCTGTCAAACCGCTTCCCAAATATTTAAACTTCAGCACCTGATTGATTTGTGTGTCCACAACCTGCATTTCGGGATCATCCTTTTACTGATGGCCATGCATTCTGTCTTCTTGTAGTTTATGCTTAGTCCCTTCTTCTCGCTCTCCTTCGCTACATTCTGTAGGAGATTTTGTAATTTCTTTCCCGTGTCTGATATCAGTACTGTGTCATTCACACACTAGTTTATCTTAAATATCAGAGTAAATAGCAAATGTGCTAATGCGCCCTCAAAGGGAACTTTACGACACATAATTTGTAGTGTGATATTCAGTCACAAGACATTAAGCACTAAATCATCTAGCAATAGTTCGACATCGGAAGGTTGAGGGCATCGAATGTGTTCAGCAACAATTTTTCTTTGTTTATATCGAACGGTTGCGATTGACAAATTTGCATCAGTGTAAGCGAGAAAACGAACAGTTGTAAGCCTAACCAGCACTTTCCATAGTCGCTTCCTCCCATTTAATTACTCCTCGTCGAATTAATGTGATAACTTATTAAATTATAGCTTCATTTGATACAAGGATACTTTAATAATATATCAATGTTCTATGTTCCGTGTCTTTCCGGGACGTTGATGATAATGGCTTACCGCAATTTTCAGACTTTTGTAGCTCTTAATAAATTTTATGTTTACGTTAAATGGATATTCAGCCGGGGATGCTTCGTGCCTTGAAAGACTCTTGGGCCTTAAAATCACACCTGACCTCAAGTAGAGCATAGTACGATCCATTGTAAAAGATGCATAAAAAATGTTCGGCTACCTGTACCACTCCAGTAAGTACCTGACTCCGCATGCTATCAACTACCTCTTGGCTAGATCAGACCTAAAATAGAGTACTGTTGAAATATTTGAGTGGGATCTGCCTATTTCTCACTTTCCAATCATGATAGAGTTCAAGAACGTCTTCGTGTCCTTGTGAGTGACAAATTATTTTGCACCTCAAAACTCTCTCCCATAGAAGGGATGTGGCAAGCCTCACATTGCTTTATCGCTACTTTGATGGAATATGCTCGGTAGAACTAAATTTCTTGGTTCTGATAAATATAAACCTCATGCCATGCCAATTACTTTGTAACAAACCACTTACGTTCACCCGTATTCCATTGGTCAGAAGTAAGCTCCACTCGAACAGCTTCTTCTCGCGAACCCCTGCTCTGTTTGAACAGGCTACCAAGGGGATTTTTCCCCGATCACTACAATCTTAATCTGTTCAAATCTATGGCTAACCATTTTCTTCTTCTATCCGCATAAACTGCCACTTAATTCAAGCCTCATACACAAGTGGTCCCGGGCTTTGTACAGGATGAACCTTACTGTAAAATATATATATATATATATATATATATATATATATATATATATATATATATATATATATATATATATATTTCCTAAACGCAATTCGGCCGTCCATCTACTTAGTCTGGCCAAGTAGGTTACATTGTGTTTCGTATATCTAATCTGACCTGTAACTTCTGTTGCTTCAAGTTCCTTCTTCATTGTCCTACAATCACGGACATAGGATGACAGATAATGCGTAACATTTCAGTACCTTTTTGTTTCTTTTTTTCTAGCGCCCGACCGTCTTATCAAAGATATATCGGGAACCAGGGTTATTAATCCATGAAGACGTAGCAAGAATGCTCTTCGTTGCAAATGGCTGAGCTAAAGAATGATGCTTGCCTGAACATTTGTCATGGATGTAGCGATAGGCAAGTCTCTTCTTCAACTGCGTGGATATTATGCAGCATTCACTGCCATATAAGAGAATCATTTTATTTTACTTTTCCCTAAATCTTCGTTGTTGCGCGTAGATTCGATCCTTGGTATTCTCAGAATCCTTCTGTAGAGCCCCATTTCTGTTGATTCCTGGCAATTTTTATCAATGAGCTAAGAGGGTTACACTTAGAAATGGTTTGTGAATCATCAATTTAGATGCACCAATAAAATTTGGAAAAAATGAGAGTTCGACCTTTGTTTTTGAGTCAGCCTGTATTGTGAAACAAAATTAATAAAATTCTCGTTCACTTGCAGACAATTTGGCGCAGTTTACCATTTCTAAAATTAATGAAATAAGATCCTATCTAAAGCAAGTACATGTAAAACTCAAACAGATAAATACATAGACAAACACAGAGTCATACAAAGAATTTACACAATAGCACATACACACACAAATGTGCCATCAAAGCTATCGATGGTCACTGGTAATAGTTCCATTTAGGGATCATTGTCTTTATAAGTTAATCGTCATTTTACATCCTTGTGCAAATTAATTGAAATGAAAAAGAATATTCCGTTATTATTTGCTTTTTTTCGTATTATTCTCAGGAAACATGACACAGTTCACATGTTAGTACTTCATATGTCCATTCCACGTGGTTGTTCCTTGAAGTTTGACCACAGATTCTCGATTGGATTTAAATCAGACTAGTTTTCGGGCCAATCTATAATACATTGGTAAGGCTTGCCAGTGTGTTTGTGGAACATAACAATTTTCGTACGCTTCCTTCATCGCAGACAATGGCTGTGGGATAACTAATCGACAGTCGAGACAATAGTGTCGGGGCGTAATGAAAATATGATGCAATCACGGACGATGCGATATTCTTCCAGGTCAAACAAATTACATCATACACCGCGGAAATAGTTTCATATTATTGCACGCAACTGCAAATGAACTAATTTGAGGAAAATATAGAAATCTATTACACCCTGTCACTCTAGTGGGTCTAAAACTGACCGTACAGTGAAAGAAAGGAAACTAAAGCTAAAACCCTAGAACAGTAACCATGGGTATATAGTACCCAGCGCAAATTTTCATATTTTTAATTACAAATTTCAGTGCCTGATTTTCTTACCTAAATTATATATTTTTCAGTTCCTATTAATGTTAACTCTAAGTACAAATTTTGATGTGCCTGCATGTAAAATATTTCAAATAAAGATTTATATTTAATATTTTTTTGATATTTTAAAAATCCGGTATGATATACCCATGGTTAGTAGTGGTGTAACTTTAATTGATGGTTAGTGTTCTAGGGTTAATTTGCACATGGGTGTATAAGTGATTAAAGTCTACCCACTTTCCTTCCCGAATTCAAAAGATAGAGTCGATGACGGAAGACCACTTATTTAAATTAACCTATTTGGATGTTAATAAGGTTGTGTGTTTTGTCTGCATTTTTAGGTAAATGTCTGATTTCACTATATAGAAGAATATAGAAGAAACATACAAAAATATGTTTCTGTAAAAGACGTTTATTTCTTTTAGGTTGGTATAATTGAAAGAAAGTTAATACAACTTGATTATGTCCGTTTTACTTTAAAGTTCAGAAATCATTTGTGGCAAGTAAGTATGAGGATCGATAAAGCTGGTCGAGTTCAAGTCAGCCTCGCGCTGAGTTGGGATAACTAAACCTCTACTTTATAAGTAGGGCTGTTCAAACACGTCATGAAGATGTCGTTGGAAACGGGGACGAAGTTCAGTCCCCAGTGGGAAAGTAATTATCAAAGGTTTAATAAAAGAAAGAGAAAGATTCGGTCCATTTCAGAATTGGGGTTAAAAAATAATATATGTAACTAGAAATCCTTTTCCGGTTCATTTATAACTTGCATCCTGGGTAAATTAATTTAATTATTATTATTATTATTATTATTATTATTATTATTATTATTATTTATTGTTTTTATTTCATTTTACCAAATCTTTATTTCAAGGAACACACTTCTCACGCTTTAAGAGAAACTTATTCATTAAACAGGTCACAATTGAGAAATTCCAGTTATTATCTGTTGTTAAGTATGGTGATAGATAGATAGATAGATAGATAGATAGATAGATACCTCTCGTATTCGAGGATACCTGTCTACTAGAGCGGCTAGCCAATCCCTATTGCAGACGCTCGCTCAGGCACACTTGTGTTTGTTCGAAACCCATAGTGCCAACCTGTGGTTTATACTGCAACTATGCTGAACTTAGTTACAGTATCTAGTATGATCAACAATCTGAACAACGCCAGCACAATCAAAACCTCGGTGACGATGACTTGTAAATTCGTGCTACCACAGCTATAGAAGGCCTCTAAGTGTTCCATCTACTCAATTTCACTCACGAGGCTTGGGTCAACCCGTGGTACAGTTTTCAGGCACTTACCAAGATAGATACGAACAGAATCAAACACATACACAGACGCACACGCATATATATATATATATATATATATACTTTTATATATATATATATATATATATATATATATATATATATAGAGAGAGAGAGAGAGAGAGATAGAGAGTTAGAGATAGAGAGATTGAGAGAAAGAGAGAGAGGGAAAGAGATAGATAGATAGAAAGAAAAGAACAAAGATAGAGAGAGGGAGAAAGAGAGTGATACGAACAGAATGACACACACACGCACACGCACACGCATATATATATATATATATATATATATATATATATATATATATATAAAGAGAGAGAGAGAGAGAGAGGAAAGAGATAGATAGAAAAGATCAAATTAAGTCAGAGAGAGAGATACGAATAGAATGACACACACACACGCACACGCATATATATATATATATATATATATATATATATATATATAGAGAGAGAGAGAGAGAGAGAGAGAGAGAGAAAGAGATAGATAGATAGATAGATAGATAGATAGAAAAGAACAAACTAGAGAGAGAGAAAGAGAGAGATACGAACTGAATGCGAAATGAATATGAAGGCAATCTTTAATTCATAACTTTATAAACATTTACTAAATTATTAAAATATGTGAACCAACTATAAGGAAATTCTTATTTACCATTTTATAAAGTTTGAATAAGGTAATTGGCCGATGTTTTACCAACCATTCCAATGAACATTTCAATAGATAAATAGTGTTTATTATTTTTGTTGCCAATTCTCAAGAACAAAGAAAATGTATAAAGTCACATTGATATGTTTCGGTTTTATTACAATTCTAATCATCACGAAGATAAACTACGTCCAAAAGCAAGGCCTCTTGATCAGAAGGTTTTGAGGAGCCTTGAACCCCTTCTTAATTGATGGTGTTCCCAGTTTACCATGCCTCGGGATGTTAGCCCCTCTCAGATTCCCAGGTATGGGCAAATAGTTAACCCCCAAAGCAAAATTATGACCGGCAATAAGATTTTCAAGAAAAAAAAAATATATTGCCAGCAATATATTACCAGTAAAACATTTGTTTTTTTTTGTTTTGTTTTGTTTTTTAATATTACACTTTTGGAAAAAAATATTACCAGAAAACTTTTTAAAAAAAATATTACCAGCAATAAAAAAAAATTCGGCATTAAATATCCCATTGAGGTTCATATGCCGTAAACCAAACTAACACAAACCAAACCAAACTAATCATCACTTCCTAAAACAACAAACACTGCCAGGGAGTGAAGGTAGTTTAAATAATAGCAGCGTCAAGGGAAAAAACATTCTTTTGAGACTACTTTTTTTCTCTTGCGGACACCAAGGTCCAAGTTAAACACGCCATCAATGTTTCTAATCAGTAATTATAAATTATTATATTGGAAAGTGAATATAACTCGCCTGGCTATCTGACATGAAAATTTAAAAAGAAATGAATAGCGAGACGCTACTTTTCGTCTGTGAGAGTAGGGTTGTAGGGTTGAAAATAATTCATCACCTATAAGTCCGCGTGGACGCTTTTAAACTCTATTGAGAAAGACAAGTGAGGACTGGACAGATCTAGTCCAGATT
Source organism: Acanthosepion lycidas (assembly GCA_963932145.1). Lineage (NCBI taxonomy): Eukaryota > Metazoa > Mollusca > Cephalopoda > Sepiida > Sepiidae > Acanthosepion > Acanthosepion lycidas. The sequence continues at coordinate 86,403,202 of OZ010598.1, read as the reverse complement.
TGGCAGCAGTTCACCTTATTTGGACTGATTGGTCCATTTTAAAGAAAAACAACATGGTAGGAAAATTGAGTCAGTTTCCGGATTACTACAAGGAAGCGAGCGTTCTTTTCCGGAAGAAAGAAACAGATTCAAGTAAAAGCTGGCATAATGCGTGAAGTTGGAAAGCTATTATTTTCCGGGCGATGACGACCGCCTTGCTAGAAATCTCTCTGAAATGTATGTTTGTTTGTTTTTTTTTTCCAAATTTTAATAGGTAATCTGTACTTTAAAAAAATATATTTGTGAGTTATTATTATTTAACGGTATATCACAACATGTACATGAATAAGACTATATCTACTTGTTCAGGAAAACAATTCCTTACATGCATGCAAGATCTTGCTTTTTTTCTGTTTTCCAATTCTAGTCTTGCGTTTATCCTACACAAAAGTGCACAAAACTTACAAGCTAATATTTGTTTGTAATGATGTCTACGTAATCTTTTCTTGTATATATGCATGCAAATTTACCTATATATGTAGGTGTAAATCTGTAAGTTATCATACATTCTATTTCTTTAAAAGACGCCTACTCAATGTTGACACCTTCGACTTATTCGTCATATTCTCTTTGGTCTCACTGTCAATATTACTTCTTTAAATTAAAATTTTATTTTTATTTTATTTTATTTTATTTTTTCTGGTCTGAGTTTCTGTCTTTCTTTTTTTCATTCTTTCGCTCATCCTTCCTTACTCCCTCCCTTCTTTCCTTCCTTCCTTTCACTCTTTTTTCTTTCTTTCTTTCTTTCTTTCTTTCTTATATTTGCAACCTTCTTTTGTCACCAGTTTTCTTTCCTTTCGGATTTTTATTTTTGTTTGTTGTTTGTTTGTTTGTGTGTTTCTTTCTTTCTTTCAGCCTTTCTTTCTTTCAGCCTTTCTTTCTTTCAGCCTTTCTTTCTTTCTTTCTTTCTTTCTTTCTTTCTTTCAGCCTTTCTTTCTTTCCTTCCTTGCTTTCAGACTTTTTTCTTTCTTTTGTCTTTCTTTCTTTCCGCCTTTCTTTCTTTCAGCCTTTCTTTCTTATATTTGCTACGTTCTTTTGTCA
>OZ010598.1:86389622-86397122 GCA_963932145.1 Acanthosepion lycidas | reverse complement strand
TACTACATTATCAAAAGTACAAATACTTCCAACTGGGCAGTTAGTTCCCGGTTTACAATTACAAAGAGGTTTATTGTCGTGGGTTTCGCTGTCAAAAAAATTCTTTAATGAAATAATAATAATAATAATAATAATAATAATAATACATATATATATATATATATATATATATATATATATATATATATATATATATATATATATATAAGGTGTGATGTGCAAGTTGTCGTCATTTTATAATCTTAATTTCATACATGCTAGTTGTTTTTGATTTTGTCGACTGCACAATATAAAAGGGTGAGTTGGGCACCATCTGTGAGAAAAAGACCACCATGACACAATTCACTCTGCCAGAAATTTGGAAACGGCATGCTGTACTGCTTGGCATTCACGCCGGAAGATCCAATACGAATATTTCAGAATGTTTGAGAGTCAATCTGAGAGGACTGAGCAGAGGATCAGGATAAAGTTGGATAAGTTTAATGGCGATTACAAAGGTGTTGTAGCTTTGTAAACTCACGTTGATCGTTTTGATAAGAAAATAACTCCCGAATTTGTTGGTGAGGATCCCAGATTCAACACGGACGCCTACATCAAGTACTTTGATGTAGTTCTGGAAGATTCTATGTCTAGTGACAGAATTCTGCACTACAAACAGGAGAACCCCGTCGTCGCTGTCAGAACTATTTCTGCGACCACATCACCCATTACATCTGGCCAGCTAACTCCCAAGACTGCACACTTTTCATTATTATGTGTAGTGCATATTTAAGTGAGAGAGCGACAAAACTCCTTTTAACACCAAAGATGAACTGAAGGCAAGGATTAAGGCAACATTCACCAACTTAAACAAGGATAGCTTCCAGAAGAGTTGTATTGGATTCCGAAGTCTTCTGGAGGCCGTGTTTGAAGCCAATGGCGATGTTATGAAATTAATGACTCATTTGTATTTCAATAAGATGTCTGTTATGTTCATTTTTGCGTAATTTAGACGAGAATTTATCCATCTTACCATATATATATATATATATATATATATATATATATATATATATGTATGTATGTTTGTGTGTGTGTGTTCCGACTATTCGTTATTTTTTTAGATACAAATATTTAAGTAAATGTTCTGTTTATAATAAACAGTGAATGTACTAAAATACCGATAAATTTAGGTAATATTTTTTTTCCTTGTGTTCGTATATTTTCTTTTCTGGACAAAACTTATGTAAAAATTGTCCAAATGTTGTGTATATCCAAGCATTTTCGTCTCTTCCTTTAGTCATTATCAAAGACGATGTTTTATTTATATTTTCAACCATATGTACGGACCTGTGATGTATGTACCTGGAGGTTTAGAAATTTATTTCCAAACATGGTCAGTACATTGTGGCCATGTTCAGGGTTGATTATTATATATATTATATTATTATATATTATATTATATTATTGATTGTTGGCGTTTTCTTTTATAATATTAGTGCTTTCATCATTGTTAGTCTTTATTTATTTACATAAAATCTTTCAGTCTCTTATTACATATGTCCAGAAAAAAACAACACTCATACGACGAATGAAAAAAATATAATAAGTTTACTCGCAGTACAGTTGTCGTTAATGCCACTTGTATAAAAGATGGAATTGCTGCCCAAATACACAATATATATATATATATATATATATATATATATATATATATATATATATATATATATAAACTTATCAGAAGTAACCTGTAGAAAAGGCAATATATATAAACTAAAAAAAAAGAACAATAGGAAAACTGTAGTCTTAGTTGACGCGTTTCGTCCAAGAAATCAATAGAAAACGTTTGAATTTTCTCAACATAACATTACAGACTATATTTCTACACGTGAATATTTTCCCTTCAAATAAAGTAATTGATCCAGGAATATAAAATTGAATTTCTAAATTCTTTTAGTTTCTACGACATTTTATTTTGTTTGTAGACACTTTTTTTTCAATAAATTCATTTCATTATTTGTATTGAAAAAGTCCACATTTTTCCTATTGTCTTTTTCATTTCTTTCTTTCTTTCTTTCTTTCTTTCTTTCTTTCTATCTATCTATATATATATATATATATATATATTTATATTTATGAGGAAAAAATAGTAACCTGTTGATAGTAAGAATATATTTAAAATTACCTAGCACTGGTTAGAAAATAGCAATAAGACTCAGGCACGTATATAATAGGAAATGGAAATTAAGCGAAAATGAAGCGCAACTCATAGTGTCTTTACTAAAGCTGACAGTCTTCCAGATGTCCTTTTGTTTTCACCTTTGTACTGCACCCCCACACTAACACACACGCAGTTTGTTGTAAACCGGTGGCTTGTTAATTTTAATGCCTGCAAAATTAAACTCCAATCTATTTATCATATGAGAGAACCCTTTCTGATTTCCACCAGCATGGCTGATACTAACCACTTGGAGAAGTGAAAAGGCTATATTGAATCCATTGCTAGATCTGTTGATCAATCTTTCTCTCCAGAATTTCTCCTACAACTTTATACATCTACTATTCGCTCATGTTTACAATATTGCTGGCACATAGGATCTGGTGATCCTGCTATTTGTCTCGACCATCTTGATAAATCAAAAAGTATCAGGAATGTTATTGGCCCTAGTCTGGCATCTAGTCTTCAGTCACTTTTCCACCTCCATAAAATTGCTTTCCTCTGCCTTTTCTATTAATACTGTCATGGTCATTTTTCGGATGAGCTCTTCATAGTTTCTACTTTATACATTTAAGCGCAGTACTAGACTGGCATCGAGATCTCATCAATTTGCAGTTGTGCTGTAGATGTACAGATGTATTCGTAAGTTCTATTCTAACAGCTTCTTTTCTCACACTTCTCGCTTGTGGAACTCCCTTCAGGCTCCATGCTTTCCGGCAAACTTTAATCTTCAAAAATCCAAATGCAATCTATAGCCTTGGATAGCAGCTGGTCTAGGAGAAGGACTACTCTGAATTCAAAACCTGCGGAGGGTCGTTTGGGGACCCGGTGGCCCTTCAAAAAGTGTGGATGTTCCTGCACAAAACCACTATAATCAAATCTCATGTGCTGTTGTCGGACTTTCGGTTTCCTAGTAACTGATCTGCTTGACCCTCATACGTCGAATTCGACGGGAGAGTCGAGTGTATGTATGTATATATATATATATATATATATATATATATATATATATATATATATATATGAGATGCAAGATTTTAGAATATGATAGTTCAACTGTAAAGCAGATATTTTAATATCTGAATGATAAAAATATAGCATTCATATTGCTCATTCTTCTTGTTTGAAGAATGGACAATTCCAAGAAACTTCGAAGTCGGGGAATATCAAAAATTCATATTTGCATTTAAATAAATTTATCTATCTATATATATATATATATATATATATATATATATATATAGTCGACTCTCCCGTTGAGTTCGACGTATGAGGGTCAAGCAGATCAGTTCCAAGGAAACCGACAGCCCGACAACGGCACATGAGATTTGATTATAGTGGTGAAGGTTTTGTGCAGGACTATCCACACTTTTTGAAGGATCTTATTCAGAGACCTGGTGCACTACGTGCCACAAAGTTCCCAAACGGCCTTCTGCAAGTTTTGAATTCAGAGTTGTCCTTCACCTAGACCAGTTGCCATCCAAGGCTATAGAACCCAGCCTGTCCTGCTATTTACCCATAGCTGGAGGGAGAAGAAGAGGATTCACACCTTTCCCAAGGGTATTAGCACGTAAGTGATTGTAATGGATTGGACTGGAATTCGAACTCGGCTCTCGGATTCCTCAATCCAAGCCGATATCTATTACTCCACCATGTTAAATGTCTATCAATTTTCCTTAAATTCATGTTAAGTTAATAAAAAAAAGCGCTTTTTGTTGATCTTCGTATGATTTTTCTTCTTTGTATGCGCGTGTATATACGTGTGGATGTATATGTACGCGTGTACTTTTGCGTATGTGCACATGATAGAGACTGAGAATGAAAGAGAGAGAATAATATGTATTTCCAGTGCGCCTCCGTCGCCATCGAATGTAACAAAAAGTTAGTTTAAAGAGGGTTTTACGGCAATACGATGGGATAATTGCTCACGCTCCCTTGATGCATCCCTTTTTTTGGTGGGGTTACATCACTGACTGTCTAATGGCCCCAGCCCCCATCCGCAGAAGACGTACTCTTTAGAGGAATGATCCGCTGGCAGCTTGAGTTTACTAGTATTTTCAACTCTCCTTGATCGAGACGAACTTCGATACAAGGCAAGTGCCTGGGGACGAGGGAGAGAAAGAGAAAGAGAGAGACAGAGAGCGAAAAATAGAGAGACAGAGATAGAAAGAAAAGGAGAGAGAAAGAGAGAGAGAGAAAGAGCAATAAGATGACAATATCCAGATTCAAAAGAAAATGTGATCCTTGCAAACAGAATCAGATATTAGGTAAATTTACATGCAATGATCAATTAAAACCTACGTTTGTCTATTGATCTTGGAGGAGGAAAGAGAGACAGGGAGAGAAAGAGACATAGAAAGAGAGAGAGAGACAGAGAATCAGAGACAGAGACAGAGAAAGAGAAACAGTGACAGAGACAGAGAAAGAGAAAGAGTGACAGAGAGAGAGATAGAGAGAGAAAGAGAAATAAGCCGACAATATCCAGATTGACGAGAAAAAGCGATCCTTGCATACAGATCATCCATTAAAACCTATGTTTTTCTATTTCCCTGGCAATTCGTCAGTTTTTGTAGTCGATTTATTCCAGCTGGGGCAGCCCGTGTAGTTAACTCGTCATGGCACAGGACACCAAATATAATATTGATTTTTAATAAATGAGAATATACATATCACATGTTACATGTACTGTTTGCTCTGAAAGAATTTTGTGTACCTACATTCGCATTTAACACAGGCGACACTGCGGCGCAGACACACGTACACACAACGCAGATGCCAACAACTATATATATATATATATATATATATATATATAATATATATATATATTCCTGGGTTTGTCAATCCACGTGCAGTTCGATGAGGCTTTCTGCATTTGTAGATATGCATATATAGATATATTTTTTGAAGATATAGATTATTTTTCCCGAGGAATAAATATAACCTTTAAAATACAATATAAACTACACACAGATGCACAAATTCAACTAAATACACACAAAAACATGTACATATTAGACAGATATTAGTTGATAACACAACGATACTCAAACAAACAGAGTAAAAACTACCTCCAGATATTGGAAGCCACCTACATGAAAACAAAGAAACCCACACTCAACAAAATTACATTTCGAACTAGTCACAACACATTACATTGCATCTAGGCCTATGGTTCTGTTGTTAATATTTCCGTCTCTCACGTGGTAAGACGTCATAGAACCGCATCAGGAAATAACGAAATGCGTCTGCTATTCCGGGACCGTTATCGTCACAGAGCAATCTTCTATGTCTACATAAAAGAATATCATATTTGACGGTGAACATCTTTGTTTAAATGTCAGTGTAACCACTCTGAAGATGGCGTATGTAAGACGAAAGCTTAGATTAAGGACTATCTTCATAAAAAAAAATATATCCAATTTTTGTCTTTATTTTCGCCCGGAATTAAAACAAATATACGAAGTTTAGAACGGCTCCTGATCAGTCATAATAGATATTCATTGTCTGTTATATTTAACAATATATATATATATATATATATATATATATATATATATATATATATATATAGTCATATTAGCTATATTATTACGGTCTAAGATGTATTCATATATATATATATATATATATATATATATATATATATATATATATAGTCATATCACCCCATGCAAGGTAGAAAAGCCAGTATGACAAGTGGAAGAACAAGTAAAAGAACAACACTACAGGGTAAGAAGAACAGAAGAGTTATCAAGAAGACAGTTCATAGCGACTCAATTTTCCCTTTGTCAGCTTAAATAGAATTCGCACCGTTGTGATTGGATGTTGGTCAATCTCTAATCAAATGTGTGATAACTGGGTATATTTATAGAAATCAGTGTCTACGAGCATTTTTTTAGAGGGCGTTTCAGAGTCTGATCAGCTCTGAAGGGGTCGATTTGGTGAGGTCAGTATGATGTATGAAAGACCCGAAACTGCCCAATGATCCATCTCCAGAACATCACTGACGACGCCCTCTAGCGCTAAAAGAGCGTATATTAAAAAAAACATTGCATTTAAATTTTTGTAGATCAAATTGGCACGAAAGCATGAAGCTGGAATAGATTCCTAGAAACGGTTGCATATGATGAGGCCCTGACCCCATCTTAATACTACGATTAAATTCCTAAAGTCGAGTTTAAGGTTTCAACTGAATAATTACCATGTGCGCGTCCCTCTGTGTGAGTATATATATATATATATATATGTCGTGGATCTCCGAGGAACAAGCATCCAGACAACTTGCGTATATGATTTGCTTGTAGTGGTGAAGGTGCAGAACAAACTACACTTTTTGAAGAGCCGAAGAGCCGAATACAGAAACCTGCTGCACCATGTACCACAATATCGTCAAACAACTCTCTGCAGTTGTCCTCCAAGGCTATAGAACCCAGTCGGACCTGCTATATTCAGTTTACCCTGAAGATCCGTTTAGGTGAAACCTGAGTAACTTTGTCTGGCACCTTGGTTTATTTCTCTACTCAGCGTATTGAGCACTCTACGTTTTAATCTTTCTACTCTTTTGGGGATTTTTCTTTTTTTTATTTCCAATTTTTTTTTTCTGGTACCGAGTTCTCCTGGCATATCAGCAAGTTGAGCTATCCGCGGGTGTACAAACGTGTACTACTACTACTACTAATATATATATATATATATATATATAGTCTAATTTTTTATGATGTATAAATCAGTCTAAGCAATTAATTGTATATATGTCGGTCCCCTTAATTCTTACCGATATGGGAGGTTTTAGATCTGACCATATCCATGATGTTTTTGGAAGTAGTTGTAACTATATTATTACGGTCTAATATATATATATATATATATATATATATATATATATATATATATATATATATATATATATATATATATATATATATCGTTGTAATACTCTCATACAGGCGCACTCACATAAATACTTGCAGTTAAACTCGACTTTATGAATTTAATCACAGTATTATATTCGTTTTACATAAGATACTATATATATATATATATAACATCTTATTTAAAACGAAACTTGGAACTAATTTAGGTTCTGTCTGGATCTTCTCGTCCCGACATATTTCCAAAATTTAAAAAATGCGCAAGCATAAAATTATTTTGGAAATACCGCATCTTGTTCTGGACAATAACACACACACGTAGACACACACGCACACACAGGCTAGCACAAATGCACATCTATACATATATGTGTGTGTGTGCGCGGGCAAGAGCGTCTATGTGTAAGAAGATGTTTAGATGACAAC
>OZ010598.1:86384622-86387122 GCA_963932145.1 Acanthosepion lycidas | reverse complement strand
ACACACACACACACACACATATATATATATATATATATATATATATATATATATATAAGTTTCATTAAAGTCAACTGAAAAGGTACTGCGATTAAGCATTTTGTGTAATTGTTATTGCGTTCGTACAAGTGTCCTCTTTTCTGGACACAAAGTGCGTAAAATCTGTCGAAAAGTTCTGCATATCGGATTATTCTTTCAGTCATTATCTCGGGCGATTTTTAGGAAGCCCTAATAATAATAAAAAAAAGGTAAATCCAACAGTCAGTAACATTAACTACGAACACGTCTACAATGGGCTGAACGTGTTTGGAAAATGAAACATTTCTCTAAGTTCGAACATGTATATATAAAACCCACACATTCAGTTAAAAAGTACAAAAAAAAAAAAATAAATAAATAAAAATCGCCCTTGATATTGGCTAGAAGAACAGCCGAAAGCGCGCGGATATGCATAAGTTTGGCACATTTTTGGGACATTTTGTGTCCAGAAAAGAAACCACTTAAAATTCAAACAAAAAGATTAATTGCAGTAACTTGTCAGCTGTCTTTAACGAAACTTCTATAAAATCAAACACACACACACACAATATATATATATATATATATATATATATATATATATATATATATATGTGTGTGTGTGTGTGTGTGTGTACTGGATGCTCCTGTCGGTTTTCCGATATATGAGGGTCAAGTGATTCAGTTCCTAGGAACCGATAGCCAGACATAAGCACATATATGCCTTGATTAAAGTGGTGAAGGCTTTCTGCAAAACCAACCACACTTTTTGAAGGAGCGGATACAGAGACCTGGTGTACGACACCAAATTCAGTGAATTCAGTGTCGTCTTTTTCCTAGACCAGTTGCCATCAAAGGCTATAGAACCCGGTCTGCCCTGCTATTTAACCACAGTTGAGGAAAGGGTAGAAGAAGAAGATTCATAGCTTTCCCAAGTGTATTAGCCCGTAAGTGAATATAACGGATCCAACTGGAATTCGAACTCGGCCCTCCAATTCCTCAATCCGAGCCGCTATCCACTAATATATATATATATGTGTCTCTGTGTGTATGTGTGTGTACTCTTGTATGTGTGTGTGCGCGGGCGTATATATGTATGCACGTGTGTGTGTATAAGATGAGTCAATGCAACCTATGAGTATGTGTGTTTGTAAGTATTTATATAAAAATACCATCTGCAATTAGTCATCTAGTTTGAATAACTCGAGCATCTTTGTACTTTCGATTAATTTTTTTTTTTTTTCACCTAAAATATTTCAACAACAATTTCACGCACGTGTTTATATTCATACTCTTCTATTAGCCTTGTCCGGTTTTTAGAGGATCTTTTCTCTTTTTCATACGTAATGAAAACATCGTGTGGCCAGTATAATATTCATTTCAAAAGTTTTTTTATATTCCTTGAGATATTGAAAACTTTTCTACGTCAATATTTTTTTAAAAATTAATATTACTAAATTATCAGGCCGGTAAATATTATTAATACTGTTTATTATAAATTAATATTAATACTGTTTATTATAAACAGACCATTTACTTAAATATTTGTATCTATAAAAAGAAAGTATAACTATAAAAAATGTCTTAAATAATTGTCGGACTTTGTCCATTTAATAATATATATATATATATATATATATATATATATATATATATATATATATATATATAAACCTCCATCTACTGGGTTGACCAAAAAGTTCCTTCTGTTATTAAGTTAAAAATTTATTTACAAAACGATTCGAAATTTTTACGCGAACCCAGTATAATCGTGTGAGTAATATTCGATATAAATATCTCTATATAAGTGTGTAGAATATATGTCCAACATACGAATTTGAGGTTTAGCAGGTCGTTGCAGCATTAGTGAAAAAAAAAACCAAAACAAAAAACAAAACAATATATTTCCTGGAATAACCACTTGGCATTTTTTGCACTGAACCATTTTTTTGTATCTTCTTTCAATCTTTAATTGCAAGGACCCCCAAAAAATGTCCCGTAATCACAGCATTTTTGCAGGCATGTGCCTTTATTTGTAGCGATTTTAATGCTTATCTACGCATATGTGTGTTGACAGGCTAAATTAACTCTCTCTCTCTCTGTCTTCCTCTGTCTCTCTCTCATTATATATATATATATATATGTGTGTGTGTGTGTGTGTGTGTGTTTGTGTGTATATATATATAGTCTCACTAAAAAGTACTAGCTCACGAAATACGTGCATAGAGTGATTGCAAGAGTGCTCCTAGCTATACTTGCCCGGTGAAAAGTACGCCCACATGCCTGCAGAATACATGCACTTCAGCCAAATATACGCTCGTGCATTGAAATTCACTCACAGAAAAGCAGAAATATCACGGAAAAAATTTAGTGCAAATAAATTTTCATACTGAATGTAAAAGTACAGTTATGGACACATACATACATACATATATATATATATATATATATATATATATATATATAGATAGATAGATAGATA
>OZ010598.1:86287122-86372122 GCA_963932145.1 Acanthosepion lycidas | reverse complement strand
TATGTCGTAAAATAGGACAAACGAAACCAGACACCCTTTCCTTGTCTGGCCAATGATGAGTCTCCATAACTGTTTTATTTTTTAATGGCTTTTGCTTTGTGGATTATATGAAGCTAAAAACCTATTTTTGATTGTAAATTTTTTCTTCTTCTTTGAATGAACATTGAAGTAATATTTTTTTTATTTTGTGAAGGACATTAGTGCTTTCAGAAACAAATCGTACTTGGCAATTTCTATGTTAGGAGAGAGAATAAGTTGCAATGATGACGTCCCAAGTGTCACCAAACAACTCCTCCAACCCCAGACTGTGCCAAGGGGATCCGCAAATACATAACCAAATATAAAGGAAACATATTTTATATTTCACTTTCTTCCGATGGAGATTTTTGCACCTTTCTTTTCTTTGTGTATGCACAACTGGATTTTTCCCAGGTTTTGTTCATACTGTAGCAAACTGTAATCGAAACAATGTGGGGGTGATGTTCCCAGTCGGCGAAAAGCTGAAGACAGTACAGGTACATATTTTCAACAGCTCTACAATATAAACCCTTTACAATTTTATTAATTATATTTAAAGTGTTACATTTATCGGTATTTTGAGGGTAAAGTTTGCTGTAGAGTATGCTTTATATATTTTTAAACAGATATTTCGAATAATTTCTTGAGGAGTAGCTTTTTTCTGAAATGCATTCCACATTTGATTTTCTTTTTCTTTAAAAAAAATCTTCACGTTCTTATACTGATATTATCTGTATACTTAATTCAAAAAATGAAACAGTGCAAAACAAAATAAAACAAGGAAAAGCCTAATATTTAACTAGGAATTACGGTTTTATTTACATTTTACAAGAATTTTATATAATATTTTTCCTGTTTTAATATATATGTAAGATGGATTTTTTTAAAAATGATTGGATGTATAACTTTAAAAAATATATATAAATTACGTTATACAAAATAAAGAAAACCTGAAAATAATATGGAAAAAATCTTTAACAAAATCAATTCACAAAAAACAAGAAATCCTAAGTTTCACCACAAAGATATTAGCGTTGTTCGGAGTGTATTATATGCGTATTGTGTACAGTTATATTGCGCATGGTTGATGCGACCAGCCTCACCGGATTTCAAACTATAGAAAAGATCTGGACCATCATTACACAAGATGTTTATGCTGATGGGCGCCAATTTATGTCGAAGGGCGACCATTAAATCTGCAGTAGAGTCAGGTCAACCTGCTATGAAAATATTTTACAGATTCCATTACTAGCAGGGTTATTGATGTTATCCGACGAAGTGGTGCTGACTTGGCCAAATAATTCATTATGTCAATAAATACTGTGATATTATCATGGTTTTCTGTTAAATATATACAGAAAAATATGCTTAATATGTATCATTATCCTTAATTTCCTCTAAAACATATCTTGATGAGCAATTTACATTCATAAGCTATTAGCGTGATTCACCCAAAAATGTCTAGATGAGCTATTTACATTCATAAGCTATTAGCGTGATTCACCCAAAAATGTCTAGATGAGGTATTTACATGCATAAGCTATTAGCGTGATTCACCCAAAAATATCTAGATGAGCTATTTACATTCATAAGCTATTAGCGTGATTCAGTCAAAAATGTCTCGATGAGTTATTTACATTCATAAGGTTTTAGCGAGATTCGCCCAAAAATGTCTAGATGAGCTATTTACATGCAAAAGTTATTAGCGTGATTCACTCAAAAATGTCTAGAAGAGCTATTTACACTCAAAAGCTATCAGCGTGATTCATCCAGAAATGTCTAGATGAGTATTTACATTCATAAGCCATCAGCGTGATTCACCGAAAAATGTCTAGATGAGGTATTTACATTCAAAAGCTATTAGCGTGATTCACTCAAAAATGTCTGGATGAGCTATTTACAATCAAAAGCTATTAGCCTGATTCACACAAAAAATGTCTAGATGAGCTATTTACATTCATAAGCTATTAGCGTGATTCACACAAAAATGTCTAGATGGGCTATTTACATTTATAAGCTTTCAGTGAGATTCACCCAAAAATGTCTAGATGAGCTATTTACATTCATAAGCTATTAGCGTGACTCACCCAAAAATATCTAGATGGGCTATTTACATTCATAAGCTATTAGCGTGAATCACCCCAAAATCTCTAGATGTGCTATTTACATTCAAAAGTAATTAGCGTGATTCACCCAAAAATGTCTAGATGAGCTATTTACATTTAAAAGCTATTAGCGTGACTCACCCAAAAATGTCTAGATGAGCTATTTACATTTATAAGCTATTAGCGTGATTCACCCATAAATGTCTAGATGGGCTATTTACATTCAAAAGCTATTAGCGTGATTCGTCCAAAAATGTCTAGATGTGCTATTTCTATTCATAAGCTATTATAATGTTGAATCTGAAAATAAAGTACGTTACACATATTAATGAACATCTATCAAATGATGTTGCCATTTTAATTAAACCATCTGGGAAATGTTTTATCGAAAGTAAATGAAAGAAAACCAAGAATTCACAACCAAGCTATTAGCGTGTTTTATGGGTGAATATGGCAGAATTAGACTTTAATTTGTTACCGATTTTATGGCTGTTGTGTTCCTCAATGCATTTTTAAAACACCGTTATATTTAACACTTACTTTTTTCAGTCATTTCACACTATGCAAGGCAATAACGCCACTAAGTCGCAATTGGTTATTGAGTGTAAGCGAATATGAGTAATAAAATCCCTATTAATGAGATGGATCACAAATGAGCACGAACTAAGCAGAAGATAACGACAGACACTGTAATTAAATTTTTGAAGAAGAAAATTCACTTTCAAGTCAAAAGCCGGAAATGGGATTGATAAGTGATAAGTGCGAATGAAGAAGCACAGAACTAAGGATGATATATATATATATATATATATATATATATATATATATATATATATATATATATGTATGACAATTTGATTAATTGATATATATGTGTGTGTATGTATATATATATATATATATATATATATATATATATATATATATATATATATATATATTAGGATATTAAAAAACATGTAAGAATCACTACTCAATTGCAGTCGTGTTTCAACACTTATGATTTTAAGACGATTTAAAAAGAGTGTAACTAATTATTTTGGTTAAAAAAGCAAAATACATCCACGTTTTAAATGAAAAACAAAAATGAAAAGTTCCTAGCCCGGGTGTACGCGCTCGGGTTTCCACTGTAAGACTGACCTTGTGTCGTATCTCTTCTTAAGCGGGAGTCAGAGTAAATACCGTGTGTAAATTACTCTCGAGTAGTTTGCAACACGTTATTTATCGTCTCTCAGTTGCGTCTCTACCTTTGGATAGAGACCACCCACGCTCTCTCATTGTCCCAGAGAGAGGGATCGGTGCCCGCACCGAAGCAGAGATGCAGGGGCTTGGCCGATTTTTGTTTCCTAGACCGGGTGTATGTGCTCGGGCTCCCCACATTAAACCGACCTTGTGTCACAATCTTAAATTGAATAAACACACACACACACACACACACACACACACAAAGACACACACACATATATATATATATATATATATATATATATATATTATATGAATCATTCATACAAAAAGTAGATTAGTAAAGTTAATGATATAAGATGGCGAAAACTCTTCGCAAACAAAATTTTAAAGTTGCATTAACCTACGAACCACTCGATGAATGTTATGATCCTTGTTTTTAAAAATTCTAAATTGTATTCTTTTTTTTATTCTGCTAGTACTTCGAACTGTACATACAGTCATCCTCAGGCATGGAAATTATTTTGTTTTTAGTAAATCCAGGTAGTATCAGAGACCAAAGATTAAATTCGAATCGAAATATGTTTTTTTTAGAAATGTGTTATTGTTAACGGATAAAAACTTTTGGGGCATGCAGTCGCAACGTTAAGGTTAAATTTTTTTGAAAATTTAAGAGAGTGTGTTTTTTACTAATATGGTAATTTGAGAACTTTTTTGTTGTAGGAGTTTTTCAGTCAATGTGGCATGAACTAAATTGTTCAATAAATAGATTAATGTCTCAGTTGTTATCCCGAAAATTTGCACGTCGGATCAGTTCTTTTTTAATCAAATATGTGCTGCAGTTCAATTTATATTACAATGAATCATTCATACAAAAAGTAGATTAGTAAAGTTAACGATATATATTAGTAACCTGGATTTACTAAAAACAAAATAATTTCAATGCCTGAGGATGACTGTATGTACAGTTGAATGTACTTGCATATTTAAAAAAAGACATTGTACAACTTGTAGTTATTAAAAACAAGGATCATAACATTCATCGAGTGGTTCTAGGTTAAGGCAACTTTAAATTTTTTTTTGCGAAACGATTACGCCATTTTATATCATTAACTTTACTAATCTATTTTTGTATGAATGATTCATCTAATATGAATTGAAATGCACCACGCACACACACACACACACACACACACACACACACACACACATATATATATATATATATATATATATATATATATATATATATATTGCCATTCAAAGACAGACTGATTCGCTGTATCACATCTCTTCAGTGTGGCTAGATTTTCGATTGATTCAAGCCGGGAGAGAAACCCGATCGATTTGGTATCAGTCATAAATTCTACCTCTAGTCAATCCCCGAACAATATATATATATATATATATATATATATATATATATATATATATATATATATAGAGAGAGAGAGAGAGAGAGAGAGAGAGAGAGATAGATAGAGAGAGAGAGAGAGAGTTGTCGAGTGGTTAGAATATTCGCTTTACGACCATTGGTCCTGACTTCTCATTGACAGTAGCGTGATGTCATAATATTATCAGAAACTTGTAAACTGCTCCTAACCTATGCCACAAGAATTACCCAAATTTGTTAGACAGAAATCATATGAAGTCATAAGTCATCGTGACTGAAATTGTGAGCCGACTTCGCCTTTTTCAAATTACTGATTGTGCGTTTCTTACCTGAAAATGTAACAAAAGTCTGTTCAGCTTAGTACCAATATAAACCAGCGGTTTTGAGCAAACAAAAATATGCCTGATCAAGCGTCTACAACCAGGATTGTCTACCCGGCCCTTATGCATATGCTAGAAACGATAAAGACGGATATGTAAATAGTATCTATCTTAATACCTCATAGTCATTGCTTTTCCAAATATACATAATATTCTATAATACAGACCAATTATCGACACTTCATCGATTCTCTTCTGGTCTAAGTGCAGTTCTATTTCAGTGATGACACCCGTTAATCAACACTAGGACGAAATATGCGTGTGGAGAGAAGGTTCCTTCGTTTATCATGTCTGTTGTTTATTCATACAGCCGATTTTTCTTCTTTCCACATAGGAACATTTTTCTTGGTGTGTAGTGGTTAAGGAACATTTACTTTTCTTTGAGATTCTTACAGAATCAATCCACGAACAGTTTCTACTATTTAGGTATTGTAGGTTTCATTCTTCCCTGTTTAGTTGTTGAAAAATATTCTCTGCTACTTATTCGTTCCCCCTCTAGAACGAGATATGACACATGGTCGACTGACAAATCTTCTCTTGTGGTACCTAGGGTAGAAAAATGGTGAGAATAAAGGTGGGAATTTCTACGGGGTAGAAGTGAATCTCATGTCGCTATCACGGGTCAACTTCATTTTTTTTTTCGGTTACTAGACGGTGGAGTAATTGATAGTGGTTCGGATTGAGGAATCGGAGAGCCGAGTTCGAATTCCACTCAAATCCATTACCTTCGTTTTCGTGCTAATAACCATGGAAAAAGTATAGATCCTCCACTTCTCTCCCCAGCTATGGGTAAATAGCAGGGTTCTATAGCCCTGGATAGCAACTGGTCTATCGCAGAAAAAATGGCAACCTACTGCGGGAAAAAAAAATCTGCCTTGTCGGTCATTTATCGAAAGATACATGATCGCCTAAGCGTGTATCCCGCATAGCACATAACTGACTGACTTTGGGTAAATAGCAGGACAGACTGGGTTTTATAGACTTGGATGGAAACTGGTCTGTCGCAGAAATAAATGGCAACCGACTGCGGGAAAAATCAGCCTTTTCAGTCATGTATCGAAAGATACAGGATCGCCTAAGTGTTTATCGCTTATGGCTCATGACTGGCTAACCGACTGACTGAGATTTGGAATGATGAAGTGAACCTTATTAGCTTTCTGGTCGTCGTCTTCGTCATCTGTATCATCCGTCCCACGATCAGTTGTGGTCGCAGAGTCGTTACACAGCTGAGAACCTGATTAGTTTCCTTCATATACCTGAGTTGAAAGCCGAAAAAAGTATTCATTCTTGCGCAAACTGTCTTGTAAACTTCACCGAGCCGACACATCTCCATATCAGACCAAAATCTATGTCTTCCTACATGAACCCTCGCTTTCTTCAGGGACACGAGGCCGTTGGTTTCGTTGCTGGTGAGGACCCTCTGCACTGACCGTTGACTTCAATCATGGAAGCCGTCAGCTTAGTGATGCCTTCTCTTCATCTTACTGAATTCATACATAGCAATGGGACCCAGTTTGTCCCATTATATGACAAATCGCTGTTGTTCCTATGAGAAGCTTTGTCTGTGTTTTGGCAGGTATTGCTTTTAATATTGCTGTGAGTCAAGTCACTATCCTCCCCAGAAAAGCATGGTCGGGGACGAAGTTTCGTCATCTATAATCCAACCATCTTCCATTCATGGAATCAGTCAGTTATGTGCCATGCGTGATACACGGTTAGGCGATCATGTACCTATCGATACATGACTGACGAGGCAGATTTTTTTTTTCTCGCGGTGGGCTGCAATTTCTTTCTGACGTAGACCAGTTGCCATCAAGCACAATAGAAACCGGTCTGTTCTGCTATTTACCCATAGCTGGGGAGAGAAGAAGAACATTCATAGCTTTCCCAAGGGTATTAACACGTAAGTGAATGTAATGAATCCGATTGGAATTCGAACTGGGCTCTCTGATTCCTCAATCCGAGCCGCTATCCATCACTCCACCGCGCATGGAATACTGTTGACTGATATGCAATATGATTGATCCTGGCTTGAGGTCGCGTCTCCAAACACTTTCTCATCGATATAATGTAGCTTCCTTCTGTCTTTTCTATATATATTTTCATGCCTCTGTCTAGCTGTTTTCCCTGGTGTCCCGACTGCATGAATTTAAGCGTGTTACTAGGTTGGCAACTAGGTCCCACCATTTTACTCTCGATATAGTTAAACTTAAACGCCTCTTCTATTCCAACATCTTCTTCTCTCGCACTTCCCGACAGTGGAACTCTCTTCCTCTTACTTGCTTGGCTGATAACTATAATCTCCGAAAATTTGAATGTAATGCCAATCGACATCTCCTGTTGCCTTGTTATCCTTTTCTACCCCGCCTATATCCAGTCTTTTCCCTTACTTTCACTCTCTGTAACTCCTTATGTATTAGTGGCACACCCGTGTTGCTTGGGGGAATCCTTAAAAATAAAGCATAATATCGTAGTATTTGGTTACATATTACCAGTAGATTCGGAGACATAAATATATGCCAGCAATGTCCTCTATCCAGGTCAAGAGAAAAGGAGTCACGAGAATTCGTTGACAGACACATAACAACTACATAAATTGTATTTTCCTCAGTTATAGTCGAGGTGGCGGCATTGACAGTTTAAAATAATGTGTACGATAGGATAGTTTTAGAAGTTAAATATGTCTTTGAATGGTCTACATGGCGACAGTTTGTTGAACATAGCTACTCTTCGAAGCACATAGCCTACAGCCTGCTGTGGCAGAGTGATTCATATCACATATGATCCGTTTTCTGTTTAAAACGTCAACTCTTTAATATTTTTATTTCCACTTAAAACGAAAAAAATCTTTACAACCTGACCTCCGACTAAGCATGAAATATGACTATTAACAAATCAACCAATCAAAACGTTCTTTTACTTTGCAACTCAGCTAAGTTTGTACACCAAGCATTCTAGTGTAATATACCTGATTGTATCCGGAGGACTTTTCAATCACTGTACTAGTCATGTACTAGTAAAATCCTTGTTTGGTTTGATTTACTTTGGTTTGCTTTACGGCCTATCAACCTCGATGGGATATTTAATGCCGACAAGATTTTTTACTGCTGTTTATATTTTTTTCAAACAAATATATTGTTGGTAATAATGTATTGCTTCAAAATTCATTGCCTGTAATAATTTTTACAAAAATGTATCGCTGGTATTAAAACCTATTTTTACATTTTCATTGTGCTTTGGCCCCAGTTTTGGGGTTAACTATTTAACCATAGCTGGGACCCTAACAGGTGCTACCACCCCGCGTCTGGGTAGACCTGGAACATCATTAATTAAAAGGTGCTTCAATGCTCCTCAGAACCACCTGATCAGAGTCCTTGCGGTAGGAAGTAATTTATCGTTTTATTCAGGAGGCGGATGTAGTTTATCGTTATATCCAGGATGGGGATGTAGTTTATCATCATACCTAGGACGCAGATGTAGTATATCCTCTTACCCAGGACGCAGATGTAGTTTATCCTCATACCCAGGACGCAGATGTAGTTTATCATCTTACCCAGGACCCGGATGTAGTTTATCCTCATACCCTGGACGCAGATGTAGTTTATCGTCTTACCCAGGACGCAGATGTAGTTTATTTTCATAGCCAGGACGCAGATGTAGTTTATCCTCGTACCCAGGACGCAGATGTAGTTTATCGTCTTACTCAGGACGCGTATGTAGTTTATCCTCATACCCAGGACGCAGATGTAGTTTATCGTCTTACCCAGGACGCAGATGTAGTTTATCGTCCTACCCAGGACGCGGATGTAGTTTATAGTCTTACTCAGGACTCTTAAAATGTTGGTGTTACCAATAAAAGATAATTTTAATTAAAATAGACTTAAAATCAATTAAGACCAACAATATCTTTGTATTACAGTCAGAATTGCTCAGCCGAGATTGTTATATTCACTAACAGACAAATACTCTTGAAATAGGTTTGCATCTATCACTTCTTTACTCCCCAGTTATAGATTAAATAGCAGAGCTGACTGGACTTCTGTTTATGGTTAAAAGCCAATATATGTAACACTGTATTCGAAACCATGTGTTAATCTAATGTGGCACATATTTGAAAGGTAACTATGATCTGATCATTAAGGTCGATGTATTATCCATAGCCTAACTCTGTGGGTAAAAAGGAGCTTAAATGATTCCGAGCAGATGGCCATTCTGAAGATGAGAAATCAAAACGTTGAAACGTCATTGGTGATGACGATGATCGGTTGCTCTTACAATGAGGCTTCTTGTTTTGAACTTCTATTGTGACAAGTTTACTCGAGAACTCCAGTTAAACTCATGTATACCATATATTACTTCAAATTATTGAGAAATGGTTGGCGAATTCTATCGCTACAAGAAATATCTGATTCCTTCTTCTTCCATGATTTACAAGAATCAGATTATCAAAAATGTTGCTTTTAGTCATTATTTTCCAACCTTGATAGAGTACAAAAAGCGTTTGCGCGGTCTTGTGGGTGATAGATTAATTTTCCATTCTATAACTACGTTCCCACAAACGCAGAGTTAGAAAGGCTGTCGCTAAACTAGCGCAATTTTTTTGTAGAAAATGTTCAGAGGATCAGTATTCACTAGTTCTACAAGTTCAGACCTTTACAGCTAGAACACACCAGACTACAACCATGGAATCGCAAAATCCTAATGTCTTCTATTTTAAAAATTATCAGAAATTTCCACCCAGACTTTAAAAAAACAAAACAACTACCCTTCTGACAGAATCCTCCGTTTGTACATTCATGAACCCTTTTTTTAAACAATAATCAAATGTCCCCATTCCTTGCATCCCCATATTCTTAGTTTCTTCTTCCCTTCTCCGATTCATATTGCATATCGCTTTTTTATTACCCATTACAAAACTCTACCTTGAGTGAATCTCGAGTCATGCATTTTGCGATTTAGTGGAAATAATAACGTAATTAGAAAAACGTTATGAAACGCGCAATTATAATATTATGTAACATGTAACTTGAAAGAATCTTTCAATATTTGCATTTAAATTAATTTATTTACATGTCATTTCAGGACATTGGCCATCATGACTCTCCACACATTCCTTTTATCACTTATTTATGGGATGCTTCCTTATTGCCTTTTCCAAAGACAAATACCCAGAGGAGCTACGTATAAAGTGTTTTATGCAGCATATCTTTGCGATGCACATATACCATTCTTTGAGATTCCTAGAGGTTTCACCGATGGACAACACTGGGCATTATGTGAAATTTATTTTATATATTCCTGCTTCTGCCTAGTTGTCGTTGTTGCTATTTCGTCTGGTGTTAATTATATCTCTTATTGTTTTAGGAGTAGTGGTGATTAATTTTGGATCAAGGTTGGATCTTATTTTGGATGGTGACTTATAGAATTGGTGGGTAGAATTATGCGTCTTATTTTGTCAGGGTTATTGAAATTATTATTTTTCTGTAGATTTCTCTATTTCTTTTCTGTGAATTTGGTAGGCTCAGGCTTTGCATTTTTATGGAATAATTGGCGTATCTGATGAGTTTGCAAGTATATTCAATGTATTTTTCTGCCTCCGGTAGGAATTGCTTTCTACAAATTCCGAAAGTTCTTACGTAGAGTGCTATTAATATTCCGGTTTTTATTTTATTGTTGTGATGAAAGTAGAAATATATTAGGTCGTTCTAATTTGTGGATTTTCCATAGACGTTCAGTAGTATTTCTTAATGTCACGAAATGGTAACATATCGTTTCGTAAAGTTTAATAAGTGAAATCGATTGTATGTTTCTACCTTGTTTAATCTATGAACAATATTTAGTAGCGATATTGTATATTATTAGGGTATAGTCAATGAATCGGGCATATAGGGCGCATTCTGCGAGAATTCGTTAAAAATGGGGCCGGATTCCAAAGATTCTAGAAAGAGACACGCCATTATTGTGCTGAGCGGCTAGCCCAACAGTAGACCAATTTCTGTCAATAAAAAATTGTTGTTTAAAATTAAATAATATTGCATTGTAATGAGACGACATCTAAATAAATAAAAGGCAAATTCTGTCCGTCCGTGTGTTTAATACCCCTCTAACTAGGGTCATACTTGCACTACACAGACATATTATTCTTTCTTGGAATCAGGATGATCTCAGTATTGAAAATATGCCCTTCATCTAGTGCTTAAACATGCAACATTGGGATTTGAGTCCGATTGAGGAGGGAACAGTGAATTGTGGAAATCGGTTTTGTTTCTACAAGATATTAGGGAATCAGCGTTCAAGTGAGAGGTTTCCTGACGTTATATTTGAAGTTCTGTAGAGATTGTGAATTGAAGAACTAATCTCATTTGAAGTTCCACGAAGTTTGTGATTTGAAGAACTCAATTTTCAGTCCAAATGGTAGCTTCTTCCCGAATTGGGATTTTCGTCGGAATTAGGATGAATCAAAATTGAAGTGACGGTTTAAAGTTCTATGGAATAAATTGTAAAATTCAAAGCTATTTTTTTCAAAATATTGATAGCTGTTTTATAAGATGTAGCAGAGGTCTTTTTAGTTTTGAGCAGGAGGCCAAATTAGCTCACGGTATAAGCTCGTTTAAAGGTCTTCACACAGACGTGTAAGAGTTAACAGATAATGTGAGTTTGAAAATATTTCATATTAGTTTGAATTTACTTCATTCCTTTGATTTAGTAAAATACTTTGATTTTCATATTTAATAGTTCTAATTTTCTATGCTAAGTACAAGTTACATCTATCCTTAAGTTTACTAACAGTTTGAACAAAACCTATGAATTCCAAAGCAATTTGAGGTTTCAGGTATTTCTCCCTCAATTCCCAAAATATTTTGGAGAGAGCATTTTGCTGTTTTAGTTTGGGTTTGAAAAGGAGTTTCTATGGTTATAAAGTTGTTGTTTCCATTCCCCCGCCAAAATCCCAATAGAATTAGATGCTGTACATTTTCCCTTATATGTGTGCGTGTGTGTGTGTGTGTGTGTGTGTCCGTGTGTGTGTGTGTGTGTGTGTGTGTGTGACTTAAACTTATCTTAGCCGACGTGACGATTTTAATTTGTAACAAGTATTTATATACAAGCAGAAATAATGTTATTGGTTTTCCAAAATTTTTAAATTTAAGAACGCTAAACTTTTAAAGACTAAAATGTTTGCTCTTATTTTTGACTTGATTAAGTCACTCAGAGGACGAAACGTGTCGACTTAGGCATGTTTTTCATTTGTATTTTCACATTGTACTTTTACCTGAAAATAACATACACACACACGCGCGCGGGCACACACGACCCTATCACATTGAAACACCAGCTCTCGTCCGATATCCAACGTTGAGTGCGGATGGTGTAATGGATAGGAGCTTAGAATGGGAAGTCAAGGAGCCTAGTTCGATTTCCAGTCGAGTTCGATTTCCAGTCGAGTTCGTTATTTACGCGCGAATTCACTTGGGCAAGACATGAATTTGTTTCTTCGCCCTCCCCAAGCTATGACTTAAATAGCAGGACAGACTGGGCCCTATAGTCTCGCTCGGCAACCAGTTTACTGAAAAAGGTATACGACAGCCAGCTATAGGGATTTATAGGTTAAGTCAATCGTGAATCGAAAGGAGACACTATGGCCGAAGTTTATATCACGTATGACACATGTGGTGAAGTAGAGTGAAGAAGAGTAGCAGTTCGAACGTCATAAACTGATCTTCCATCGATTATCTAGTGAGCTAGTTATGACGATCGTTAATACGATCTATGAAAGTTCGATTTTCGAAGGGCGCTAAAATCCATTTTTAGTATTTGGCAAAGTTAAATTTGACAAATAGCAACAAGATTGTTGTATGTTTACAGCTAAATTTACAATTGAACATAATGACTGGTTGTGATTTTATTCCAATAGATCATCTGGGCGTTCACGCTGAGCTGTTCTAATTTGAAACTCTTTAGAGGAATTCTTAATTTGCAATATATTTGTCACTTAGCATAGAAGTGTTCCAATTTAGCCATCGGCAGCCTTTGATTTCTAAATGCTTTCATCAGTAATCACCTTGTACGAGATCAATAACTAACAAGTACGCCTTTTAAGGAGATATTCCGTCTATGAATACACCTAACTTGTGATTTGCCGGGCCCGCTTTCTGTTGCTCGGAGGCGAATATTAGATACGGATTTCTTGATCTATTGAAAATCGATACTTCTTTCGTCTAAATAGTCACGTTGTCCCTTTGACGAGGTGCTCGCTAGTTGCTTTGTTATTGTCAGGAGGGAGAGTAAAAAGAAAAAAAATGCTTATAAGACAGTAAACGAATCAAAGTATTAAATATTAATACTCTAATATATCAAAATATGAAACCTGACAATAAATGACATGCACCAATTCTGCATGTCTAAAATGAAAAAAAAACGCTTGAAAGTGAGAAATGCCAATATGCATATAGACTGAACCGATTTTTATGGAGCCTTTGATGCCAATCTACGTCTCCTATTGTTGTAACCTAGAAAGAGTTACTGAATGAGAAATAAACAAAATGGAGTATTGTATTTTTAAAGTAAAAGATAGATTCTCAGTAACTGCAGTGTATTTGGTTATATTTTGTATTATGGAGTCCACCCCTTTTTCATATAAGTGGACTCTACCAAGTGTACCTGGACTGCTGCCGTTAAATACCCAGAGTTACAGTCAGTGAGAGTAGTCGTATGGCAGTCGATGTCGGACGACCGGCTGAACGGTTGAACTCTCCGCCTTCGAGCGGGGAGGAACCCGAACGAGGCTACGCCGAAGGGCGGATTCTCTTTCGGGGAGGTAAACCGACCCTGAACCCGATTATACGGGTTCAATGGGCATATTTTTGGCCAAGCCCACCGGCTCGGAGATCCCACGTTAAACCGGCCTTGTGCCACATGATACCCTCGTGGGTGAGTGACTAAATACTAGTCGTATGGCAGTCGGTAGTCGACAGTCAGAGAATGTGAGAATATACGAACGGAGATAGTGTGAGGTAACCTCTTGAAGAAGTCAGTTACAAGCACGTAGACTCTAAGGAAGTCCTACTTCGAGACTATATATATCTATCTGTATTTGCTACTAACCACGTTCCTGGGCTTACTAACAGTATTACTCTTTGTATGATTGTGTAAATACATTTTATTTCTTATATTTAATTATTGCGTTTGTCATTCCTTGGAGACCGAATTCATCTCGGAATCCACAACATTTTGACAACTATGACAAATTATTATACAACAACATCATATTTTGATTTCGGCAATAAAAACCACCACCTGTCTTAATAACTGAATTTAAAAAAATGGCATTATTTCCAACAGTTTTATTTAAACAAAGATCTTTCCAAGAATTCTTCAAGCAGTGTAAATTCTCACTCTTACTCTTTGGATAATCTCTTTATTTCTCCTGTCTAATTCATCTCAAATTAATGCAATGAAGGAGGGGTCAGAAGATTGTAACGGCCAAGTCATAATTTCTAAAATTGAGTTTTTTTTTTTGTTCTTTTTTTTTTACCTCAGGTAACTTTGGCATATCTTAGACGAGTTTTTAGATGCTTGTCTTGAGGTGGACTTTTTCCAATTATTTTTCAAATATTTATTAATTGCAAAGATAAATAAACAATTAATTTCTTTTTTCACATTAAAAATTCTGCCTCTTGATAACGAGCATCACTTGTCTTAAAAGACACCAATTATGTATATTCTGATCAACTCTAACTTTTTCTACGAAATTTTAAGACGTTCAGACCGGTACTGTTTATTAGAAAAAGGGAATTTACTTAAATATGTGTATCTATAAAAAGAATGTATAAACATAAAAATATCTTAATATATATATATATATATATATATATATATATATATATATATATATATAGAGAGAGAGAGAGAGAGAGAGAGAGTGAGAGAGAGAGACAATGACAAGCACACACACAAGCACACACACGCAATATATATATATACTTATGGTAAATAGTTTCAGGACTAAATATAACTATTATTGTAATAAACATATTTATCTAGGACATAAAGAAATTTTTAAAATTTTAATAGTTTATTTACTTAAAAAATTAAAGATTTAAGTTAATAACAAAATTTTTTTTCAGACATCGAATTTTCTATCAAACATTGTAAACTATCTTTTACGTAATTTTGTTAAAACAAAATTATAACAACTCCATCTCTCTTTCCCCCTCCCCCCTATCTCTCTCTTTACCATAAGACTCACTTGTATACATTTTCTACAATTCATTTCCGTTTTATTAACCATCTAAAGAGGTCAAGGTTCTGTCACTCCTCCTACTCCAATATAAAACATACTTAAGAGAGATATAAAATGAACCCCTCCCTATACTTTATATTGTCTGTTTAACTACCACTCTCAACCCCCTCTATTAAATTACAAAAATTACACTACCCACCAATTTCTCATCCCATTTTTCCTCTCAATTCGTTGTTGGAAGTTTTACCTGATGATCCTGAATTTTTAAAAAAGGATTTAGGTGAAATAAATTATCGTAATGGTACCTTGAAGTGGTTTGTTTTTCATTACATATTAGCTCTGTCCTCACATTGAGTTCTTAGGATTTCATCCTCTTTGGATTTACCAATTCGGTTTACCAAGTTCCTTATAACTTAAATATATATATATATATATATATATATGAATGTAGTGCGGGGAAAATAAATATTTGTATATATACAGGTTATTA
This sequence comes from Acanthosepion lycidas, assembly GCA_963932145.1. Taxonomy (NCBI): domain Eukaryota; kingdom Metazoa; phylum Mollusca; class Cephalopoda; order Sepiida; family Sepiidae; genus Acanthosepion; species Acanthosepion lycidas. The sequence goes on along the minus strand of OZ010598.1, from coordinate 86,356,311 downwards.
ATTTATTGTATCTGAAATCATTGAATAAACATACTTTTTCATATAACTATACACAAATTAATAATAATTAACTATGAATAGAAAATAGAAAAAAGTTTGATTTAATAGAAATAAATCCAATTTATCCATTTTAATGGATGAAAAAAGTATTCGCACAATGCAAATTTCAGATTTTAAAACATTTAAATTGCTTTAATAGTCTAGATTATTCAGGTGGAATATTTTATAATGTTCCAATAATGTTGACAGTAGTTATTTTTAGCCTAAAAATGCAAACAGAACATTCTGTAATTGATATATGTGCAAGAAGGTTTTCATAATGGAAAGAGATTATGAATTGACAAATTTCTAAAAAGATTGTTTAGCTCTGGAAAGAAGGTAACATTATAGGAAAATCTCAGCTAATCTGAATATTCCATTTACTACCATTAGTTCATTCAATGCAAGGTATAAAACCTAGAAACTGACGAAAACCAAAGAAAAACAGGTGATCCGCGTAAGATATCTTCCAGATCTTCAAGGAAATTAATGCGTTAGATTAAAGAAAATTCAATGGTTACTCGTGAGGAGTTACATGATGATTTGCTTTCATCAGCAATCTGTGTTACTAAACAGATAATAAGCAATGTAATTCATGGGAATAATCTAAAGTTAGGATTCCCTCAGAAAACTTCACTGCTATTGAAAAGACACAGAGGCGTTAGGATGAAACTCGTTCGTCAACATAAGAATAACGAATAATCGTATTGAGAAACTGAGTTGTTTAGACGTAATTCTAGAAATCATGTACGGAGAAAGTTGGCGGTGCCTTCAAACATACGAACATTATTCGAATAATGATCTTTGGTGGTGGCAGCATCATGGTTTGGGGAAGTTGTTCGGGCAAAAAGTGTTTGACTGTTACATATAAGAGGTTTGATCAAAATGTATTGCAAATTGTGTTATAAAAAGAAAACTACACCACATATCAATTCGGCATTTAATCTCCTTCGAAGTAATTCCCAGCGTCGTATTTGAAGTATTCCTGGAACATCTTTTATGTGATAGCCAGCAATTGTATTGTCGCCTTCTCTTGGATTTCTTCGACATATTGAAAACTTGTTTCTTTCAAGTAAGAATTGAGGAAAATACCGGTATTTGGGGAATTAGGAGAAATTTGGGGAATTAGGAGATGGGAGATATAGAAAAAAGATAAACTTTACTAAGAGCTACAAAGGTCAGGAAATTCTGGAGGGCTATCATTGCCAACGTTCTGAAGGAATACGATACACAGAGGTTCAAAAAGAAAAGACTACTCGACTGTTATGCAATATTTGTCCTCTTATATGGAAGTGAATGCCGAAAAATTTAATAACATGAAGACTTGAAGCAACAGAAATATGGTTCTACATAATGATGCTGAGAATGCCATGGACTGAACTTGGGAGCAACGAAAAGGTTTTAGAGACAATGGAAAAAAAGGACACTTGTACAGGAGTTGGACAAAATAATTGGAACAGTTGCAAAATCCACTCCTATATTTCAAAGACCTATTATATTAAGAACTTTAACTAAAACTTCGTAATTGCAAGTTATATCTATTGCAAATACGTTTATTTATCTAATTTATTGTCTTTGTCTTATTTATTTTTAGAATTTAGTAAAATTTAAGCTAAATGCGTGACCTCTCCGAGTTTGAAAAAGGGCAAATTGTTGGAGCTCACATGTCAGGAGCCTCGATCACTAAGGTTGTTGAACTGCTTTTTTTTTCAAGAGCTACCATATCAAGAACACTGATGCAATTTGAGAAACAGGGCAAGACCCCTAGCAACCGTAGAAATTCGGGCCGGACTTGCAAACTTACTGACAGGGACTGACGTGAATTGAAACGCAATGTGGCAAAAATCATCGGACAAATGCGGCCAAAGTGACTCCTGAGTTGAATAAGTCCAGTTTTTCACTTTTCTCAACTTCAGGGCGAGTTTATGTGTGGAGGCAGCCCAAAGAAGCTTACAACTCTGACTGCCTTCTTCCAACAGTGAAGCATGGAGGTGGATCAGTGATAGTTTGGGCCGCCATATCATGAAAATGTCTCAGTCCAATAGTTGCCCTGCATGCTAGAATCAACAACAAAGTTTATCTGAACATTTTGGGAGATCATGTTCATCCAATGGCCAAGACTTTATTCCCTGATGGTGACAGCATCTTCCAAGGCGATAATCCTCTAATACATACCGCTTGAGTGGTTAAGAATTGGTATGAAAAGCATGAAAGTGAGCTAAAATACATGGAGTGGCCTCCCCAATCTCAAGATATCAATATTATTGAACATTTGTGGTGCATTTTGAAGCAACAAGTTAGGAGGCGCTATCCTCCACCGTCGTGCCGTAAAGATCTGGAGAAGGTTTTAATGGAAGAATGACTGAAAATTCCTCTGGATGACGTCAGAAGGCTGTATGATTCCATTCCTAGACGTATTAAAGCTGTCTGTGAGGCTAAAGGAGGCCCAACTCAATATAAAATAAATTTTCTTTGAATTTAACAAGTGTTCCAATTATTTTGTCCAACCCCTGTATATGTATAGTTTATGAAATAGACAAACTAAATTTCTAGGGCAGATAATGAGGAATAGGTCTTGGAAAATTTGATATTCACAGGACATATTGAACGAAAAACAGGAAACAAAGGAATAACCGATTTCGCATCCTTGTTTTAATGGTTGGGTGGTTGATTGGTTGGTTGATTGGTTGTTTGCTTCATTGGTTGGTTGATTGGTTGTTTGGTTGATTGCTGCATTGGTTGCTTGATTGGTTGGCTGCTTGATTTGTTGGATGATTGGTTGGTTGATTGGTTGGTTGGTTGGTTGGTTGCATGGTTGGTTGTTTGGTTGATTGATTGGTTGGTTGGTTGATTGGTTGGTTGTTTGTTTGCTTTATTGGTTGGTTAATATTTGTTTGGTTGGTTGGTTCATTGGTTGATTGATTGATTGATTGTTTGGTTGATTGATTAGTTGGTTGATTGATTGGTTGGTTGTTTGGTTGATTTATTGGTTGATTAGTTGATTGGTTGGTTGATTGGTTGTTTGGTTGGTTGATTGATTGGTTGGTTGGTTAAACATGTTTATATATCAATATAATATCACTCCATATGGATTATTTAATGCTGAAATCTATCTAAAGAACATGCAATCAATTATATGCTTTCAACTACAGATACTTTGTACAACATTTTATATTCTCAGGGTAAATGTTTTTTTAGATATATAGTTTGTAGATCATGAAAAAGAATTGTTGATAATTTTAATACAAAATATATTTTTATATTGCATTGATTGTCATTTTGCTATAAAAATCTATTGTTGGTCATTTTATTATAAAAGTGTATAGCTGATTTTTGTTTGATTGGTTTTCATTAATTGCCTATAGCTGTGACGCTAACAGGTGCTGATACTCCGGTTCAAGGTATACCTGGAAATAGTGGCTGTTAAGAAATCGTTTCACGCTCCTCGAAACCCCCAATCTCCCGATCAGGGGCTTTGTTGCCCGATGTAGTTTATCGTCAGGATGCGTGAATGGTTGAGAGAACAGGTATTAGTAGACATACTTTTACAAAGAGATATGGGAGACAGGAAATTGTGGAGAGCCATAGTCGCCCACTTCGTGAAGCTATAAGGTACATAGAAACAAATTGTTATTCTCACAAACATTATGAGTAAAATCATTAGGATTAAATCTTTATGAGTAAAATCTGGGAATGATTCTTGTTCAGGGGCGTCCACCCCACAACCACAAGGCCGCACTGCGGCATACTTAATATTTTAATGTGACCCATAGCACCTTAAAATCTTTAGATATATTTTCATTTACTTTAGTAATATATATCGAGACAATTATTCTCAAATTTTGCGACTAGATTTACTTCGCAATTGCACTAAAATCGGAAGGGGACAAAGACCTTTGCCTAAACACACCGGCGATTGCAAATCTAAACAAACATTATTTAGCTTAACTAGAAAACTGTTATGCATGTGGGGTATTAAATACTGATGTGAACAAATCTTTTCATGTAAGAAAAACATCAAAACTGATGGAAGAAACAGGTTGACTGATTCCCATTTAACTAACATTAAGAATTAAGACTAGTAACATATAAGTAGATATGGACAATAGTATAAAATGAAAGCAATATAAAAAATCCTATTGAATTTATTTTTATTTTGTGTATGTATTATTTCTATTTTTTTTACTGTCAATAAAACAGTATTTTTGTAATTATAGATATTTGCTTTTAATATTTGATATTGACTTCACAACTTTTTGAACTTTTTAAAAGCATATTATATAAAGTAAGTTTGAGGCCCAATGAATAAACCTAAATTTCTAATGTGGCCCATTAGGATAAAAATGTTGGAAAGTCCTGTCTAGTTATTTGACAGAATGCGCCCTGACTATATACTGTTCTTAACAGTATCTAGTTAAGGATAAATATCACAGAAAAAAACATTTTGTTAAGTATCGAACACTCCTGTTTACTAACGTCGGGACAAGATATCAACACCTTGAGTAATCGACGATGGTGAGAATCGAAACCTGGCCTCCTGATCGGAATTCAGACGCCCTAACCATGCACGAAAGATGAAGGATTGAATCTTATTCGTTTATTTTTTGTATTTTTTGAATTGTTCAAGAAATTTTTTGACGGATTTTGACGTATTTTTTTTCACGGTGTCGAGCTATAAGAAACGAAATCTCTTAATTGGTCAAAGATGCTATTAGAAAGTAACTCAGATATGCTATAGTAATGGCTCAATATTGCGACAGGGATGAGCGTTCCTCCAGCTTTCTTGAAAAGCGGGCATACCGCCGAAACTTATGATAGACTTTGGAAATATTTCTCCTTCCTGCGGGGGTTAAACAACAATACCAATAATCTAGCCAATTCTGGTCTGAGTTTCTTAAAAATAACCAGAAGAATATTATCCGGACAGGTAACTTTCGTAAAGTCAATATTTATTGTATTAAAAATACAATTATGGCACAAGGCCAAAAAGGGGAAGGGGTTGAGGTTGGTTTCACTAACTCTACATATCTAGCTAATCCGATTTACGACCCATTCACTCATTACAATTTGGTGTATGAAGGATTGATTGGTGACGGATGAGTTTTTATGGTCAATGCGACCATAAAAACTCATCCATCACCAATCAATCCTTCATACACCATAATACCGCATCATCTCAAGGGGACCTACAAAACGGTTGATGATAATAAATATTTCATAGATAAAAATCTAATGTTTGACAATGCGAGAGGGAGGGATTAACCGAAAAACAAACTAAATACTAACACAAAGCAAACTAAAACATAACTAATATTAGTAGGACCAATCCACCCCTCAAAAAAGAGAGGCTGCTCTATTCTGCCCATTGGACAAAATTAAGAGGCTCCCCCGTTAAGGGAGGGGGAAAGGAGAAAATATATACGGACATGGGAAATATATAAATCTGACCCATTCGAGATGAAGGGGGGGGGGCAAAACAAACTGGGGAATTTCGGAATCTCAACTTGGATTATAACTAAAGATATACCTGGGAGCAGGCCAGGAAAAAAAACGAACACTTACTCACATTAACTAGGTACACAAATCTTTCATAAAGTCAATGCATTTGATGAGTTTGAGAATTTTACGTGAAGTGATACATTGATTGATAGACTTGTTTTTTACGGCATATCAAACCTTTATTTAAAAACCAAAACTATTTTTTATTGTAAAAATATATATTTTGCGAATGAATATTGCATTATCCTTTTTTTAGATAACAATGATGTTTTCAGATTTAAGTGCTACTCTTTAACCCATAGCGGGTGATGATATGAATTGATAGCTTTCTAAATTATGAACCGATTCGAATTAGAACTTAGCACTCTGACTTCTTATTAAGAACCGTTGTCCATTATAATATGCGCATCTTCGGAGCGCTAATAGAGAAAACACCAAGGGTATTAAAACGAGCTATCTCAATGTTAGATCTGAAGACATCCTAGTCAGCATTCGAGTATTGAAATATTGTCAAATAAAATCGGATATAAGAGGATGTCTTTGGTTTGGCATCAATCTTGTCATTAACGAGCCAGTGATCTGAAAAGATAACACTTCGGAGGAACAGTTTCAATGCAGGATGCGAGAAAGAGGTCGAAAGGTTTTGCGAGTAGCTCTGTTATATATGGAACGATTTATCCACGATCTGGGTCAGCTAGAAGAAGTTATGGCATTATTTAGAACCTTCGTCGGCTTTGTTTGAGCGAACAAACCACTCCTCGTGATAGATCTTGAAATTACCCCATATATAAATGCAAGCTGATGGCTGGTTAGAAGGGGTGAACTCAATCTTCTCAGCTATTCTATCGAAGGTCACAAGTCTATCATTCTGAGGGCTTACGGACATAATACAATTTCTCATAAAATAAAGTTAAGCAACGTCGAATCTCATCGCTATCAAGGTGGGTGACCACTTGGGACTACCAGATTCAGTATAGTTGAATCTGCCGGTGGTATAATGCTCAACGGTTCGGAATTGGATATCGAAGATCCAAGTTCTAATTCCAGTCGGGTTCGTTATATTAAATTATGCCCAGATACTCTTGAGAAATGTATGAAACCACTTATTCTCTTCCAGCTATTGGTTAAATAGTAGGACATATCTGTATATCATTATTATCTCCAAACAATTTTTACAGTTTTTTGTTTTAAACAACCAGCAAAAAGTTTGTAAAACGAAGCAATCAATTATTCAATTCAACATTCTAAGGGCGGTATCCAGTGAAGATGAAATAAAAACTGAGAAATAGAGCAATCAGAAATCATATGAATGGTATAAAACTTCTTGTTTTCGGGATCTCTGTTTATGATAACCTATACTTGATACAGGTTCGAAACCCATGGACATGCCAATTTAACGAAGGCATGTTTTGTCGTTAAAAGTATTTTTATTTATATAGATTCATAGCATCAGTATTCAGTTCCAAAAAATATTTCGTTTTCCATGACCATATATCAACTTTTAGCTAAATTGTGTACTCCTTTATATAAGGTTGATGTACTCATGTTTGTACTCATTTAATGAGGTTAATCTGAGCTTGAGATTTTAAATTCACGAACTGAGACTAACTGACCAAGTTCATCTTCAGATAGGAACATAAGGTCGGGTTTGAGCTTTTGAAGCTGAAGCTCAGTTTGTAACATTGGCGCTTATATCGTTGTAGGCGATGGAATTTATATGAATAAATGATTTTGTCATAAAATTTCGAGGATTCATATGACATAGCAATTGATCTTTTTACTATTCCTATGTACCTTCGGAATTCGGTGTCAAATTTGTCATCATTTGTTAAAAACTTTCCCAGCTAGTTAAACTTGAGGCTTCTTTAAAGGTGTCAAAAAGAAAGTAAACCTAGGCAGCTTCGAATCATTTTAGATGATTTCGTTTGCCGTGTATATAAACACTACGCCACCCACACATCAAAGAAGTAACATTTACATTTCTGTTATTGGTGCAGTAAAGTCCTACTTTCAGCCAGATATGAAAATCATCTCAGGAAAATATAATACGGAGTCATTTATTTAAACTATAGCGCCAATTTGTCAGGAAATTTGGAGTTTGTTTTTCGAATCCTAATAGCTAAGAAACGAAGCCAAAACTGTTGGTGACCTACTACACCAAATTACTACTATGTAGAACGAGATTTGCATAGAATATTGATTAACAATCCGAACTCACTAGTGCGTTCGATTCTAACTGGGTGCGAGGCATGAACCTAACTGAGCTGAAATTACAAAAATCATTCGATGTCTCACTGTATGATAAACTATTTTCGAAGACTTACTACAAGAGACAGTTCTAATTTTAGTGAGAGACTGTCTATGCCATAATTATTAATCGTCCTGGGTAAGACGATAAACTACATTCGGCAGCAAGGAGTCTGATCTGGAATGTTTTAGGGGCGTGGAATCACCTCTCTTTTAATTGCTATTTTTCCCCGCTTGACCCGGAGTGGTAGCTGTTACAGTTTTTTGTGTATAGTGTAACTAGGGTATTTATTATGTCATAGAATACATAATTGTGGCACAAGGCCGAAAAGGGGAGGGGTAGAGGCTGGTCAACACTAACTATCTTATATCTAGCTAATCTGATTCACGACCCATTTATACATTACACTTTGCACATTTACCACAAGAACTCGTCCATCACCAATCGATCCTTCATGCACCATAATACCACATTCTCACCAGGGGGTCCTACAAAAACGCTCCCCAATCCATAAAAATTTGTTGATGAAATACATCCTATACATAAAATTCTAATAATGATAGAATGAGAGGGGAGGGGAGATGAACTCAATAATAACTAAAAGGTAACACAAAATACAAACTAAACATAATATATGTTAGTAGGGAGCCGTCCAACCCTCAAAACAGAGAGGCCACTGTATTCTGCCCAGGGGACAGAATCAAGAAGCTCTGTCGCTAAGGGAATGGGAAAAGGATAAAATATTATGCGGGAATGGGAAAATATAAAGCTGACCCAGTCGAGATAAAAGGAGGCCAAAACAAACTGGGGAGGTTGGGAATCTCAACTTGGATCATAACCAAAGAGTAGCCGGGTAACAGGCCAGGAACAACACTTACTCACATTAGCTAGGTACACTTAAGCTTGTCTAACGTAACCAAGGGGAGGGTTCCACAGGAAGCCACCCCGATGTGCAATAGGTTGACCTAGAAGAGAAAATCAAGGTTAGCCCCGGTCACACGAACCAAGCTCGCCTCTTTTACCCACCTTTCGCTAAAGACTGTCGAATGCAATCGTTTTCTATCAGATCTAATCTTCATCTTGAGCTGATGCTCAAAGAATTGGATGAGAAAGACGGTTGCCCCGCATGTGTTTAATGTAACTAGGATATTTATTATGTTTTTATACATAATTGTGGCACGTGGCCGATGAAGGGGAGGGGTAACGGCTGGTCCAAACTAACTATCCTATACCTAGCTAATCAGATTCACGACCCATTCATACATTACAATTTACCCATTCACCACAAGAACTCGTCCATCACCAAACAATCCTCCAACCACCATAATACCACATCATCTCAAGGGGAACCTAGCAAAACGCGCCCCACACCATAAAAATTTGATGATAATACATAAAATACATAAAATTTTAATAATGATATAATGAGAGGGGAGGGAGATGAACCCAATAATCAAATAAATATAAACACAAAATACAAACTAAACATAACAGATGTTAGTAGGGGACCGTCCAACCCTCAAAATAGAGAGGCCGATGTATTCTGCCCAGGGGACAGAATCAAGAAGCTCTCTCGCTAAGGGAGTGGGGAAAAAGGATAAAATATTATGCGGGAATGGGGAAATATAAAGCTGACCCAGTCGAGATGAAAAGGAGGGTTAAAAACAAACTGGGGAGGTTGGGAATCTCGACTTGGATCATAACCAAAGAGTAGCCGGGTTACAGGCCAGGAACAACACTTACTCACATTAACTAGGTACACTGAAGCTTGTCTAATCCTAACCAAGGGGAGGGTTCCACAGGAAGCCACCCCGATGTGCAATAGGTTGACCTAGAAGAGAAAATCAAGGTTAGCCCCGGTCACACGAACCAAGCTCGCCTCTTTTACCCACCTTTCGCTAAAGACTGTCGAATGCAATCGTTTTCTATCAGATCTAATCTTCATCTTGAGCTGATGCTCAAAGAATTGGATGAGAAAGACGGTTGCCCCGCATGTGTTTAATGTAACTAGTGAGCCAATTCAATTGCCTTGACTCACTTTATAGTCTACCAATAGAAGGTTAACCAATCAGAAGCCGCTGAACATTCCATCCGTCGTGTATAAAGGCGGCCATTTTTGTTTTCCTACCCGAATGACCAGTGCCAACTTGCCAGGCGAAGATGACAGAAGGAAATACTACGCTCTGCTACTTTGCTGCGATATTCACTGCTAACCTCTGGATTCTATACTCGAAGACGACCGTCAAAATGTCTAACAGTAGCATCTGTTAGAGACCCAGCTATGGGCAAATAGTTAACTATCAGACTGGGATCAAAACGCTATGTGAGTATAAACATTTTTATAGTAAAAATACCAGCAATACATTTTCATAGTACGAAATATTACAAGCAATATATTTTTGTAAAAAAGATAAAAAGAAAATACTAAAAATACATTTTTGTAAAAGAAATTACTAATGTTCCCAAGCAAATTAAAAATAAAATATTACACGATATTTCATGCTAAGAAACAAAAACACAATTTTGGATTATTTGATGGTGCTGATTCCGAAAATGAGCTTAGTTTTTCATGGTTAGCTATCATTTTTGCTGTACTGAAATTGCTCATTTTTTGAAAAAAGATCAAATTACGATCTTGGCTGATCACAAAATTTACTTAATAAATGTCGTAGAAACCCATGAGTTTTCAGGTAGGGCAAGCAATTTATGTGATCTATCTAAAATAAACTATTTTTTTTATAAGAAAAAAGTGTTTTTGAGTGAAAAATTTTAAAATAGATAAAACAAAGTTTCCAATTTATCGCCCAAATTCAAATTAACTGATAAACTTTACTAGTAATACACTTTAGTAAACCTGATAATTAAAGTGACATCCTAAAAATGAAACACTAAAATCTTCAGTTTGCTATTCATAAATTTATACCATCACTACGAGAAGAAACCAAGCACATTGATAACATTTTGTTTTCACAGTTGGAAAGAAACTCCAACTAAAGACATCCCAATTGAATGTACATATTCCATTGTACATGATACTGCTGGAGCATCAAAACGGATTTAAATAACATTGAACATGACAGACAATCAAGAAAGAGTCAATTTTTACCATAGTTCTTATGTTCACGAAGGTTTTATTTCTTTTGTTAGTTTAAATGATTTGATGAAAATACTTGTTGGTTTTAGCATATTCAATCGTGTTATTTTCAAAGTCTTAGGGTTTGATTGTTATTACAAAAATAATATTTCTCAATAAGCAAAACAATATTTGTTGGTATGAATACGAATTGAGAGGTTTCTATGATTTTACGTAGAGAAATATTTCTATTGGTCAATATTACATATCCAGAAATTTTTTTTTTTTAAAATGCTTTCTTTTCCAAATGAGGCGTATATGTACAGCAGAAACAGTAAGCTAGCCAACAATAAGTAAGGACATTTTCAAATTCAGCGACCACAAGTTAGCTAAAAAAGATGTTTGGGGTCTGGACACCATTTCAGTTCTTTATGTTGACCAATGTAATTCCAATTTAAGTGACGCAATAATAATAATAATAATAATAATAATAATAATAATAATAATTATTATTATTATTATTATTAATAATAATTCTTAATAATAATAATAACAATAATAATAAGTGATAAATATCCAGAAATGATTGATCATCTTTTGTCACGTTGCACGATATTGGCACCCACTGAATATAAAACCCGACATGACAAAGTGGGCCAATATCTGCACTGGAAAATCTGCAACTTCTACGGGAAGGAAACTGAAAGAAACTGGTATGAACACCACCCAGATCCTGTTACGGAGATACGACCTGTTACAATTCTATGGGACTAGACAATATACACTTACAGAACAATCAAAGCCAACCGCCCAGATATTGTTATTAAAAAGCACAAACAAAAACGGTGCCTCCTTATTGATATGACAGTCACTGCTGACTGCAATGTATCTTTGAAGATATTCAAAAAGCTATCAAAATACAAGGACCTTGAAATAGAAATCTCGAAAATGTGGCATATGGGAACATCAACAATCCCTGTTGTAGTTGGAACCCTAGGACTGGTTGGAAAAGATTGCAATAGACTAATTGAAGGGCTTCCTGGAAGTCCATGCCTCAAGGAGATACAAAAAATTGTTCTGACAAGTACAGCCCACACTTTACGAAAGGCTTTATCTATGTATTTTTTTTCTTGTCAGTGGAAAGTGTCATGATGCCATTTCTAATCCTAGGTCCCTGGGCTGGACCCGGAAAGAAATATGTAAACGCCAGAAATCAAAGAAAATAAAAATAATGATAAAAAACGAGACATTTGACCAAGAATATTGACATGGATTCACATATAAATGTTAACTGTCTGATTCTTTTCCTATTCAATTCTTCAACTTTTTCTATTTTCCCCTTAGATAAAACGCAAGGAGAAAGCAAATGACTCATTGCTGCGAATTATCTGAAGACAGTTTTCGCTGATATCAATTCAGAGAAACAAATCAAAATACAACATACAGGATTGAAATATTTGGGTTGGTTTCATTAAGACGTTATTTTTTTCCGATTCTATCAGAACATTTATGAAGGACCTCAAGAAGATCAAAATAATTATTGCTGGACTTTTGGGACAGCTTGCATTTCCTTGCACAGCCGTCGAGAGTTTAAATCCTAAAACATTTGAAAGAACAGAGAAAAATGAATTCTGACCCACGGAAAATGGCAAGAATAATTTATAAGATCGATTAATTCTGGAAGGAGAATCATGTGTAGAATTATCATGTCAGCGGCCATCTCGACTCGGACGTTGAACTTGATAATTATAAACTGCGGAAAGAAAAAAACTAGAGCAAGCATCTTGGCATATTCAATGCCATGCTGGAAAAAAAATTCAGTTCTGTCATGTGGCTTTTCCTAAAAATCGCCTCACACAGAAAAAGTCAAGAGAGAAAAAATAACTATAATTATTGCGTGATCGAAATAGATGCGTTCCTTTCAGACAATTTAAAAACCTCTACTTTTCTTTACTGAAGAGAAGAAGGATATTTGGTTAAACTCGCGGATTTTACAAGCTTCGGAATTATCAGCAGCTGAAATGTCATGGCTTGAAATTTGATAATTCCATTGTTTAATTCGATAAACTTTACAGAATATTATTCTGACATTTTGTTATATTCCGGCTGATGTAATCTTCGGCTTTCTTTATCCCCAATTGTTTGGTATTCCATATAGATAATTCTATGGAGGATATAATCCAGAGAATCAATGTAAAAACAGAGCAAGTATTAATTATATTAAGAAAAAGACAAAAAATGGTTTCATGGAGATTAAACGTAGATTAGATATGGCATAAGACCGAAAGTAGAGTTGCACTCAGTGAGGATCGAACTCACTGCTCAATCGTAATTGTTCGAGCGAGACAAGCTGTTACACCAACTCGAGGTGTCCTAAATATATATATATATATATATATATATATATATATATATATATATATATATATATATATATATATATATATATATATATATATATATATATATATATATATATATATATATATATATATATATATATATATATATATATATATGTGTGTGTGTGTGTGTGTGTGGAGAGAGACGGGACAGAGGAAAAGAGATACAGGGTTGCTCAGTTTATTGAGGACATGGCTTTTAATAGTGTTACCTTTTTTTTTATAACTTCTTCTGATTATCATTTCTCTTCGAATAAATGATGACAAACGTTAAGCTAACTCAGCAAATAAAAAAGCACATTGTAGTTGTTGGCTGAAAAGGTCGATATTTAGTGATAGCTCATTTCATGAAATTTACACGTCTGTTTGTTGGATAATTTCGCATTGCACTGGACGCCGTTGACGGTGATTCTACAGCACTAGCCAAACGTTAAAAAATACTTACTAATTTTTCTAATATCAGAACAAATTTGTAGGAAATGCGTACAGGATTATCGATAAGAATATCCGAAAACGAATTATCCCCTTTCCTAACGAACCCAAGGGTTTAAGGGATTCTATCGGAAGAAGTGCGCATGAAGACTTTTGATACAAGTCATATGTGATGGGGAAGGGGGTACTTCATGCTTGAAAATAAAAAAGAAAGATAACCAATGGGTCTAATAGTTCTAAGGTAAGTTAGCAAGGAGCGGGGTCACGACCCTTCATTTCTTTCCTAAAGATTTAAGGGTCAATCCTGCTGATTATAAGGCGGTTTTGAAGAGTTTTGTGAGGACTTTCAAGAACGCAATCTCATAAGGATATGACAGCACAAGAATGGATGAGATACAAACTCCATGATGATATCACGCCAGACATATGGCCTCCTAGATCTGCACACTTGAATCCATTGGACTGCTATGTATGGGATGGAATCGAAATGGAAATTAACGAACGAAGATAGATAAAGAGCACCTGATTCAATGAGAACCAAAAAGTAGACCGAAGGAATGAGAGTTGATTTATGCAAAGGCAAAAAGAATTTTCCAACGGACATGCGCACAAATTTTCAGGCATCGTTGATATTTCTAAGAGTAGTTAGCAAAGAGGGAGATGTCAGGACTTCTCACTTCTTTCTGTAAGGTTTACGTGTCGATGCTGCTGATTATAAGGCAAAGTTGAAGATGATTTGAGGACTTGCATAGAGAGCGTGAGTAATGGAAGATTGTACACCCACTAACAAGAACGCAATCTCAATAGGATATGACGATCCAAGAATAGATGAGTCACAATCTTCATGAACACATCACCCCAGATATATGGCCTCCTAGATCGCCAGACCTGAATCCGTTGGACTATACAACACATAGGGCGGAATGAAGATAGAAATCAACGAACTAAAAGAAATAAAGAACATCTGATTTGTATTGAATCAATCATTGATTCTAACGGCAGATTTATTAAGGTATGCTAATTTAAAGTAAACATAAAACACCTGCCAAGTGACCTAATACCAGGAAAAAAAACCTAAATTCATGTGAAAAGTGCGAAAGATTATAGATAAGAACCCAGAAAACCAATTAATGCCATTGACAAGGCGCTAAATTTTCAAGATAGAATTTCGGAAGCATTGTGCCTAAGGACCTTCAAATCGTGTCATGTGGGATGCGCAGAGGACAATTCTTGTACGCAAAGAAAAAGAATAACCGTCTAATGCGAGAAAAGCGTGTTTTCTGTAAGTTGAAATATCAAGAACCTGGAATGCCTTGTTTATCTCTGATGAGAAACAAATTAATAAGGACGAAATGGTTATTCGAAGGAATGACAGATGTTTATACAGAGGAGCTAAGAATGTTCCAACGGCCATGCACACAGAGTTTCTGGCATCTCTGTTGGTATTAAGAGTAGTTAGCAACGAGGGAGGTCATGCCATCTCAGATATTTCTAAAGATTTCCGTGTCAATTCTGCTGATTATAAGGCGGTGTTGAAGAGAGTTGTGAAGACTTGCATAGAGAGCGTGAATAATGGAAGATTGTACACCTACTAACAAGACCGTGATCACATAAGGATATGACGATCCAAGAATGGTTTGATCACATCACCCCAGACATATGGCCTCTTAGATCTCCAGACCTGAATCCGTTGGACTGCAATATATGGGGCGGAATCGAGAGGGAAATTAACAAACCGAAAGAAATAAAGATCATCTGATTCTTATTGATCTAGACATCGATACTAATGGCGGATTCATTAAAGAGTTAAGAATTTTATGGTAATTTATGCTAAACGTAACTCACTCGCCAAAGGTCCTAATGCCATGAGAAAACCCTACATTCATACGAAGGTTATTCATAAAAACACAGAAAACCAATTAATGCCATTGGTACTCTTTTGGACGCATTGTGAAGAGAGATCTTTGATACAAGACATATGTGATGCAGAGAAACCATTCCATGTATGCAAAGACAAAAGATAATCGTCTGATGCGCGCAAAGACTGGGATGCTCTCGTTTTTTTTCTGCTGAGGAAAATTTTAATCAGGACCAAAAGTGTCGCCCGAAAGGTTGAAAGTTGGTTATGAAGAGACTCTAAGGACATTTCAGTGGTCATGCATGATGAGTTTTTCACATATGTGATGGTTCTAGTAGTAGTGAGAGAAGAAAGGGTGTGATGTTCCCTTCCTTCTTTCCTCTGAGTTTAAGGGTCATTGCTTCTAACTATAAGGAAGCGATAGACAGTGTTGTGAGTTTTGGGATAGAGAGTATGAAGGAAATGAAATTATAAATCTACTAAAATAATAGATAAGTCATAATCTCCACACTCACGTCACCGCAAACATCCGGCCTCCTAGATCTCCAGAACTGAATCCGTTGGTCTACTTCGTATTCGGCGTAGTCGGGAGGGAAGTCAATCACCACCCAATTAACACTATAGAATCTATGAATTCCGCTATAACTAGCATCATCTCTAAAACAGATAAAGATCATCTGATTCGGGTGACTGTGGTGATTCTAGGAGCTGTGGGCACCGAGATGGGTGCCAGGGCTTCTCATTTCTTTCTTCGATATTAATGGGTTAATGCTGCTGAATATAAGAAAGTGTTGGATAAGGTTGTGAGCAAAGGAGTGAGTTCACCTACCAACAAGACTTAGCAGCGTCCCATAAGGCTATGACAAACCAATACTGGATAAGTTACAGTCTGCATGATTAGTCCACACCCAAATACGGCCTACTAGCTTGCGAGACCTCAATCCGTTTGACTAGTACGTATAGGGCGGAGTCGAGAAGGAAGTCAAACAGTGCGCTCATAACTATAAAATCTCTGACGTCCTAAAAATGATTCATGAAATAGATGCTTCAAGACTAGTCTCAAAATTACCCATGCCAGATCTTTAGTCAAATAAATCTTTTCTTTCGTGACATGCGTCTTTTACTTAATTCCTGTAAATGCCTTCAAAGAACTGAGCAACCATATATATATATGTGTGTGTGTGTGATTGAATAACTTACATACATTATATTTGCTAATTTTTAACAATATCCGTTTATACGCACGAATAATCTTCTGTGTATTGATATTAAAGAACGAAAGAAATATGCTATAGCTGTTTAAATTTCTCTTAATTTTATTTTGCAAGTACTTTCGATCTTCTTCCAAGATCATCTTCAGGGGTGCAAATAGTACAAAACTATATGTTGTTCATTAGTACAAGTATTTATACAAAATTGTGCGTTGTTATCCATGACCGTATTTTTTCATTATGCGTTTAAATGAAAAACAGTTTGACAATGTGCTGAACGTGAAAAAATTATCCATTGTGTAATTTTTTTATGTTATAACGTCATGGTCACGCGTGAATTAAAACGTGGAAAAACTGTTCCTTTACATGAATTGCAGAACATTACTGAAGTATTCATAGTTGATTCTATCCAGTGCTGGCTTTAATTTTTTTTGAATATAAATCGCTTCTACTATATGTAGTCTGAATTTGTTATTTTCTTGGTGTAGGATAGTTGTGTTGTCGATTAGTAATTTTTTATATTGCGAATTTGGACAGGAAAGTTGTTGTAGATGTCATGCAATGGGCGAATAGTTCGAGATGTGTAGTGTAAGATTCATTGTTAGTGTATTTGTCCTATATCCAATATACATAACTGTTTTTGTTGGAGATACTCTCTCCCAAGGATCATTTGAATTTTGTATCAATGTGTTTTAAATAATGCTAAGACTCTAGGATATTTTCAGTAGACTTTAGTGTTTGTAGTGACCTGATTTAATATAATTATTTCAGATTTAACTCACTATATTAATATGACATTTAAGGAAGAGAGCGAATGAAAGTATTGTTGAGTTAATGTGAATTAGAAAAAAAAGAAAACATACTGTCTGGTTCATTCACCGGCCACGATTCTGATGAAGATATATTCAATACAACAAACCATGTATAATTTATATTAAAAATCGTGTTTGTTTGAGGAAATTTTAAATAATATTCAGAATTTAGCGATAGATTTAGAATTTAACATAAATTAATATAAGTTCTTAATCTAATTACCCAAGAAATTTAAATCAAATTACCCAAGAGATTTGAATTAAATAAGTAGTAACTATTTACATATTCAGAGAAACTTACTATATTTTATTTATTAAGCATATTAAGCAATAGTCCTAAAAAGACATAATCTTAAAGTATCGAAGGTTAACAGGATAGAAAGGTGCTTTAAACCAAAGTAAAATTAAAGGGATCCGAATTAATTCTCCAGTGTATATCTTTTAAAATTACGAGTTTATTTCAAATAGTATACGAAATTATATATCTATTGTCCTAAACGTCCATACCCTAGATGTATTTATTTCAATTTAAGGTACTTTAAACCAAAGTAAAATTAATGGTTTCGTAATGAATTATTTAACGTATATCTGTTAATTTGAAGAGTTTAGTTAAAAAGAATCCGAAATTATATCAATACGAGACCCGTTCATATAGATTAATATGTACTACCTAATTTGGTTACAAATATGTATTTTTTAAAACGCTTTCCATTTTTTATATATATACATTGTAACAATGACAGTCATAGTGGAAATATCTTAAGTCTAAAAATGTAAACAACATAATAAATTCATAATATACATGGGTAAGTGTAACAATTATTATTATTATTATTATTTTTATTTTCTTTGCTTTCTGGCGTTTACACATTTCTTTCCGGGTCCCACCCAGGGACCTAAGGTTAGAAATGGCATCATGACACTTTTCACTGACAAAAAAAAAAAAAAAAAAAAAAAAATTACATAGATAGAGCCCTTCGTAAAGTGTGGGCTGTACTTGTCAGAACAATTTTTTGTATCTCCTTGAGGCATGGGCTTCCAGGAATCCCTGCAATTAGTCTACTGCAATCTTTTCCAACCAGTCCTAGGGCTCCAACTACAACAGGGATTGTTGATGTCCCCATATGCCACATTTTCGAGACCTCTATTTCAAGGTCCTTGTATTTTGACAGCTTTTTGAATATCTTCAAAGATACATTGCAGTCAGCAGGGACTGCCATATCAATAAGGAGGCACCGTTTTTGTTTGTGGTCTTTAATAATAATATCTGGTCGGTTGGCCTTGATTGTTCTGTCAGTGTGAATTGTGTAGTCCCATAGAATTGTAATGGGTCCTATCTCCGTAACTGGCTCTGGGTGGTGTTGGTACCAGTTTCTTTCAGTTTCCTTCCCGTAGAAGTTGCAGATTTTCCAGTGCAGATATTGGCCCACTCTGTCATGTCGGGTTTTATATTCAGTGGGTGCCAACATCGTGCAACCTGATACAAGATGATCAATCGTTTCTGGATATTTATCACAGAATCTGCATTTTGGGCTGACACAATATTTTAGTATATGTGCTTGATAATTCCTAGTTAGCAAGCATTGGTCCTGCGCAGCAAGGATAAAACCTTCAGTTTCCGCTTTCAACCCTGCACTGCGTAGCCACTGATGGGTACGGGTTTTGTCTACATCAGCTTGGTTGATACGGGCAGAGTATTGACCATGAAGCGGTTTATCTTGATTATTATTATTATTATTATTATTATTATTATTATTATTATTATTATTATTATTATTATTCCTTTGATTTCTGGTGTGAAGACATTTCTTTCCGGGTCCCGACCAGAGACCTAAGGTTAGAAATGGCATCATGAAATTTTCCACTGACCAATTAAAAAAAACTAAAAAAAAAATAGGTTACATAGCTAAAGCCCTTCGTAAGTCGTGGGATGTACTCGTGAGAACATTTTTTGTATTTCTTTAAGGCATGAGCTTCCAGCAATCCCCTGAATGTGTATACTAGAATCTTTTCCAACCAATCCGAGGGCTCCAACTACAACAGGGTTTCTTGATGTTCCCATGTGCCATATTTTGGAGATTTCGATTATTATTATTATTATTATTATTATTATTATTAATGTAATTATATTACATTTTTATTATATTAAATCATTTAAAATATAAATTATTTTTAAATTTTTAAAAAGTTTTGAAAGTTTTTTTTTCTTATGTATTCTGGGTTTTCTTTGTATTTTAATATTTTAATATTTTTTTTTTAAATTTTGAATGGTTGATACAATGTTTTCTTTATTTTTTCTTAATATTTTTCTTACTATTTTTTCTTACTATAATCTATCTAATAACGATTTATTGTTAATCTTAATATATTTTATTTGTAAGAATATTTTGGTAAATTTTAGTATTAAAATTAATTTATATAATTACTTAATAATTTTCAAATTTAATAACATTTTTTCTTTCGGCTTCAATTAGTATAATCTCTTCCTTCTTATAACCGCAACTGAGGGTGTTAATGATTACATATATTTTTCATTTAAGCAAGACAATATCTGCTCTCCATTAGCACCGTTCGGGCAGTTTTCTTTTTGCTGGAGGTTTTCTACTATTTATCAATCTTTCAACTGTTTCTTTGAAATATTAAGTTTGAATTTCAGGTTCCAAGACAATTCATTTTGAGTTGAATAAAGACGATTTAGACATCAGTAGAAATAAATTGTTTTGATGAGGTATTTTTTTTATTTCACTGTTATGCAATTTATATGTACTGTGTTATAATAAATATATTGAGCTCTTTTTGTGGATCACTTTTAATATTTTATATTAGTAGGATACACTTGGATTATATACCAACGGATTTATTACCTGTAATATATATCTATATCTATATCTACATCTATATATATATATATATATATATATATATATATATATATATATATATATGTATATGTTGTAGGGTTTTTCCCCTTTTTACATAAGATAGACTCGTCCAAAGTATATTTACACAGACAGAGAGAATACCTGCGGTTGAGTTACGTCGAGATACAGTCTCGACGTCTGTCGAACTCTCTGCTTTGGCAGAGAGGAACCCGGACGAGGCTTTGCCGAAAGGGAAAATTTCGTCCGGAGAGGTAGACATTTCCCGAACCCGCTTATGCGGGTTCAAAGGGGATATTTTTTGGTTGATCCTACGGGCTCAGAGAAACCTACTTTAAACTCGGCCTTGTGCCACATATATTCCTCGTGGGTGGAATATTAAATACTGAGTTACGTCGAGATACAGTCTTTGACTATGTGCGACGTCTGTCAAACTATCTGCTTTGCCAGAGAGGAACCAGGACCGTGTACGGTTCGAAATTGCAAAAATATCACCTGAAGAAACCGGAGCGTAAAAGTCGAAACATTGTGAATGTGACAATAGAGATGAGGAATACTGTCCGACTAATGTAAATAATGCACATATGAATTTGTTCATTTTTTTTTTAAATAAAAAAAAAATCGGTACCGTACGAAGACAACATTAGAAACAAAACTTTTAACGTCCTGGGTGAGACAATAAACTATATCCGCGTCGTGAGTAAGACAATAAACTAGACCCAACATCAAGAACTCTGATCAGGAGATTTTGAGTAGCATGGAACCACCTCTTAATCCTGTTAGGGTTCCAGCTATGGGCAAAAAAGTGACCCCCCACACACACTGGGATCAAAATACTATGAAAGTGTAAAAATAGGTTTTCATATCAGCAATACATTTTTGCAAAAGGTTATTACCAAATATTGAATTTTTAAAGATAAAATTATTACCAGCAATATATTATTACCAACAATACATATTTGGAAAAAAAATATTAACAGCAATACATTTTTGAAAAAAAAATATTACCTACAATAAAAAAAAGTTGTTGCCATTAAATAACCCATTGAAGTTGATACGTCGTAAAACAAAATAAACCAAACCAAACCAAAACTTCTAATTCCTGAACTCACGGCAACCTGTCTCTTGCTCTATGCGAAGACACGGAATCAAATGCATCTTATCTTTTTATGGCATAAGCGAATAAAAACGAAAACAGGCTCGATACCCTTGCCTGACCATTTCCACCCTTTTGCTAACACTTTTTTATTCACTATCACTTTCTCTTTCTCACCTTCTCTCTCTCACCTTCTCTCTCTCTCTCACACTTTCTCTCTCTCTCACACTTTCTCTCTTTCTATCTCTCTCACTTTCACTCTCTCTCGCCTTCTCTCTCTCTCACTTTCTATCTCTCTCACTTTCTCTCTCTATTTCTCTTTCGCCCTCCCTGTCTATTTGCCACTTTACGTTGTTTTTATCATTAAAAGCAATTTATTCCTGTGTTTTCTGCCATTCATTTCCTGTGGTCGTTCAACTTCCTTGATAAAAATCTGTAAAGTCCAGATGGAAGGGATGCATATGAGGCCCCCTTTTAAATTATTCATTCCTGCAGCTTGATTCAGTTAGCAAGTTCATTGCCTGAGCTTAACAGTGGGCGTATGCTTCAGAGATGGTGATGCGCAGTGTATATCTGTTCATGAGCGGGAATAGTGGGTGAGTATCATGGCAGCTAAGCTTGAGAACTACATCTAGATGCTTGAGTACTATCTCAGCTGGAGACACCCTGAGCGGACAGGTTTACTCAAACTGAACATATAACTGGACCTCTTGCAAGACCATGTGTAGCTTTTATCAAACACATCACAATTTCGCGCGTGTTTGGCTGAGAAACTATGCCAGTTATACATTTATCAGACTGGGTATTGTATATTTGGAACACAGAATCACTTAGTGATAATAAAAACTAATATTGTACCTTTTTTGATAAGGGCATTTGGTATGATAAAGAATTGTGCTAAAAATCATTTGTGGAAAATTCCCGTACATATCATCATCATCTCAGAGCTACAAAAGATTACTTTGTGTGAAAGCGCACATATAAGCAAAGACCTCTCGTTCTATACGAAACGTCACAAATGTGCAAATGTATCTCCTCTACAGTCCCCTTTCTACTCAGAGACCCTGGAGGGGACTTGGTAATTAAGAAATGGTAATACTTAAAATTTGCCTGGATAATGTTCATCAGTGGATAAAAAGGGTCGGCTGAGAATATTTTGTATTAGGTTGATGCAAAAATAATGACGTAATAATGTCGTTTTTTGACGTATTTTTTACGTCAAAAAACGACATTATTACGTCATTATTTTTGCACCAACCTAATATTTATTCATATGGTCCTTTTCACAGATATATTTTGATGCTGTTTCTGAATTTACACACACACACACACACACACACATATATATATATATATATATATATATATATATGTATAAGTCAACATTCAGAGGCGACAGGCTGTTTCATGCTAGATGCAATCGTCAGACCGCCTGACAATTGCGTCTAGCATGAAACAGCTTGTCGCCTCTGTTGACTTCTTTGCTCACTTTTATATCTATATTGACATAAGCTCTATCTATGATATTGAGCACTTTATCCCATAAATATAGCACACCTTAAAACTATATTTATTCATATATATATATATATATATATATATATATATATATATATATATATATATATATATATATATATACACATATTGTAGTTGATAAATAAGAGGCTTCTTTAAGAAACTAGTAAATAATCTAAACAAATAGAATAATAGGCAACCATTAAATAAATATCATCCGTATAAGATGTTAATAGTATCAACTGATCAATGTAAAATGGCAAAAATACTAAATATCAATACATCCGTATAAGACGTTAATAATACTACCAGGAGATCAATACAGAACTAAATTAAACCCAAATTAATCATAAAAATGGAAATATAAGCCATATATGGTGCAACACAGTTCAAATAAATCTATGAAAAAACACTTTCAAATTCCAAAGTTTAACTGAATTGTAAGGTAAAACGTAGACTGTGTTTACAATTTACCGTTAATTCGGATCTTTGATTTAATAAAGAATTCTTTACAAAGAACCTGATAATTATATAAAATAATCACAAAATGCCATTTTGTTTCAAAACTTCTGGTGTCTTATCAAGTGATGGTGTTGAATGTCCTGATTGATGACATTCAATATATATATATATATATATATATATATATATATATATATATATATATAAAATGGACGGCATTATTTAAAGTTTAGGACCCTTTCGGTCAACGCTCCTTTCAAAAGGTGTTCGTTGGCAAAACAAAAAAACACAATCAAGACACATTAATAATAAATAACATATGAGAAGGGAAAGTTGGAATGCAATTAAAATAAATTTTAATTGTAAATAAATTAACAACTAAAAAGTAATAGAGAAGTGTATAAAATAGAAGAAAATCACTCAGAGTCCGTCTATCAAACGTAAGGAACTCAGAAAATTCTCCTTTACTAATACTATACTAATAAATATGCATTGGTATGTACTACTAAATTATAATATATTTATTCCTCACCCTTTCTGTCACAGCTTTGTGTTTCATGCACCTGACAATCGTCGGGCGCAAATTAAGAATAACAGTTATAAAATTTCAATATTAATAAAATATTGTTTATATAGCGAAATTCTATATTTACTTATGACAAAAAAATAATTAATAAAAAATTAATTTAATTAAAAACGAACGTAAATTAATTAAAATAGAAAATGACAATATTTTTTTAATCATCTTACCACAAGGCAGTTAATATAGCTAGTAATTACTTAGTGTAAAAGAATGTGACGAAAAACACTATTAACGAGTGAAAGAGAGAGAGAACAGTGAAAGAACAAGAATTAAGAAGATAGAAAAAAATGATTGCCATTGTATTTAAATTTTTGAAGATCAAAGTTTAACTTGGAAGCTTCAAGCCGGAAGAGAGTTTCAAATACGAAAAGTACGAGAGAAACAACTGTTAACATAGAACACATGGTTACATCTAACCATTTCAACTGTAACATAATGAGACTTAACTGCCAATCTAGTACTGCGCTTTAACTTATAAAGTCGATCTACCATAGAGGAACGTTTATCAGAACAATTAGCAAAAAAATGACAAAACGTATTTCATGTTACTCTCATCAGGTGGTCCTGATGTAAATCTCTTGATCAGATAATGAATCACTGCTAGCACTCACAGTATATAGTCAAGGCAATAGATAAATAGTGAGTAATCTATCTATCGAGGGAAGTTGTGGGGACCCATGTTCCCTTATGTCTTGAAGTGTTAGCACGTATAAGAAATAGTTTACGTGAGTGTTGCATTACAGAAAACAGACAATAATAATTTCCCTATAGTCGTTTTTTTTTTTTTTTTTTTTTCTGGGACTTCGCTTTTTCAAAGGTTGTCTTTTTTCAAAGTCTTCTTCGAGATTGTATCCCCATGCACATTCTTTGAAAATAAACCGATTCCATCTTTTTCTAGACCATACTTCAATTCATTCCTTTATAAAGTTTCTATCTTTCTTTCTTTCTTTCTTTCTTTCTTTCTTTCTTTCTTTCTTTCTTTCAAATAAATCTTATTTGCTACATTTATGACTTTTTCCCCATTATCCACGCTCCCTTTAAAATCGCCCGCCTTTTTTTTTCGCAACTATAATGGCTTGCAATCTGACAGCGATTGTCAGCTGCAGTTGAAATCCGACTATTATTTTTTTATTTTTTTTTTTTTGCTCGATTCCTGTCTCGAACAAATGGAAGATGGTAAAGCCTGACTTCCATTTCACAGCACAAGAAAACAAAATCGATAATACAATTATATTTATTAAAGAACATGCCGACAATTCTCTGTTAAAAATTGGTTTCTGAATCTACTCAAAATATTAAAAATTTCCATTTGCAGTTCGGGAATGTTGTTCTTCAATATGATTCGAAAACATTGAGCTTAAGATTTCCGATATGAAACAAGCATAAATACCTTATTTCGTTATTGCCGTGTTTTAATAGCATTTTAAGAATATTAATCTATAGCGATAATTAATAACCTAAAAATAATACGTTCATCACGCAGCGAATTCTCTATCCTTTCTCCAATGCAGCCATTATTTAAAATATAGTATTTTCCATTGCGATAAGTTAGAGCCATATTTAGGGTGTTTTAAAAGACACTCTTATATGGAAATATTTTTTTAAAAAAAAGATCGTTTTTAAAATATGGATGCATACTATAAATTCCTATAAAAATGTGAAATAAAATAAAGTTATTATTCATTATTATACATAGATAGATCCTTATTATATATACAGTGGAACCTCGGTTCACGAATTTAATTCGTTCCCGAAGCCCGTTCGTAACCCGAAATGTTCGTAAACCGAAACTATTTTTCCAATGGGAATCAATGTAAAATGGATTAATCCATTCCTGGTCCAAAGATGATTGCTTATTTAAACTTTAAATTTGTACACAAGTTTATATACAAAACTAATGAAAACCATTAAATCTAAGAAAAAATAAATAGACTCAATACTAAACAGGTAAAATATAGACGATCACTTTAATTAAACCTTACCTGTAAGTAGATGGCGTAATTGGAATGGGAAGGAAAGAGATTTTATTATTTGGAAACGGGAAGGAAAGACACGATCGTCTCTTTATGTATAAAAATAGTATAGATCATTGACTGAGGCATATGAAATGGAGTAAGAAGAGCTAATATCATCAACAATGATGCTAGATTCCTGGTGAGTAACGCATTACGCCTTTTTGGCCTCAAGTTTTCAACTGACTTGAAGTGAAGTGACTACATCGAATCAATAGCTGCATCTACTGCAAGGAACGTTGCGTTACTGTACCGTGCCAAAAGGCTTTTTTCACCTTGAACATTTACAAATCTACCATTCATCCACCCATTGAATATTGTTGCCATATCTGGTCTGGTGTTCCTGATATTTATCTCGAGATTCTTAACAAAATCCAAAGAAGGATCTGTAATGTAATCGATCCTGAATTGGCATCACGACTTCAGTCATTGTCTCCCTGACGTGACGTGGCTTCCCTCTGTCTTTTCTGCAAATATTTTCGTGGCCACTGCCCTGACAGGTTTTTGCCCCTGGTTCCCTCGAATACATGAATTTAACCGTGCTACTAGAGTGGCGTCTACGTTCCACCCGTTTACAGTAGAAATAGTTACATATAACCGTAACTTCATTTCTTGAACATCCCGTCCGTGGTACTCTCTTCCATTTACTTGATTCCTTGATGACCCTAATCTTCAAAAAATTAAATCAATCACCATCTTTTATCATATTGAATCCTGTTCATCTTTTGTCCTTTCCTCATCCCACAATAGCAAGTCTTTTCTCTAACTTTCACGCCTTGTAACGCCCTGTGTACTAGTGGCATTCTCGCCTTGCTTGGGGTGAAATGATTAAGGAAAAAAGTGTCTAACTCTGTGTGACATGGTAAATGAATGACCCACTGTGGAGAAATCATTACCTGGCGTGTTCAGTCTTCGGGGGGGGGGGAACAGATTTGTACGTAGCTGGAATTTTGTAAAATTATTGGCCTAAAAGCAGTAAAGCTAACTTGTCTCGTAAGGAGTGGGCTCAACTGAGAAAATCATGTCATTCTCTGTAACTTGCTGTATACTTGTAGCATTCCCGTTTGGCATGGAATGAAATGCTTAAAATTAATATATATATATATATTGAACATATATATTGAACAATATAAAATATTAAAAAATTAAAATCTTCAGACAGACACACTGGGTTGTAGATTAATATTCTTTCGTTTTTTTTATTATTATTTCATTTAGATTCCTCGACTAGTTTCGGTCAAAATGGTCATCATCAGGAGAATAAATATTTCTGCTTGCTGGTAGCAGTGAACTACAGAAATGAATGTCTTGATGGAGAAAATGAACTTTTGTCTCTAGTTTTCATTTGTTTTTTTTGTTTTTTTTAAATCTTTTTAACATGAATCTTTTAACATTCCTTATGTTGGTCAAACAGTCTCTTTTAAGTTGTTATTCGAGATAAGAGCTGGATGGATCTATCTATCTATCTATCTATCTATCTATATATATATATATATATATATATATATATATATATATGTATATATATATATATATATATATATATATATATATCTGCGTGTGTGCGTCTGTGTGTAATGGCGTAGTTTTCCCTTTGATTTTGAAGTTAGAGTAGTCTTTCCAGTCGAATCCACTTACGAGATAATACCTTTGTGAAAGGTATGGATACTCTTCCCCCCTCCCCCTCCAGCTATGGGTAAATAGGAGGACAGACCAGGTTCTATAGCCTAGGATGGCAACTGATCTACCGCAGAAGGAAATGGCAATCTACTGCAGGAAAAAATCCGCCTCGTCAATCGTGTATCGAAAGATACATGATCGCCTAAGCATGTATCATGCATGGCACATAACTGATGATAGATTCTGGAGAGAAAAATTCTCTCACTCATTATACTCTTTTCAATGGTGGAAATTATCGAATGATATATATATATATATATATATATATATATATATATATACGCTAATGCTCACCCAATATAAGGTTCAAGAGATATTCAAGATAGAGGGTTTTTCTAGGTAGAGTTGTATGAGTGTAAAAACAGTCAAGAATTTCAGTTCATGAGGATATGTAGGAAAGATAAGGGTTAACCATAGACTTGAAGAAATCAAGATTGCAGTGATCGGGAAAACAAATCCACCTTTATAAAAACAGAATGGACTCTCAAGTGCATCCGAGACAATACAAACAACGCCACAAGACTCACATGTGCCTCTTCTAGTCGTAAACATGTTGAAGATTCTTCCTTTTTTTTTTAAGCGTTTCACCCCAAGCAAGGCGAGAAGCCACTAGGACGCAATGGGTTACAGAAGATTTGGAGCAAGATCAGATAGGAGTGATAGAAGAAAGGATGATGAGAAGGATAGTGGATAAATCAAGGAAACTGGAGATATCGATTGACATTACATTTGAATAGTTGGAGATTATAGCTCTCAGGGAAACTGGAATAGGGAATAGAGTTCCACAGGCGAGAGATGCGAGACATGAAGCTGTTGGAGTAGAAGAGACGGCTACATTTAAGACTTTCGACAATGAAAGGGTGGGAGCGGGATGCCAGCCTCGTAGGGCGCTTGAACACATGAAGTCTGGGAACCACCGAATGCAGCTCCTCGGAACAATTGCCATGAATGTATTTGGAAAAAAGACAGAGAGAGGCGACGGCGCGTCTGTGAGAAAGTGACTGTAGACGAGATGCCAGAGCAGGGCCAATTATATCCGCTTCTGCAGCCTATGAACTACCCCGAAGCAAACAGAAGGGGCTCCAGACCATATATGGCATCAATACTTTATGCACGGGCGAATGGTTGATTTGTAGATTTGAAGGATCGACTCCGGCGAGAAAAATTTTCTGACGCAGCACAGGGAGCCAACTTTCCTAGCGGTTGACGAAGCTATTGACTCAATGTATTTGTTCCATCTCAGGTCAGCAGTCAACGTGAGATCGAGCAGCCGCAGAGAGGTGCTCTCGAGAAGTTGAGCGTCAGACATTCTTCAGGGGGAAGGATCTCTGTGGGGATTACTCACATGAAATGAAATATTACTCCTTAGCTGTATCTGCCGCAGAAAGAAATGACTTTATCACTTAGGGATATGGACCATCATATCTTTCCTTAGATTCATTTTCTTTATTATCTGTAGATTGACATAATTTGTTGTGAATGATAATGGAGTAGGCTTGCCATTGTTTTCCTTTTGGTTATGAATTCAGCGTAGTCTTTCTCTCTTCGGGGCATAGGCCATCATTTCGTAGATTCCGTTTCTTTTCTGCGAATTTCCATGATTTCATGGGAAAGATAGTGAAGTTGTTTCCCATTGCCTTCTATGGGTTTTTAGTTAAGCGTAATCATCTCCCTTCGACATAAAGAGATTTACAGATCTCTCCACATTCCTCTTCTTTTATTATGTATGAAATACTATGCTAGTAGATTATTTTCCAGATGAATTTTCCATTCAGATTAATCTTTCTCTCTTCACGAGCTACGTTATCATTGCACTCCACAGATTCATTTTCGTTATTACCTGTCAAACAGTCTTCTAAGTAAATGCATTGGCGTCGTTTCCCCATTGCCTTTTCTACGGTTTTGAATTCATTATCGTCGACAGGCTACTCGTCAAGACTTGTCCACACTGCTACGAAAACAATAACTGGCAGAGGAAGAAATATATTCATGGCTTATCCAAAGTTATGTATGCGAAAAGTGATCGCAATTTAGCAAACTGGAAGATTAACTTACTCGATGGTTCGCCTATTCGCGCTGGTAACAGTTAAGCTGCCTACAAATAACTCTAAATATCAAACTCACTATGGAAGTGTATAATAATGTCCTCTGTGCAACTGTATATGTTGTAAAGTTCAAAAGCAAGCCGACCTGATGTTTTTGAAAAAAATGAGAGTCCACCCTCGTGGTAAAAAAAAAAAAAAAAAAAAAAAACGAAAATAAAACATTCATTTATTTTGTAATAGGTAAAAAAGGTCGAATAATAAAGATATTATTTTTTTAAAAATCAGATTATCCCCATGCAAGGCAGTAAAGCCACTAAGACAGAAAGGGTTACTGAGTGTGAAAGAATTAGAAAAGAGAAACATTACTGAGGAGCAAGAAAAATAGAAGCGTAATCAGGAAGATAGTTGATAACGATTGACATTTCATTTGAATTTTTGAAGATCAAAGATGTCTGGAAAGCAAGAAGCCGGAAGAGATGTCCAGAAGTGAAAATTGAGCGAAAACAATAGAAGAGTAATCAATGCAGATAACGATTGACATTGCATTTAAATTTTTCAAGATAAAAGTTAACTGGAAAGCGTTGAGCTAGAAGAGTGCTTCACAATGAGAAGTGCGATAGAAGAAACTGTCAGCATAGAACTTACGGTTACATTTAGCCAATTCAACTATAAATGAGACCTTTTCCCCAATCTAGTACTGCGCTTAAGTTCATAAAATTTAGGTAGTGAAGAGTTCATCCGAAAAATTTCTATGAAAAGTATTTATAGAAAGACTACAGAAAAGTAACTTTACGGCAGGGGGTAAGTAACTGAAGCCGAGAAGCTAGGTCAGGACTAATAATATTGCTGATTCTTCTTTGAATTTCATCAAGAATCTTTAAATATACAGCTAGGGTACCGGGCAATATATAGAAGCAATATTGTAATTATTGTCGAATAGTAGACTTATACATACGTAAGATAGATTATGGAGAGAAAAATTGTAATTATGTAAACATTTTTCGAAAATAATTCTTGGAAAAAATTATTCGTGTACAATTATTCGAAAAAAATATTTGAATTGAAAATTGTTTGAACAAAAAAATTAATCGAAGCGACAATTATACTAAATGTTAATTATTCGAAATACAAAATTCTTTATTACAATAAAACTGCAAAAAAAAAAAACAACCTTAAGTTATATGATCCTGCACGCAAACAGTCAACTACTGAAGAGTACTTGTTAAAGGATGTTAACTTTTTAAAACGGTAGGAGACTAATAGGGTGATAGTTAGAGGAGTCATAAGGTTTCCAAGATTTCTTAAAGATAGGAATTACAGGGGACGATTTCCAAGAAACTGGAAAACAAGAAAAAGCGAGGGAAAAGTTGTAGAGTTTGGAGAGAAGTACAGCCAGATTGGAAGAACATTTCTTAAGGACGACGGCAGGAATCCCGTCTCCTCAGCTTGCCTTATGGTATTTTAATTTAGAAATGATGTCCCAAAGAAATCATGGTAAATCACAGATAATAAACAAAAGGAATCTAAGGAGAAGTGGTTTTTCTTGGCGCTCTTGATATTTTGGCAACCATATCTTACTTTTGCAATATGAATTTCTTACAAGTCCTGTTCTCTTTAAAGAGCGTCTAAGAAAGTCTATATTGTGGGATGACGCGATGAGATTTGCTTCAAAAATGTCCTATGCCATTCTTCAAGGGCGTTATTAATTCGAGGTAAATGAACATTGACTTTCTCAAAGCAAGACTACATACCTATTTCAAACATACGTACTTCTAATAACTATCAGTTAATATATTTGTTATTTCCATTAATTTTCATTCAAACAATTTACAACACGAATAAATATTTTTTGAATAATTGTTATTAAATATTTATTTTCGAACCATTTTCTCGATACTAAAATTGCCTAGTACGACATAGTTAACGGTCTTTCTTATCAGCTGACCTAGCAATGGATTCAATATAGTCTTGCCACTTGCTTTCAGCCGAGAATGTTAGCCCAAGAAGATGCAATCATTAACTCTTCTTAAGGTTAGCATTAGACATACTGATAGAAAGTAGAAAGGGGTTTCTCAGAGCAGATTGAATCTAGAATCGAAATTTTGGCATTCTTTTTTTAGTGACCACTTCAAGCACTTCAAGTTGTAAAGCAGAATTTTCAACTGTATTAGAATGATGGACCATCAACAAAGACAAATATTATCTGAGCTGAAATTTTGCTAACACCTTGATTATAGTGTTTTACCTGTCTATTTAGAGATTGATTTGTTTGTTTAACGACACATCAACTCCTAATGGGTCATTTAATACCGATATTTAATTTACTGGGAGCTATAAATTAATAAAATTATGATATATGTTATTCTGCTTTCACAGTTGAATGCATGGTAGATGATACTTTTGTACATATACATATTTTTGGTCTGTTGATTTTGTTTAGCAGGATATCAAAAGCTATGGGTTATTTAAGGCGGTAAACTAAATATGTTGTACATAATTTTTAACTTACATAGTAAAAAGTATGTTTTTTTAGATGTATAATTTGTAAATTTATTAGTGGTAATTTCACTACAAAATATATTGTTGGTAATTTTACGATAAAAAATAATTTTTTATAATTCCAATCGAATCCATTACGTTTACTTTCGTACTAATACCCTTGGGAAAGGTATGAATCCTCTTCTTCTTGGCACCCCGAATTATGGATAAATTGCATGACAAACCGGGTTCTATAGACTTGGATGGCAACTGGTTTACCGCAGAAAGAAATGGTAACCTACCGTAGAAAATAAAAAAAAAATCTGTCTCGTCAATTAAGTATCGAAAGATATATGATCGCCTAATCGTGTGGCACATAACAGACTGACTGATTGAAAGTTATTTTGCTATAAAAATGTGTTGTTGATCGTTTTACTATAAAAAATGTACTGTTGACGTGTTTGGGGGTTCACTGTTTACCAATAACTGTGACCTAACAAGTGCTACCATCCAGGGTTAGTGTGGACCTAAGAACAACAGCCGTGAAGAGGTGGTCTCACGCTTCTCAAAACCTCCAGTTTCCGAGTCAGAGGCCTTGCTAGCGAATGTAGTTTATCGTCATACCTAGGATGCTATTTATAAATAAATAAATGGATGATAAAACGAAAAACTCTACAGTATAGCGTTTCCTTCCAAGAAGAAACTTCTTTAGGGAATTTTTTTGTAATGATGGAAGCAATTCTATATACTGAAAAGAGGAAAAGAAATATTAGGTAGAAATACAAAAAAAAAAATAGCTCAGAATTTAAAGTTCAGTTATGACGTCCAGGGTATCCAAGACTTAAACTTAGCCAAACTCAAACACGTTTTATCAAAATTATAGCTATTCTCTTAAATGAATCTGGTGTGTCATATGAACTCATAGGAAGATACTAAAAAGTGAAGATTAAGAGGACAGGGCCGATAGATAACCATTGGCTCCAGAGTCTTATCGAGGTTACTATTAGGTTGGTGCAAAAATAATGACGTAATAATGTCGTTTTTTGACGTCAAAAAATACGTCAAAAAACGACATTATTACGTCATTATTTTTGCACCAAACTAATATTATACTGTTCGAAAAATCTTTCACCAGGGAATCTCTTTCACACAATAGCTCTCCTCGAGAAGAAGCGGCCTGAGTGAAACGACCTTTATCTTCTATGTGCCGTATTCCTTCAGGAGGTTAGCGGTCATGGCTCTCCACAATTTCCTGTCCTTTAAATCTCTTAATAATTGTTGTCTGTTTGCTATCTCTCCCAAACTTCGTTCTGCCATACATTTACTCAAGCTTCTCTTTCTTCTTCCATGTGCCATGTCCCTTCAGGACGTTAGTGGTCATGGCTCTCCACAATTTCCTGTCCTTTGAAGCTCTTAAAAAAATGCTGCTTTTTTGTTATATCTCACAAACCTTGTCTACCATCCATTTACTCAAGCTCATTTTTCTTCTTCTGTGTGCCGTGTCCCTTCAGGACGTTAGCGGTTATGACTCTCCACAATTTCTTGTCCTTTGAAGCTCTTAATAAATGTCTTTTTGTTATCTCTCATAAACCATGTTCTGCCATCCATTTACTAAAGCTTCTTTTTCTTCTTCTTTGTGCCGTGTCTTTTCAGGACGTTAGCGGTCATGACTCTCCACAATTTCCTGTCCTTTGAAGCTCTTAATAAATGTTGTCTTTTTGTGATCTCTCATAAACCTTTTTCTGCCATTCATTTACTCAGTCTCATTTTTCTTCATCTGTGTGCCGTGTCCCTTTAGGGCTTTAGCGATCATGGCTCTCCACAATTTCCTCTCCTTTGAAGTGCTTAATAAATGTCTTTTTGTCCTCTCTCATAAACCTTGTTCAGCCATCCATTTACTCAAGCTTATTCTTATTCTTCTACGCGCTGTGTCCCTTCTGGACGTCGGCGGTCATGGCTCTCCACATTTTCTTATCCTTTGTGCCTTTTAATAAAAATTTCTTTGCTTATCTCTCCTAAACCTTGTTCCGCCATCCATTTAATCAAGCTCATTATTATTCTTCTATGTGCTGTGTCACTTCACGATGTTAGCTATCATGGCTCTCCACAATTTCCTGTCCTTTGTAGATCGTAATAAAGGTTGTCTTTTTTCTATCTCTCCTCAACTTCTTCCATCCATTTACACAAGATAGCTAGGGTGGTTATATGTTGTTTTCCTCTGTTCTTCTTGCCTTCAATCTATACTGTGGGTGTCACATTTTCAAAACACTCTTTCCTCATTATGTACCCTAGAGATTACCAAAGTGATATGTCGGGAATAAAGTTTATTAACCCCTGTGGGCGTACCAAAACTGCTTTTTGCTGAAGAGGTCTGAGCTGTAGAATGGGGGTCGGCTAAATATTTGCCGTCAAAGTCATGATATGTTTGCGTCTCTATGTCTACGAGGAAAGAGACTGCAGAGCGAAATATATGTCAACCCCTCCCCACAAAAAAAGTTGTGTAGACGATTTTTAACAGCGTCAAGATTAGAATGTGAGGTTTGTACAGATACAGCTCACCTTTTGGTTTGTGTGATTAATGTACAAGTATTGACTTAAGCGCATTGACAAAGAAGGATATTATGTATAAAATAAATACATTTGTGTTATGTAAAATCTCTTAAGCTGTCAATGAAAACCAAGAAGAATCTATTCTAAATGATCCTGGCAGTCTGTTTTAGATATTTAATAAGCTCACCTTAATGCGATATACAATCAAATGGGAGGATACGAGCAGGAAGATTATGCAGCGTCAGACTTTTAACGAGTTAGAAATTGCCTACAATGAAATATGGTAAATAAATTTCAGGTTTTTTCTTTGTTGGATTCTTACAGGAAAACAGATATTGACAGAAAATATTTAACCGAAACACTGCAACGAATCAGTTGTCTGTTATTTTAGGAGTAGTCTCCATCATCCAAAATAAAGTCTTTCAGATTTATATCTTTTGAATTTAGCATCTAATCTTCGTGTTTATTTACGGGATCATTTGACAAGTTACAAATCGGTTATCTTACGATTTAACAGAATGTTGAATACAAGCTCGTCGTAAATTATACCGCGTGTTATATATAAGATCCACCATTTTCATCGACCTAATCCTAAAGATTTATAGCATTGAACATTTTTGTTCTTCCTCTTCGGCTTGTTTTTGTTTCTTCTTCTTCTTCTTCTTCTTCTTCTTCTTCTTCTTCTTATTATTATTATTATTATTATTATTATTATTATTATTATGTTGGATGTAAATTACCAGCTCTGACATTTTTATTATGAGGAATTTAAATCCTGGCGTCGGCTTTATGTCAATTGGCCAGCTACCTCTTTCCCTATATCGGGATGATTATGTCGTTTTATTTTAGCATTCAGTTATATTGAATCTGCTAATGTTCACCGATGACTGTCGTCATCAGATCAATTTAATTTTGCATGTCAGATCTTAATTTTTTTCAAAATAATTCAACGTCTCCTTTTAAGATATGTTATTTAAATCATTTTCGATGATCGACATATTCATGCGACAACGTTTCCACATCTCTGTCGTTGTTTTCAATGAATAAATAGTAATATTAGCCGTTTCCTTATGAGAAAAGATTCGACATTCATCGACCGTATAGACCGTTCTACTGTTGGGTGAAATTCATAAAATTTCTTGCTTAAGAGAATTTTTCAGGAAAATAGGTTTCACAATTCCAGAAAGTGATATGTTGATGGGGGTTTCCTTCCTAACCATTTATTTGAAGTGGTGTGGATGATCAGTATCTTGCTAATATCATTGTTTCCTTTCCAGCTGTTACTACGCCCCAAGTGATGTGGTCACATTGATAGATACGAACAGACTGAGATAGATAGATAGATATATAGATATAAAGAGACTGCGATATGTTAGGTTGGTGCAAAAATAATGACGTAATAATGTCGTTTTTTGATGTTAAAAAATACGTCAAAAAACGACATTATTATGTCATTATTTTTGCAGCAACCTAAATGGTCTTCCAATAACTTCCAGTTGCTTTTTAGTTGCTGCTGTTGGTAAGTCCCAAGTGATGTGGTCAAGCAGATAGATATGAATAGCCCGAGATAGATAGACATTAAGAGACTGCGATATATATATATATATATATATATATATATATATATATATATATATATATATAAGGGATGCTCCAATAACTTGGACCGACTTTCATGTGAATTAAGTTTAAGCGTCTAATGTTTTTTTTCTTTCAGATTTGGCGGAATTTTGTGTGATATTATTTTGCACACATAATTGCCATGGCCAACAGATATAATCCAATAGAGAAATAAACAAACTTTCACTAACAACACTGATTTATTTACTGCTGACTTTGATCCGACTTAATGAAACACACTTATATATAACACGTCTTAATGAAACAGCTTTTATATATATATATATATATATATATATATATATATATATATATATATATATATTCACGCTCACGTGATCTTCAGTCGACTTTAACTCCGGTTAATATTACTGCCATTCTTTCATAGGATTTTTCTTGGTCAAGTTAGTTTAGACTTCGAGCACTTTACTGAGTAGATAGGTTTGCTTCGAGGCTTTTTGTTCTTTTCCGTTTTTCACTATTGTCCGTTGTATTCGCGACTCTGGATAAGAGTTTTAAAATTTCGGCAAGTTGCCCGTTCGTTCCATCAACCTTTTACTTTTCTTTTTAATATATATATATATATATATATATATATATATATATATATATATATATATATATATATATATATATTAATAAAAAAACTCGGATAGCTTAACTTGTAGATATGTCAAAACAAATCGGTACCCGAAAAAAAAAATATAAAATTGGACAAAAAAAGAACGAAGTAAAAACATTTGAACAGGGCGAAACAAATCGTCCGGTACCTTAATTCTTTAGTCCAAAGAAAAAAATCCAAGCGAGCAGTAAAGATAAAATGTAGAGTGCTCTATACATTAAGTTGAGCAGGAATAAATAAAATAAATATAAAGAGCCAGGAAAACCTAACTAGGTTTTAACTAAACGGATCATCATCGAAAGCTGTCTTAGCCTTAAGATCCGTTTAGGTGAAACCTAGTTAACTTTTTCCTGGCTCTTTCGGAATTATTTTATATATATATATATATATTACCCACACACACCCACTTAGGTGTTTGTGTTTGTGGTTCTTTGGTCACGTGGTATAATTTTAGCAATCGCCTATAAATATGCGTTTCTCTTTGCCTCGTTAGCCGAACTTTCCCTGACGATGCGTTTAGGTGAAACCTAGGTAGGTTTGTCTGGCTCACTAGGTGTATCTAGGTCTGCTCTACGGTTGTATTGAGCTCTTTTGTTAGTTAGTTGTTTACTCGTATCGGGGTTTTTTCTTTGGGCTTCAGACCTGAATCTGTGCGATTTTTTTACGCAGTAGTTCATGTTTGTAGCTCTTTCTTTTTTTAAAACCTATTTTTCCTTAGAGATTGATTTGATTATTGGCAAATCAAAAATTCGAGGCTTTTTCGAAACGAGTATACTTATCTATATTTGCATATATATATATATATATATATATATATATATATATATATATATATATATATAGATAGATAGATAGATATGAACAGACGGAGATAGATAGATAGATAGATAGATAGATAGATAGATAGATAGATAGATAGATAGATATGAACATACGGTGATAGATAGATAGATATGAACAGACGGTGATAGATAGATAGATAGATAGATAGATAGATAGATAGATAGATAGATAGATAGATAGATATGAACAGACGGTGATAGATAGATGGATAGATAGATATGAACAGACGGTGCTAGATAGATAGATAGATAGATAGATAGATAGATAGATAGATAGATATGAACAGACGGTGATAGATAGATGGATAGATAGATATGAACAGACGGTGATAGATAGATAGATATGAATAGACGGTGATAGATAGATAGATAGATATGAACAGACGGTGATAGATAGATAGATAGATAGATAGATAGATAGATAGATAGATAGATAGATAGATAGATAGATATGAACAGACAGAGATAGATAGATAGATAGATATGAACAGACAGTGATAGATAGATAGATAGATATGAACAGACGGTGATAGATAGATAGATAGATAGATAGATAGATAGATATAAACAGACGGTGATAGATAGATAGATAGATAGTGACTGACTTATAATAGTTAGATAGATAGATAGTGACTGACTTATAATAGTTAGATAGATAGATAGTGACTGACTTATAACAGATAGATAGATAGATAGTGACTGACTTATAATAGTTAGATAGATAGATAGTGACTGACTTATAATAGTTAGATAGATAGTGACTGACTTATAATCGATAGATAGATAGATAGATAGATAGATAGTGACTGACTTATAATCGTTAGATAGATAGATAGATAGTGACTGACTTATAATCGATAGATAGATAGATAGATAGTGACTGACTAATAATAGATAGATAGATAGATAAATAGATAGATAGATAGATAGATAGATAGATAGATAGATAGATGCTATTACCCTCATATATTAATATGTTTGTAACAGCATAATACGTTATTTTCAAAGCAATATGATTGTATATATGATGCCCATGGGCGTAAATTCTCAAAAATATATGCGAGGAAACCAATCCCCATTTATATTTTGTTTCCCTATAAGAGATAACTGATCATGGCTCTCAACAACTACCTATAATTTATGAATCTAAGCAATTTTTTTTACTATCCATCCCAATCCCTGTTTTACCATCTGTTTAAAAAAAAACATTTTAGGTAGGTGACAATATATTTTCTCCGTCTCTCTCTTATATTCAGTATGTACCGTGTGCTTCAAATTCTCCAAGCCCTGTGTCCTCATGTGTTGTTGAATATGATTCGAACTACAAGTGACCTTTTTTCCTTTTACATTTTTCTCATGAACTTGTTTTCCAATTATCCCTTTTGCATTGGATATATCCCGGGAGTTTCAAATTTCCCAAATATGCGTTCCAGAATTTTCATCTTTTTCTTTCTGATTGTAAGTAATGTCCCTTTTATTTCCATTTTCACATATAACTTCATCGGGGTTAATAATTTCCAAACATGGCACTCTCAGTATCCTTCTGTAGAGTTACATCAGAATGTATTAATCAAAGCTCTAAATAAAACAAAATGTGTCAATCAATTAAAATATATTAATCAAAGCTCCAAGTCAATTAAAATATATGAATCAAAGTTCTAAATCAATTAAAATATATTAATCAAAGCTCTAAATTAATTAAAATGTATTAATTAAAGCTCTAAATCAATTAAAATATATTAATCAAAGTTCTAAATCAATTAAAATATATTAATCAAAGCTCTAAATTAATTAAAAGGTAAAAATTAAAGCTCAAATCAATTAAAATATATTAATCAAAGTTCTAAATCAATTAAAATATATTAATCAAAGCTCTAAATTAATTAAAATATATTAATCAAAGCTCCAAATAAAACAAAATTTATCAATCAAAGCTCCAATAAATAAGAATGTATTAATCAAAAATCGTATTAATGATAACTCTAAATAAATTAAAATGTATTAATTAAAGCTCTAAATAAATAAAAATATATCAATCCAAACTTTAAATTAATGAATCCATACATGCAAAGACGTTATTTCCGAAAAGAAAAAAAAATGTCGTTGATGGTTATATCTGTGTATATTTTGATAAACTCAGATCTTTTTAAGTAGTTCAGAAAATCTGATTGATTAGATTATTGACATTTGAGTACTCATCTGTCACCGTGACGTATATTTATTTATTTATATAAGCGCACATTTCAAATGGACAGCTTCCATTATTGCAAAAATATGACAAGAAATGTTTGAATATCCGTGACAGCAATAATCATAGATTTGCTTTTAAGAATTTTATTGGATTCCATCTAAAAAATTCCTTGTAATATGTATAATATAAAAACTTAAATGTGGACCTGTTATCTTTCACACATACACACACGCACATATATATATATATATATATATATATATATATATATATATATATATATATATATATATATATATATATATTAAACCTGGCAAGTCCAAGCATCAAATGAGAAGAGTGGAGAAGGACGTTTCATTAAATTAAAGGGTTTTGAAGACAGTAGACAGAAAATCCTACTTCAACAAATTTCAACTGTCAGTGTAGCTTTGTCGCCCACAGCAAGGCTGGGCTAGTATCACTCTTAAGAAAGCATAAATGAAATATGTCTTTCCCTTACCTAATTTTATCCATAATAGCCCCTGTTAGCATGCATAAATGTAAAACAGAAGGCAACATCCATTGCTGAATCTCATTTATCGTTCACGATAGAAGAGTCCATTATATATATATATATATATATATATATATATAAGGTTGGTGCAAAAATAATGACGTAATAATGTCGTTTTTTGACGTATTTAAACGACATTATTACGTCATTATTTTTTCACCAACCTAATATATATATATATATATATATATATATATATATATATATATATATATATATATATATATATATATATACAGTGCTGTTCGATAAAAGTGACTAACCTGTTTTTTTTTTACTAATTGTCCTCTTCTCCGATGAAAAGAACGTTGAGCTTAATTCAAAGGATAAGCGATCTAAAATTCGAAGAAGAAGCTTTGAAAGCTCTTTCAATTTAGCAGTAACTACCTTCAAGCATCCGTTCAGTATAAGGTCCTGGGGATGCTTTTCTTTTCGTGGAACTGGTTTCTTAAAACCTATTGAAAAGACTCTCAGGATCGAGCAGTACTGCACCCTTCTGCTGAAAGGTTTCAAATCGACCCCACAAAGGTCATTTTTATGTAGGATAATGCTCCCTGTCATAAATCAATATTGATGAAGGAATACTTTGATGAGAAGCAGGTGAGTGTTATGACATGGCCGCCCCAATCTCCTGACCTCAACCCCATAAAAAACTTATGGAGCATGTTGCTCAACTGCTTTCTCGAGAGCCTGTACTTTATAATGCGCCATAAGTTTTCTATGGGGTTGAGGTCAGGAGATTGGGTCGCCCATGTCATAACACTCACCTGCTTCTCATCAAAGTATTCCTTCATCATTTTTTATCGTACGGCAGATATATATATATATATATATATATATATATATATATATATATATATATATATATATATATATATATATATCCCTGCCGTACGCCAACGGCTTAGGTGTAGAATTTCCGACTGGGGCCAGTTCAGCCGATTTTCGATCCTAGCTAGAGTCAACCGGACGTCTACCCACACTGTGAAACAGCTAAAGAGTCCGTGGATGACAATATATATATATATAAATTAATTTCGGTTGAGCTTTCTGGGGAGGAAGTGTGAGTGTGTAAACAGTGACTATTATGGCTAATAAGGCAAGACATTTCGGTAAATCCAATCGAGTTCTCTCAGTCACTGTGTGTTTATCTAATTCACCTTCATCCCTACTGCGTGCCAACAGCTATAGGTAGAATCCCCGTCTGACGCTATTTCAGCCGGGTTTCGATCCTGGCTAGAGGCAACCGGACGTCTAGCGAAAATGATGAGCTGTGAAACAACGAAACAGCCTCTGTGAATGACAATACATATATACATATATATATATATATATATATATATATATATATATATATATATATGTGTGTGTGAGCATGTTTATTTTTTTTTTAATGGACTAATCAGGTCATGACATCATTTATTAGTAAAACATTAAATATACATGTACATATAATGTGGGGTTTGTTTTGACAAACATTCTCTGGAAAATATATCAAGGCTGAGTTTAGACTGGTGACTGGAGCTTATAAAAGTACATTGTACTGATCATGCGAGTCCGGTAGCAATGATAAGAGCTTATAAGACAACGAACAATTTTAAAAAAAGGGATCCTTTTTGCTCTATAAGCAATTACTAGTCTAATAAAAAGGTTTGAAGGTACAGAGACACTGCATGATATTCCTTCCAATGAAAGAAACATTACTTAGAAGCTGAGCACACACATCAAGTTAAGGATAGTCTGTCAATAATTTGATCAAACTTGAAACCTTGGTTATACAACAACATGGAGGAGCAGTTGAAAAGTTGTAATTTCATCAAACTCATTTCATAACCATTTGTTTTTAAATGTTGTTTTCACAATTATTTACTTTAGATTATAATGGTTTTTACACTTGTGTTCTTTTACTTCCACCCTGTACACACACACACACACACACACACACACACACACACACACACACACACATATATATATATATATATATATATATATATATATATATATATAGCGCTGGACGATTTTTCGCCCTGTTCTAGTTCTTTCTTATTTTCCAATTTTTTCCTCCGGGACGAATTTGTTTTGAGATATTTACAAGTTGTGCTATCCAAGTTTGTTTTATTTTTTTTTTCCCAGCCGAGTATTGCTATTAGTAAATGTCTATAATTGGTAACAGAAGCCATTGGTGTATACCAACAGCTTCACTTACTTAATACTTCACAAATTCACTCTCGCGTGATCATGTGTGACGTCATGAGCTACGGTGCGATTTTCGCTTCTAACATCTTATATGCACGTGTTTATCGTTGCTAGGAAAACATCCATGTAAACAATCACAGACTATCATCACTGTCTTGTCTGTATATTGCTTAATATATTGTACAGTAATTGACATCTTTGATAATGGCTTATGTAAGCCGAAAGCTTAGATTGGTTTAAAAAATATGGATCAATATTATGATTTTCTCTTCGTTTAATGATTATGTTATTAAGCTTATGAAAAGAATTTACATAAAATAAATAGACAACACTTGTCTATATTATTTAATGAAACATGTATGAATGAAAAAATGCTGCCTAAATACACACACAATATATATATATATATATATATATATATATATATATATATATATATATATATATATATATATAATGTATATTTGTGTCGGTTAATTTTAATGATCAACTTTTCGATATTAAAAATGATCCTTCTCAGAGAAGAAGGAGTTTGCGTCAGAGATGTATATTTCTGACAACTATCAATCGTGATTTTGGAAAGTTGATTAGTTTTCATCGACACAAAATGTCTGTTGTCTTTAATAATATTTGCCTCAAAGAATAATTTCTGCCTAAAGTACACAGAATATATGATCCGATCGATAGTATATTTAACGATACTTGAAAGCATCATCATATTTGATTGCGCAATACTTTTTTTTTAAATTATTGATTTTCTTCTTTATTTTTATTTTTCCTCTCTTCTTTCAAAGTTGAATGAAGCCGCTGATGTGTCTTGCTATTTTTTGTCTTCAGGCGGATCTTTCCAAGTCAGGAATTGATTACTGATAGAGGCTGAATTAAATCAGTTCGTCATCATAATGTCAACATATTACTGTAGCTAGTATCAAATTTGTCGTTTTATAAATGACACTTCCGAGATTAAAGGAGAAGGCAAAGAACCGTGTATTTAATAAACTTAATGAATATATATATATATATATATATATATATATATATATATATATATATATATAATTATTTATTTAAAAATATGATTCCAACTCGCTACATAAGAGGTCTCATGTTTCAAAACAAGAGCCGAAAACTTCAAAATAATATTTGAATTAACTTGAGTTAAAGTAGGCTCTGTTCCATCTTCAAGCGAAATTTAAACAACAGGCAAGAA
Organism: Acanthosepion lycidas; assembly: GCA_963932145.1. Classification (NCBI taxonomy): domain Eukaryota; kingdom Metazoa; phylum Mollusca; class Cephalopoda; order Sepiida; family Sepiidae; genus Acanthosepion; species Acanthosepion lycidas. The sequence goes on along the minus strand of OZ010598.1, from coordinate 86,312,197 downwards.
TTAACGGTTTTCTGCCGACACAACCGAACTTACGCCCTGAATAACTAGCTAAAAACACGCATACAATAAAATAAATTTTAAAATCCATAGCCCATATACATAGTTTTAATACCCTACAAAAATTGATAACCCTTTATGAAGTCGTAAAATAACAAACGTTACGGCCTTTTCATATACACAAATCCCTTTCATAAAGAGATATAATAAAAGAATAAAATAAAAATAAATAAATAAATCTCCGTAGACGCTCAAGCCAGACTATGCGAAAACTTCCTCCGTCGTAAATTTAGCCACCCCCACCTTACCGTGACCCGGCATCTATGAAAGTAACTCTATACTGATACAAATTATTAACACCCCACCCCTGCCGATTCTAAACAATCCGCCCTTGATGTTACCATGGAAATTTTTGATTTCAATTCTGACCATACTATTAAAACTCGTAAATTTCAGAAATAAGTCATTCCAAAAAAAATTTCGCTTGAAGATGGTACAGAGCCTACTTTAACTCAAGTTAATTCAAATATTATTTTGAAGTTTTCGGCTCTTGTCTTGAAAACTGAGACCTCTTATGTAGTGAGTTGGAATCATATTTTTAAATAAATAATTATATTTATGCTCTACTTTCGTATCAAGCACTATTTTTTTAAAATAATTACAAAAATACTAAGGAACTTTGGATTATTTACCAAACCAGTTTCTTCACTATTTTCTACAATATTTTCACATATATACATACATATATATATATATATATATATATATATATATATATATATTGTTCAAGGTGCAAAGGTTTTGTTTTTTTTTATAACCCCACTTCAATTAGATTCTGAATTATACAACGTCTGCGATGAATTCTGATAACAAAATTAATATCTATTTTGATATACGAACTGATTTCTCGTCAGGTTGGTGCCGTTGCATGTTGTCATGCAACAGGTGTTTTGTCAATACTTCTGAGATATGATATTGTAGCGACTTACGCTATTTAAATTGTTCGGGCTGTTGTCTTCATCGTTATTCACGACGTTTCGGCCATTGTATGTTCCGGCATTTTTTACGATCTGTCTATATTTGAGATGAGGTATTGTAACTATTTACACTATTTACATTGTTTGGAGTGTTGTCATCATCTTTATTCCTATATTCACGACGTTTCCGTTTTGTATGTTTCAGCGTTTTTCAGGATCTGTCTATATTTCTAAGACGAGGTATTGCAACTATATAAATAGAGAAACACTAAACAAAAGCAAAACACCATGAAAGCATAAAAAGTACATGTTTATAGTAAAATTACCAATACGTTTTAAAGCAATATGATCAGCAATACATTTTATAGAAAAATAACCAACAATATATTTTATTTTTAATTGTAAGCGTACAATTGCGTTCAAAATATATTTATTTGGAGCCATAAAATTGTCTTCAGATTATTTAGATTTCGGCCTTAAATAACCGATAGAGTTTTTGATATGTCGCTAAATAAACCAACCATCTAACCAAACAACCAACATGAAAGAACTGTCTCGTAACCTTAATCCATATGATATCCGACAATTTTTTAAACTTATTCCAAAATATAACCAAATCTACAACACAAAACGAAAACGCACATATCGCCTCTAGTAATTATGTCCACACAAACATGTATATGCACAAAATCTGAGTATCATCTACCATTTACTCAATTGTGAAAGCAGAATAACATATATCATGTTTTATTGGAAGAGAGTACAGTTTCGAAAGAGAATTTGAATTGGTTCCATATTAAAGTAGAGGAGATCTGGAACAAATGTTTGCTGTGTCAGGTTCAAATATTCACGAGTATTTCTAACGATTTGGAAAACTTGCAAAGAGGACATTTCCGTTCTTCCAAGCTTTCATTTGAGAAGCGAACATTACGTTTCACTTGCTACGGCAGCCTTTAACCCGAAATGCTAAAATTTAATTTCTGCATCGGGTTTTTCTTTTTCTTCTATGTGCCGCTATCCTTCATCATGTCAGCGATCATGACTCTCCATAATTTCCTCTTTTATGTAGCTATTAATAAATGTTGTCATTTTGCTATCTCTTCTAAACGCTCTCCTGTCATCAAGTTCGCTAATGAAGCTGTTGGGGAATCCGCGTTAAAAATCGGTCTCCAATAAATAACAAACGCAAGTATTTAAGCTAAGAAATTAAATGTATTTACACAAAATACAAAAGGTAATGTTGTTAGTAAAATCCAGGAACGCCGGTTAGTATTAATCAAAGATCGCTATATACAGTCTCGAAGTAAACTTCCTTAGAGTCCGGTGTCCTTGTAACTGACTTCTACCGTCAACTCAATCACAGTGTCTATGTACTTTCCACTCTGTTTCTCCACCCTGTTCCTCTACTCTGTTCCTCTCCTATCAGACTCTCATCTCTGACTGACTGACTGTGGCTATTTTATGGCAGCAGGACGAGTCCATTTATATCAGAAAAGGCTGGACCCCATAATAGAAGCTAAACGTTATTTTCTTCTGTCGTGCTTCCTTTCAATCTGAGTTGCAAAATAAGGCAAAGGGTGTGTTGATGTTGGGAATAATACTTAACCGACTCTTCTGTTGAGTATTACGGGTAACATTAAGACAGGAGAGAACAAAATAAAACTGATTAATGTCTAGTTATGCCACTGCCTCAGAAACCATAACACGAGCGCCGGTACTCAAGTGCCGGAAAAAATTTCGGCAATGGAACGTCTTCACGGGACACCAACTCTCGCAGACTGATCACTGTCGAAAATTAAATTCTTATCGCTTTTATTGACATGTGACAGTTAACCCGTATCTGGACAAGTTGCAAAGAAACCCGTATCTGGACATGCCAAGGTGGAAAAAACACGGATATGACTAACTTCGGCAGACATGTCTGCATACGACTTGAGGCCTCTTTTGCATCAGTATTGAAACGCGTTCTCCGTAATCTGTAATGTGTGCAACGATTTTACAAACTCATTATGTGCTTTAGAAATTTCTGTCTCTTTCTGATGAGGACCCATTTTGGTTCCATTTTCTCTAGAACCTCGTCGTCGATCACATATTATGTCAATTAAATTCTCAGCATCCTTCTGTAGAACCATATTTCCGTTGCGTCAGGTTTCTTCTTCATCTGTGAAGAGATTATGCAAGATTTACTGAAATATAAGAGACCTCTCGCTGGCATATGCTCTAAAACTTCATTATTGCTCACATGTTCGGACTATGGTATTCTCAGCGCCATTCTATGGAACCGCATCCAAAACAAAACCTATTTAGGAAATAGTTAAATAGGCCAAAAGCAGCCCTTCGGACAATGGACAATATCAATGATTTTTACACTTCTTTACACCCATGAAACGTTAAAATGAATTAATGCTGGAAAAACTAAAAAAAACAAACTAATTAGGTTTTCCTTTGCTGTCATACTCCACGAAACATATTTAAAAGAAATGCTGCTACCCAAATGTGTGTATATATATAGTTACTCAATATCGTTGAAAATGGAACACAAATTTAAATTCCGAAGCAGGGGAATTTCCGTGTCCCGATAAAATATTTTAAGTAATAATATTATATATATATATATATATATATATATATATATATATATATAATATTATTACTTAAAATATTTTATCGGGACACGGAAATTCCCCTGCTTCGGAATTTAAATTTGTGTTCCATTTTCAACGATATTGAGTAACTTCCAAATATATATATATATATATATATATATATATATATATATATATATATATATATATATATATATATATATATATATATATATATATATACTTTTATAAGCGCAGTAGTATTATCTTGAGGAGTTTAAATGGGAGTGCGTAATGAGATTGCAAACTTTTTTTTAGGGCGTATTTCTATTTTTGACGGATCTAAATACAGATCTGAATTAAAAATTGGAAAATTGAAAATGTAGATTAGAGGTTAAGTGTCTTAACGTTTTACCAGAAATCTATAAAAACAAATGTCGGTTAAATGTAATTAAATATCGGCATTTTTTTCATGTCATCCACGTTGCAAGCGGGTGTAACTTAAGGATGAGGTTTAAAGTTGGTTTATCGGCAATGCCGTTGAAAAATGGCTCAATTCTCCTCGGCATTTCCTAGTTTAGGGAAGCCTTACGCATCGGATACAGACCGCAACCCTCTCTTGTCTGGAGGTAATACTTATTTCAAACTACTTCAGTTGATGTCAGGGAAGTATACGTATTTACCCAAACCTCCCCACAGAGATGGGATGTAACACAAAGTCAGTTTAATGTGGGCTAACCGACCTGGTACACTCAGGTCACTGGGCAAAATATTAGTTAATTTTTTAACCAGTCCTCGCTTGCGTGGGACCGTGTACAAAACTAGTTTTAGTATGTCATTTTCCTGGCAAATTCCAAGTAAGTATAACTTAAATTAATCTTAATCTGTTCGTTTTAATATATCTTTTTTTTATGGGCCACGTCCATTCAGGATGTGAGCGATCATGGCTCTCCACCTCCCTCTATTCCTTGCAGCTCTCAACAATTTCCTTCCCTCTGCTTCCTCCTCCAGACCATATTTTGTTATCCACTTCCTTAAGCTTGTCAGGTATGTCATGCGCTGCTTTATCTGGTCTCTCTTTCCCTCTATTTGACCTGTGAGTATCAGATTCTCCAAGCGCCCTTCCTCGTTATGTGTCCCAGAAACTTCAGCTGCCTCATCTTGATGTTAAGTATAAGCCTTCTCCTTGTTTTCATCTTCTCTATGACCTCATCGTTGCTCACATGTTCAGTCCATAATATCCTTAGCACCCCTCTGTAGAACCACATCTCTGTCGCCTCAAGTTTCTTTTTAATTCTTTCTTTTTATGTGCCATGTCCTATCAGAACGTAGGCGATCATGGCTCTCCACCTCCCTCTATCCCTTGCAGCTCTCAACAAGTTCCTTCCCTCTGCCACCCTCTCCCAACCCACTTTCTGTCATCCACTTGCTCAAGCCCACTTGGTAGGTTACGCGTTGTTTTCTTGTCTCTCTTTCCGTCTATTCAACCTGTGAGTATCAGATTCTCTGGTCCACTGTAAATTACCGAAGCTAAGCAAATTTGTTCATTGGTAACAGCATGGATATACCAGGTAGTGTAAGCTTGGATGTTCAGTTGGTGTAATTGATAATAGCTCGGAATTGTTAATCGGAGTGCCGAGTTCAAGTTTTATTTCCTTATGCGTAAATAACCTTGGGAAAGGTATGAATCCACCACTTCTCCCCCAGCTGTGGGTTAATTAGTAAGACGTATTTCATTAAATCATTATTATTCACCCAAAATATCTTACAATCTAAAAATATTTTGTGACTTTATATACCCTTCAAAGGGTTGATAAACCGTAAAAAAACGATTCAATCATTAATCCATAGACGTCCATATAATATGCATTTCTTAACTCGTCTTAACTACTACTTTACAGCAATCTCCATCAGCAGCGCTTTACTTCTGGTTCATTTTGGGCCTTGTATTGGTAGAACGCTTAATAAATAAATTAAAAAAAAAAAAAAATCTGCAGCCAATTTCAAAAAGCAAATATTTGATTCCACGTGTGTAATAGCCTGGGTTATCCTCTGCAGAAAATATCTGAAAAATCGTATTCTTGTTCCTTCTTTCTAATTGTTCTTCCGCTTCTGAAAGATTCTAGTGAATGAAAAAAATAGAAATTTGTTGCTGTTAATTCTGGCTAATGACGTATGTCTTTATTCTTACCTTTTTATACTCTTGCATTGTCACGTCAGAGAATATCCTTCTATGTATCAGTTAATGCCAGACAATTTCCTCATAGATGAAGAGGAAACTTGAGGTAACAGAAATCTGTTTCTACAGAAGGCTGATAAGAATACTATGGACGAAGCATGTGAACAACGAGGAAATTTTAAGGGAAAATGGAAACAAAAAAACATTCTTAGAAAGAAGTGAAATTTCTAGGAAAAATAATGAGGAAGGAAGGCTTAGAGAATTTGACACTGACAGAACATATCGAAGGTAAAAGTGACAGGGGGGTCAGACGATTTTTTATAGTTGTGCATATTACGCACTTCTAATTTTGCTTATTATTTTTAGAAAAAAAAATGCGTATTATACATGGGGAATTACAGTATTAGTAAATTTAATAAAAGTGTGCAAGTATTTTATTCAACGGTTTTTAAAAATACATTTACCCCCAGCCAAAAAATATTTGAACCGTTAAGTTCTTCATTGTTTCTGAATGGTCTGAAAGGTTCTAGTGTTAGAGCAAATGGGGATGTGTCTCTGTTGAATCTGTTATGATGCATGTGGAAGATCCGTCCGAACGATTTTATTTGATGTTACCTTTTCATGCAAATTATTCCCTTGCATTAACACACCAGAGAATATCATATTTTCTGTTTACCAAAGCAGGACACATTCAAATTAAGGCTTCGTTTTGCAGAACAAATTGGTGGCAATAACCTCTTTTTCACATTCCAGCAGAGACAAAGCAAGGTCATCTGTGGATGGAGGTTTCATTTTGCTATATTTCGTTATACTCACTTGAGAAAAGTATTAATCAAAGATTTCTCCCACTAGCTATGATTTAAATAGTAGGACATATATCAGTGCAATCATTATTATTTCCAAAAAATTATAACAATCCAAAAATACTTTCTGGCTTTAAAAATGATTGATAAGGTAGATAAACAACAAATCAATGTCAGCCCAGAGCCAGGCTTGTACGATATGCCAGAAGCGACATATTTCAGTCATTTTGGTTACAGCTGATATGTATAGTAGTACTACACTTTCGGAATTCATCTAGTGATGTGTATATATGTTCTATGCATATAAATACGGATATATAGATATATAACACGAAGCAATACTTATACAACAAAACAACCATCAATAAATAAAAACAGTTATAACTTATGGGCCCGCATCCTTAAATGTATATAATTAAATACCAAATAATCACTTATGTCAAAGTACTCATTTTCTGATTATATTGACTTAAAAACTCAACAGATCTAAACTATAAATGGATGCCATGCATGACGCCAAGAACTGTCTCTGATATCATCTATGTTCAATCGTTTTCTTAGATCAATTTGTATGTCTGTCTATCTATTTATCTATGTCAACCAGCATCTATCTATCTATCTATCTATCTATCTATCTATCTATCTATCTATCTATCTCAGTCTGAATCTATCTATCTATCTATCTATCTATCTATCTATCTATCTATCTATCTATCTATCTATCTATCTATCTATCTATCTATCTATCTATATATATATATATGTCTGAATCTATCTATCTATCTATGTCTGAATCTATCTATCTATGTCTGAATCTATCGATCTAACTATCTATCTATCTATCTATCTATCTATCTATCTCAGTCTGAATCTATCTATCTATCTATCTATCTATCTATATATATATATATATGTCTGAATCTATCTATCTATCTATGTCTGAATCTATCTATCTATCTATCTATCTATCTATCTATCTATCTATCTATCTATCTATGTCTGAATCTATCTATCTATGTCTGAATCTATCGATCTAACTATCTATCTATCTATCTATCTATCTCAGTCTGAATCTATCTATCTATCTATCTATCTATCTATCTCAGTCTGAATCTATCTATCTATCTATCTATCTATCTATCTATCTATCTATCTATCTATCTATCTATCTATCTATGTATCTATCTATCTATCTACATCCGTGTAACAAATGATTTTAAATTCCGCTATAGTAGTACTACCCGTTAGGAATTCACACAGTAATGTCTATGTGTTTCTTTGTGAAGTTATAATCCGTCATCGGGTTAAATTCTAAAATGCACTCTAAACGTCATTTCTAATAGAAGAAAATCACTTTTAAACGCAATTTAGTCCAATTCCTTCTCGCTTCCAGTTTCATTAGTCATTCATAAAAGTCAATGAAATGCGCACTTATGTTCTAAGTAGTTTACTATATCGGAATATAACATATGTTACTAATTTTTGAAAGTTAAAGAGAAACCAATGAGATTAAAAGAATTCTAAGAAAATATATCAAAACACATAAAAAAATTGAAAATGTAGAAAGGAATAAAGGATGAAAAAAAAAAAAATCCCTGTATCAAATGCCAGTAAATGACGTCGTGTTCGAGTCTATTCAGGACAATGTATCTATTAGGTTGGTGCAAAAACAATGACGTAATAATGTCGTTTTTTGACGTATTTTTTAACGTCAGAAAACGATATTATTACGTCATTATTTTTGCACCAACCTAATATATAATAAATGCAACAGTTAGTGTGTCACTGTGTCACTGTTTTTCAACTTTTGCTACTAGAGGTCTTAGCCTAACATATCATATCATTCTTAAATTCTTAAATTCTGCAGATTCCCTAAGCAAATGAAAACTTGACACGCAAACCTGAAATTTTGGATTCCCATTTTTTCATTACTGAGATTATTTACGTAAGTTTTTGCGAGGAAACTTTTTTGCATGATAACAATTTTTATAACTGCAAAATCCAGCGAAATTCATGAAAATAGAAATAAGTGCTGATATAGAAAGTAACGACTTACGTACATCAAATTGTCTTTAAATTAAGTGTCGACAGATGAATTATCGTTGAACTTTTAAAGGGTAAGCTTAAATATTAATGCAATACTTAAATGCAGCGATCAATTTTGAGTTCTTCTGCTTGAGTTCGTTGTCGCCTATCACATCTACTCCTCCCTACCTATTGTGATGAAGGCCCAATCAAGAACCCTCCGCAAGACTTAGCTGAAATGCCGCCCGATATGACCTCTATCAAGCTAGTAATAAAGAATTTCTAAACAATTTAAGTAGATCTTTGTATGGATCAGGATGGATGAATATATATTGATTCAAATAGAAAATCTGAATGAAGAAACGGCAATAACTTAAGTAAATATCAGCATTGTAATTATGTGACACCCTCCCACCGATTTTACCAAAATCAATTTTGCACTAATTAGGTGCTTGTGTCCGGTTTCTCGGCGGGTTTTTCAGAAAGCTAACCATCTAGACACTATGTGAAGTTCCACACATCATTCGCTATGCAAACACATGTTCCCACCCAGCTGCGTCTAGGTTGTGAACGCGTGGGAAAATGTATGAGAGGTAGATATATATGCACCCACCTGAGAGGGTGAAAGAGGTGAGTCACTTATATACAAACGAAAGATATAGAAACCAAATTCTGAGAAAAATTATATATACACGCACACAGGACGGGAGTAATTGATGTATGTAGAATAGGTTGCAAGGTGCTTCTGACGATATAAATATTTTTTTCAAATCGGTAAAAGAGAAACTTTAAACAAATTAGAATGTGGAATAAATTCTAAACGCTTTAAAAGACACAGTGTATGGATAACAAATTTAGTATAGGAGATGAGGGAATTGAACGCATTTTCGGCTTCACTGGTGGCACCTTTATGCAACGCTGCAAGTTGCGATAGATAGATATGAGGAGTAAGAATTTAATCCATATCGTAACAAATAACTCAGACCATTGGAAGTTACATCTATTCTATCCACAAGATACGGGTTTAATAAGAAGGCAGACTGGTTAGGATAGAGGTGGCCGACAGTCAAGGAAAAAGGACAATATTCAGTTCAAAACCATTTAAAGTGTGATTGATAGATATGGGACACTATCGTGACAATGATAGTATGAAATTAAGATTAAAATGGTTTATGTGATAATCTTGTATAGAATTGGAGAATTGGAAGGGTTAAGAAGGTTAAGAAGGTTAAAAAGAAACCGTTAAGCTGAAAAGCAACGAATTGAAATATGAAGCCAAGGAAAAAAAAGAGTTTTTTTTTTCCTTTCTGATAAACAGGAACACAGAATGGAATGTTAAGTCTAAAATATTGAGAAACCAATGAGAATTGTTATGAATACAAAAAGACCGGAATGTTAAACAATAGAAAATTCCTTACCGATTTGAAATAAATCATTTTTTTGAAAAGTTGATTGTGTTGGTATTTGAAGATCATTGTCGTCCGGGGACCGAATTTAAGTAAATCAAAAAATGTAAACAATGGAATTTTGAATTCGGTTGGATTTGAAAGTCGACAAACAAAGGAATTGCCGATTTGGAATAAAATTTTAAACACGAAAATTTATTGCCTAAAAATTATTGTTGGAAAAAAAGGAATTTTAACCTTTTGACTTCTGTTTTCCTGAATAATTTTAACCCTTCTCTCTGAGCTCCTGATTCAAAATTCGCAAATCATTGGTATGTAATGTTTCATGATAGATATAAAAAAAATAGTTAAAAATGTATCCCCACCGTTCATTTTTTTTACCCCTGTTCAAACGGTGGCTGGGGATTACGTAATTTTAACTCTACCACCGGTAAAGCAGTGGTCAGGACTCAAAGGGTTAAAATAAAGTTTATTGTTTTGAAATACCAGACCGTTTTGGGTAGGGTCAATGTCATAACATGGTTCTGCCAACTAGATTCAGCTTAAGTGCGGACGAAAATTCGATCATCACTGCAATGTGATCAAAGAACACAACGTGGGCAAAGCAAATAAGGGAACGAAGCGGTCAAAAGATAACTATCAGTTAACAGGTACCAGTACTGAGCAAAGTGAGAACAACACAGGGGTCGGCAGTGTTATATATATAGCCCTATCAAAACAACTACTTACAGCCATTGAAGATTTGTGGAATTCACAATTTACTGTCGTACAATGTTGTGAAATCGAAGGACTTCATATGAAAATTCCTACTCAAGAACTTATAGGACCACAGAAAATGACATTTTAATCACTATGAGTAGGTCCGTGGGGTCCACGCAAAGGCCCCAAATCGTTCTTCCTTGACCACTTTGAACATGACACGCTCAGAATCAGAATAATTTCCTGCCTCGGATTGATACCTGCTATATTACTACTCTTAATACGCCTGAAGACGACGTGGGAATGATAGTTTCGCACATGTCGCGTAACATTATTTTAGGTTGCACCCTTTATAGATATATCTGCTTCTATCTATAAAATACTGATATATAGATATATAACCCGAAGCAATATCCATACAACAAAAACATCCATCAATAAATAAAAAATAAACAATAATAACTTATAGATTATTAATCTATCTATCTATCTCCTTCGGATTATTAATCTACCTACCTACCTACCTATCTATATATCTATCTATCTCCTTCGGATTATCTATCTATCTATCTATCTATCTATCTATCTATCTATCTATCTATCAATCTCCTTCGGATTATTAATCTATCTATCTATCTACCCATCTATCTATCTATCTATCTATCTATCTATTAAATGTATAGAATTAAATACGAAAAATTCACTTATGTCACAGTACTCATTTTCTGATGACAATGACTTAAAAACTCAACGGATCTAGACCTTTAACTGGATGACATGCATGACGCCCAAAACTGTCTACGAGATCCTCTATGTACAAAGCTTTTCTTAGATCTATCTATCTATCTATCTATCTATCTATCTATCTATCTATCTATCTATCTATGCGTCCTGGGTATGGCGATAAACTACACCAGCGTCCTCGGTATGACGATAAACTACTTCCAACAACAAGGCTTCAGATAATGTTTTCGGAAAAATAATGTTGCCAGCCATACGTTTTTGAAACAATAATGTTGCCAGCTATACGTTTTTTGGAAAAAATAATGTTGCCAGCTATACGTCTTTGAAACAATAATGTTGCCAGCTATACGTTTTTTGGAAAAAATAATGTTGCCAGCTATGTGTTTTGAAACAATAATGTTGCCAGCTATGCGTTTTTGAAACAATAATGTTGCCATCTATACGTTTTTGAAACAATATTGTTGCCAGCTATACGTTTTTTGGTAAAAATAATATTGCCAGCTATGTGTTTTTGAAACAATAATGTTGCTAGCTATGCGTTTTTGAAACAACAATGCTGCCAGCTATATGTTTTTTGAAAAAAATAATGTTGCCAGCTATACGTTTTTTGGAAAAAATAATGTTGCCAGCTATACGCTTTTGGAAAAATAATGTTGCCAGCTATGTGTTTTTGAAACAATAATGTTGCCAGCTATATGTTTAACAGTACTGTATATTTAATATATGTATAGGTATATGTGTATGTATGCATATGTGTATATGTATATATATATGTCTGTGTGTGTATGTATATATATATATATATATATATATATATATATATATTTATATATATACAACTTAATTTGACATTAAATGACCCACAGTGTTTGATATGCCATAAAACTCAACCAATCTATCTATCTATCTATCTATCTATCTATCTATCTATCTATCTATCTATCTATCTACGTCATTCTGAATCTATCTACCTATCTATGTCAGTCGAAATCAATCTATCTACGTCTTTATCTATCTATCTATCTATCTATCTATCTATCTATCTATCTATCTACATCAGTCTTTATAAATCTATCTATCTATCTATCTATCTATCTACATCAGTCTTTATAAATCTATATATCTATCTATCTATCTATCTATCTATCTATCTACATCAGTCTTTATAAATCTATCTATCTATCTATCTATCTATATATCTATCTATCTATCTATCGCGCCTTCTAGGTCTTACGTTTTCCTATGACATGAAGTGGAAAGATGATATTGAATAAACTGCTAGGTTTAAAGCTTGGGAAGCTGCTCCCCTCTGTAGTGCCAGACAGTTTTTTTTCCGCCGGAATCCATCTTTCACATTTATAAATCTAAAATTTTTTCATCCAATGAACATTGCTGTCATATCTGGTCTGGTCTTCTTACTGTACATCTCGAGATTCTTGACAAAATCCAAAGAACAGTCTATAATTTGAACGCTCATGAACCTGGCACATCGACTTCAGTTACTTTCCACCGCAGTGACGTGGCTTCCCTCCGACTTTTCTACAGATATTTCCATGGCAATTGTTCTAATGAGCTTTCCTTCTTGGTATCTTAACCAGACGAATTATGCGGACTACTAAATTGGCAGCCAGGTCTTATTGTTTACTTCTGAAATATTAAAATGTAACCGTAAGTTTTATTCTAACAGTTTCTTCTCTCGCAATTCTGGGGATTTCTTGCTCCCCAACTACCTACGATATTCAAAAGTTTAAATGCAACCTCAATCGCCATCTTCTCTCTTCCTGTTACCTGTTTTTTTTTTTTACTCTTCTTTCTCTTCAGTAAAGTCATCTCATTCTGTTTCACTAGATATGTTTGTCTATCGTTCGGTAAATATGCCTCACCGGCCTTTTGAACAGGAGTAGAGGCTGCTCCTTTCTTTAGTATTGTGTTTCTTGTTCCTTCTGAAATCTACTGCAACTCTATAATTCTAACGTCTCCGTCTAAAACTCTAAAATTTTCTTTACTATTTCTTTACTTCTTTTTCTTTTCTTAATACGTTCGGCTATCGTCCGGGTAACCATCCTCCACGTTTTCTTTTTTTTTTTTTTTAGAGTAGAGGTTTTTCCATTATTTCCTGTTTAGCATTTGATTCCAACTTCTTTTATCTCATTCACTGGCGACGGCCCCTTGCGAGTTGGCGCCATTATCTCTATAGCCCTATGACTCGAGTGCCTCTTGCGCCTTGTACACGGTGAACACCATTGTAAAAAATTGCATCTTTGTGGTATTATTTACTTTCTTGACGAGAAATTAAAAAAAAAATCTTTTTGAGTGTTCGTAATTTACGAGTTTGTGAGCGTCTCTTATATTAGAAACTGAATATTTGTCTTACCAACAATATAATGACAAATACCTATCTTTGGCTAAGAAAAAGTAGAACTCACTCTCCATGTCCTTATGTCAGCCGCTACTTCACTGTTTTCGGAGTCAATATCAGGAGTGACAGCTCGGCATTCTTTTAATCGTTTGATACAAACCTATTGATGGGCATTACGCCAGTCTCTGGCTATTTTAGCAGAGAATATCAATAGTAATTAATTTATCGTGGTTTGGATGCTAAAAAGCAAAGTCAATATTGACTGATTCTAGCAAAGAAAGTCTAATTCTAATGTTCAACCAATTGTGACCTCAAAATTTAAATGATATAACACAGGGTAAGTCATAGTAAATCGCATTGAAAATAGAAAGGAAGAAAGAGATATAGAAAAGGAGAGAGAAAAGAAAGAAAGAAAGAAAGAAAGAAAGAAAGAAAGAAAGAAAGAACGTATTGTTGAAAGGAGAAGAATGAAGGAATAGTAGTTATGGAAACTTCTAAAGAAAGAAAGAACGAAAGAAAGAAAGAAAGAAAGAAAGAAAGAAAGAAAGAAAGAAAGAAAGACAGAAAGAAAGAAAGAAAGAAAGAGAATGGAAAATGAAATAGAAAGAAGTAGAAACTACTGCTAAAGAAACAAAAATAAAATAAATATTGAAAAAGAAGAGAGGGGAAATTAAAAAAAACAAGTAAAAATAAAGGGGAAGAAAAAAAGAAAGAAAGAAAGAAAGAAAAGAGAAAGAAAAAATCGAAAGATAAGAAAAGAGAAGTTAAACAAGAAAGAAAGAAAGAAAGAAAAGAGAAAGAAAAAATCGAAAGATAAGAAAAGAGAAGTTAAACAAGAAAGAAAGAAAGAAAGTAAGAACGAAAGAAAGTAAGAAACAAATAATACATTGTTAAATAAACGAGAAGAAAGAAAATATTGTTGAGTAAACGAAGAGACGCAATGGACACGATAAAAAAAGAAAGAGAATAGAAAGGAAACAAAAGAAGTAAAATAAATGGAAAAACAAGAGAGAAAGATAGAGAGAAAGAAGGAAACAAAAAAGAAAACAAGGTAGAAAGAAATATTAATTTATTCGAGAGAAAACCGAAAGAAAAAAAAGAAAGAAAAACAAATGGAAAAGAAAGAAAGAAAGAAAGAAAAAAGAGGATAAAAAAAAGCAAAATATACAAATAAGTGGAAACGAAAAAAAGAAAAGAGGAGGTAATTGCAAAAAGAAAGAAAAACAAACAGGAGAAAGAGAAAGACGATGTGAAAGAGAGAGAAATAAACATTCAATAGAGAGAGAAACGGGAAAATAAACAAGAAAGAAAGAAAGAAAAGAGAAAGAAAAATCGAAAGGACAGAAAAGAGAAGTTAAACAAGAAAGAAAGAAAGAAAGAAAGAAAGAAAGAAAGAAAGAAAGACAAAGAAAGAAAGAAAGAAAGAAAGAAAGAAAGAAAGAAAGAAAGAAAGAAAGAAAATATTGCTGAATAAACGAAGAGACGCAATGGACACGATAAAAAAAGAAAGAGAATAGAATTGAAAAAAGAAGTAAAATATATGGAAAGAAAGAAAGAAAGAAAGAAAGAAAGAAAGAAAGAAAGAAAGAAAGAAGGAAAGAAAGAAAGAAAGAAAATATTGCTGAATAAACGAAGAGACGCAATGGACACGATAAAGAAAGAAAGAGAATAGAATTGAAAAAAGAAGTAAAATATATGGAAAGAAAGAAAGAAAGAAAGAAAGAAAGAAAGAAAGAAAGAAAGAAAGAAAGAAAGAAAGAAAGAAAATATTGCTGAATAAACGAAGAGACGCAATGGACACGATAAAAAAAGAAAGAGAATAGAATTGAAAAAAGAAGTAAAATATATGGAAAGAAAGAAAGAAAGAAAGAAAGAAAGAAAGAAAGAAAGAAAGAAAGAAAATATTGCTGAATAAACGAAGAGACGCAATGGACACGATAAAAAAAGAAAGAGAATAGAATTGAAAAAAGAAGTAAAATATATGGAAAGAAAGAAAGAAAGAAAGAAAGAAAGAAAGAAAATATTGCTGAATAAACGAAGAGACGCAATGGACACGATAAAGAAAGAAAGAGAATAGAATTGAAAAAAGAAGTAAAATATATGGAAAGAAAGAAAGAAAGAAAGAAAGAAAGAAAGAAAGAAAGAAAGAAAATATTGCTGAATAAACGAAGAGACGCAATGGACACGATAAAGAAAGAAAGAGAATAGAATTGAAAAAAGAAGTAAAATATATGGAAAGAAAGAAAGAAAGAAAGAAAGAAAGAAAGAAAGAAAGAAAGAAAATATTGCTGAATAAACGAAGAGACGCAATGGACACGATAAAAAAAGAAAGAGAATAGAATTGAAAAAAGAAGTAAAATATATGGAAAGAAAGAAAGAAAGAAAGAAAGAAAGAAAGAAAGTAAATATTGCTGAATAAACGAAGAGACGCAATGGACACGATAAAGAAAGAAAGAGAATAGAATTGAAAAAAGAAGTAAAATATATGGAAAGAAAGAAAGAAAGAAAGAAAGAAAGAAAGAAAGAAAGAAAATATTGCTGAATAAACGAAGAGACGCAATGGACACGATAAAGAAAGAAAGAGAATAGAATTGAAAAAAGAAGTAAAATATATGGAAAGAAAGAAAGAAAGAAAGAAAGAAAGAAAGAAAGAAAATATTGCTGAATAAACGAAGAGACGCAATGGACACGATAAAAAAAGAAAGAGAATAGAATTGAAAAAAGAAGTAAAATATATGGAAAGAAAGAAAGAAAGAAAGAAAGAAAGAAAATATTGCTGAATAAACGAAGAGACGCAATGGACACGATAAAGAAAGAAAGAGAATAGAATTGAAAAAAGAAGTAAAATATATGGAAAGAAAGAAAGAAAGAAAGAAAGAAAGAAAGAAAGAAAGAAAGAAAATATTGCTGAATAAACGAAGAGACGCAATGGACACGATAAAGAAAGAAAGAGAATAGAATTGAAAAAAGAAGTAAAATATATGGAAAGAAAGAAAGAAAGAAAGAAAGAAAGAAAGAAAGAAAGAAAGAAAATATTGCTGAATAAACGAAGAGACGCAATGGACACGATAAAAAAAGAAAGAGAATAGAATTGAAAAAAGAAGTAAAATATATGGAAAGAAAGAAAGAAAGAAAGAAAGAAAGAAAGAAAGAAAGAAAGAAAGGGAAAAGGAACAAATAAATTATAATTTATTTGGGAGAAAAACGAAATAAACAAGAAAGAAAAACGAATGGAAAAGAAAGGAATGAAGAAAGAAATAACGAAAGAAATATCGAGTGAAATGAGAAAAGACAGAAAGAAGCAAAAACAAATGGAAAAGAAAGAAAGAAATAAAAGAGAGGATAAATAAAAAAAAAAGCAAAATTTACAAATAAAAGAAAAAGGAAAAAAAAAAAAGCTAACTTCAAAAAAGAAAGAAAAACAAACGGGAGAAAGGGAAAGAGAATATGAAAGAAAGAGAAATAAACATTCAATAGGGAGAGAAACGGGAAATTAAAAAAGAAAGAAAGAATAAGAGCTTAGAAGAAAGAATGGAGCAAATACAGACTAAGAAAGAAAGAAAGAAAGAAAGAAAGAAAGAAAGAAAGAAAGAAAGAAAGATAGACAGAAAGAACACATTGTTGAAAGAACGAGAAGCGAGAAAACATTGTTGAATAAACGAAGAGTGGCAATGGAACCATTAAAAGAAAGCGAGAAAGAGAATAGAAATGAATAAAAGAAATAAAAAGCAATGGAAAGACAGAATGAATGATTGAGGGAAAGAAAGGAAAAGGGAAAAAATATCAATTTAGTAGAGAGAAAAGAGAAATAAAAAAAAAGAAATGAAAAAGAAAGAAAGACAAAGAAAGAATTGATAGAAATGATAAGGAAAATGAAAAAAAGAAAGAAGTAACTACAAATGGAAAAGAAAGAATCAAAGAATGAAAGAAAGAATCATATGGAGTGAGAAGAGAAATTAAAAAAAAAAATGAAAATATGGAAAAGACAGAAAGAAAGAAACCAAGAATCGTATGAAGACAGAAAAGAAATGAAAAAGAAACGTGAAAAACAATAAGGAAAATAAAGAAAGAACCCAGAAATAGATGCTTTATATATGACAGAAGAATGAGAGGTGTACTAACTCAGTAATGAATACTTATTGACTTCAGAAGACAAGATAGATAGATAGATAGATAGATAGATAGATAGATTAATAATCCGAAGGAGATAGATAGATAGATAGATTAATAATCCGAAGGAGATAGATAGATAGATAGATAGATAGATAATCTGAAAGAGATAGATAGATAGATAGATAATCCGAAAGAGATAGATAGATAGATAGATAGATAGATTAATAATCCGAAAGAGATAGATAGATAGATAATCCGAAAGAGATAGATAGATAGATTAATAATCCGAAAGAGATAGATAGATAATCCGAAAGAGATAGATAGATAGATAGATAGATTAATAATCCGAAAGAGATAGATAGATAGATAATCCGAAAGAGATAGATAGATAGATAGATAATCCGAAAGAGATAGATAGATAGATAGATAGATGATCCGAAAGAGATAGATAGATAGATAGATTAATAATCCGAAAGAGATAGATAGATAGATAATCCGAAAGAGATAGATAGATAGATTAATAATCCGAAAGAGATAGATAGATAATCCGAAAGAGATAGATAGATAGATAGATAGATTAATAATCCGAAAGAGATAGATAGATAGATAATCCAAAAGAGATAGATAGATAGATAGATTAATAATCCGAAAGAGATAGATAGATAGATAGATAGATAATCCGAAAGAGATAGATAGATAGATAGATTAATAATCCGAAAGAGATAGATAGATAGATAATCCGAAAGAGATAGATAGATAGATAGATAGATTAATAATCCGAAAGAGATTGATAGATAGATAGATAATCCGAAAGAGATTGATAGATAGATAGATAGATTGATAATCCGAAAGAGATAGATAGATAGATAATCCGAAAGAGATAGATAGATAGATAGATAGATTAATAATCCGAAAGAGATAGATAGATAGATAATCCGAAAGAGATAGATAGATAGATAGATAGATAGATAGATAGATTAATAATCCGAAAGAGATAGATAGATAGATAATCCGAAAGAGATAGATAGATAGATAGATAGATAGATTAATAATCCGAAAGTGATAGATAGATAGATAATCCGAAAGAGATAGATAGATAGATAGATAGATAGATAGATAAATAGATTAATAATCCGAAAGTGATAGATAGATAGATAATCCGAAAGAGATAGATAGATAGATAGATAGATAGATAGATAGATAGATAGATAGATGCCAGCAAATGGACGCCTGAAGAACGAAAAAGAACTGACAAGAAGATGTAAGCGTTGGATTTGGAAAATCGGTGCCTAGCAAAAGAAAAAAAAACATTCGGATCATCGGGATTTCTTATCGGAAAACGAACCGAGCCGGAGACACAGTGACGAAACCTTTTCGATTTTATTACGCAATCAACTTGTACCTTCTTCATTACAGCCACGGCCGACGGCAAGCTTATTGTACTCTCTGGGTCAATACTGAAGTCAGTTATTGCACAGGCGCATTTTATTCATAGCCAAACTAAGGAAACATCGATCAATGCTGAATACATCATCTGCATTTTGATAATTCAGACGCTTTCCCTGGGACGCCGGACTACAAATTAATGCACACCATACAGGCAGGACTGATTATTAAATATTCAGATATACATAATGCAAAGTATTATGAATGGGAGACAATGACTTAAACTATATGACGCCACTTACAGGATTTGTTCGCCCGTTTACATTTTCTAGTTACCCTTATTAGTGCTCTTGTGTAGAACGGGAACTTTTACGTTAATGTGTATTATTACCCCGTTATTTGTTGGCTGAGTTGATAGGCGTAAAGCAATGAATTTCTGATACAGAAATTGCTGAGTACAAGTCGACCCAGTGTATAAGTCGAACCGGCGTACAAGTCGACCTCAAGATTTTTAGATCAAAATTTAAGCCTATGCCTAAACATACGGTAGGCCGCCGATAAATGAATATAAAGAATAATATGCAATAATCTGTGCCAAAACTAAGTGAGGTTGCACCACTTACCCCTATATAGGGACACTAACCGTAATATCTTTCTATGTACGTTGTATAGAAAACAATCTACCACACATAGTTACCGTATACTGAATCTGTATAACTTAGCGAACATTTAAAATTCATCTGATCTAATGATAAACACATTTAAGTCAATATCAGTTCAGTTATGTGCCATGCGCGCTACACGTTAGGCGATCATGTATTTTTCGTAAATAGCAGGGTTCTGTAGCCTGGGATAGCAATTGCGAGAAATAATCTGACATTGTCAGATTATTTCCCGCAATTGCTATCCCACAATATAGAACCCTGCTATTTACCCATATCTGGGGGGGGGGTGAAGAAGAAGACGATTCAGACCTTTCTGGAGAGTATTAAAAGAGAATGTAATGGATTCGACTGGAATTCGAACTCGGCTGTCCGATTCCTCAATCCGCTACCCATTACTCCACCGAGCCTCCTAGTCTATATAAATTACAAAAATTTATTAATAGCGTAGGCTATACATCATACGAGGTAGTTTTTTGATAGTATTACTATGCAACGTAAGTTATTGTAAAATACAAAATCACTCATCCGCCATTTGCATCTAAGTCTATTAGCTGCTGGACGCGATTTTGTACTCTAGCGTTAAACCAGTTTTGTGGTATTATTTTATTATTTTATATTAATTTCTGTGTTAATGTTGTGGCCTGTTAGGGGCCAGAAAGAAAGACACAGAAAGAAGAAGGTAGGTTGAACAAGTGTATTGAAATAACAGAACATATATACAAAATAAGAGTGTTATTAGTCAGCAGCGTTCGAACTGTCATGTTAAACTCCGTCTCGACTGCCAATATTTAACAGTCCCTCCACGAGGAATGTATATGGCACAAGGCTGAGTCTAACTGGGTTTCTCCGAGAACGTAGGCTCGGCCAAAAATATTCCCTTAGAACCCGCATAAGCGGGTTCGGGATCCGTCTACCTCCCCGGACGAAACTTTGCGCTTTGGCAAAGTTTCGTTCGGGTTCCTCTCAGCCAACGCAGAGAGTTCGACAGAAGTCGCACACAGTAAGAGACTGTGGGTCGACTGCCGATATTTAACAGCCCCCCCCCACACGAAGAATGTATGTGGCACAAGGCCGAGTTTAAGGTGAGTTTCTCCGAGAACGTAGGCTCGGCCAAAAATATAGCCTTTGAACCCGCATAAGCGGGTTCGGGATCTGTCTATCTCCCCGGACGAAACTTTGCCCTTCTGCAAAGCTTCGTTCGGGTTCCTCTCTGCCAAAGCAGAAAGTTCGACAGAAGTCGCTCACAGTCAGAGACGGCCTGTCGACTGCCTCCTTAGGAAGTCTCACAGGTTAGTATTTATGAAAGAGGAAGAAGTAATTCTAATGGAGATAGGTCACCATAACAGTTAATATGACAAATATGTTAACGAAGCACACATTTTAGTTTGGCATATTTGTGGCAGCCTGCTTTAGGTAAGTTATGTTGTGTACAGTAGTTGTTAGTAATGCTGTTCAATTTGTTTATACCTTCGTGTATTTTTTAACCGCTATATAAGACGACCTTCATTTTTTGAAGCTTTAAAACTAGACATTTGACGCCACAATTTACTGTAATATGATAACTTAAATATTTGGGTCGTTTTTTAACAGAAGACTAAAAGAGCGACACTGAAATCTAAAGGCTTGGGATAGCGATATGTTAATTGTAATATCCCTTTATATTTCTGAGATGAGGTATTATTTACATTATTCGCACTATTGACCTCATCTTTGTTGCCATACTCAAGGACACAGAGCACAGTGGATAAAAGCGTTGGTTAGATCCAGTGACAGGACGCAAAAAGTTGTGTTTAATATCTGGTTAAGGCAGTTGAGGACTTGAAAACAGAAATATGTCACGAAAATCCGAAGGTTTAATTGAGTAGCGAAAGATACCTTCTAAAAGATAAACAAAGTACATGAACATTTCGTTGGAATAAAAGAAAAGAGTTCTGAAATACTGTGTAATGTCAATAATGTGTAACGTGAATAAAAAAATAATTTTGCACAAGTATATTCATTTATCAATACGATACTCTCTTTGGCATTGCATTTTTTAATACAGTGGTGGCAATTAATCAGCCATATAAAATAAATTTTCAAATCAAAATTTGGATATTCATTACGTGATTTCCATCTTCTTGAATTATGGTCAAGTTAGGAAGGAGCGAGAAGCCTAAGCTGAGCGCGTTATTCGTGGCCAGAAGAACAAGCATTCTGAGCGGGCAGTCGTCGGAAGGGCGGACGACTTAGGCGCGCACATCGGGAACATCATCGACAACGCCCCCAGAATCTTGATGAGAGCTATTCCGTCGTAAACGCACAAACACCCCCACCTCACACACACACACACACACACACACACATACATATATATATATATATATATATATATATAGCAAACTCTTCTTCTTTTACAGTCAATATTGATATTAAAAAATCTACATTAAACTTCAGTCGTTATCTTGTCTTCTTAATTACTGTCCAACTATTATTCCATTTAATTAATGAAATTTTTTGTTTTATTTTCATATTTCCTCACATCCAGTAACACCCTTGAAAAGTAAATACAACAGAAAAGTGTTACACAAATTGGGAGTGTGTATGTCATAGTTAATATTTATCACCCCTCTCCCCGAGGGATATTTGTGGCACAAGGTTGAGTTTAACGTTGGTTATCCGAGCCCATAGGCTCGGCCAAAAAATCCCCGTAGAACCTGATTAAACAGCTCCCTCTACCTCCCCTTCCGGGTTGCTCTCTGCCCAAGGCAGGTAGTTCGACAGGAGCTGCGAACAGTAGAACAGTCTATATCACTGTTAATATTTAACAGGTCCCACGCCCACGAGGGATATGTGTGGCACAAGGCCGAGTTTACCGTGGATTCTCCGAGCCCGTAGGCTCGCCTAAAAATATTCCCTTAGTACCCGCATAAACGGGTCCGGGTCTGTCTTCGGCAAAGCCTCGTCCGGGTTCCTCTTTGCCAAAGACAGAGAGTTCGACAGTTGAATATTACTGTTATATTTAACGTCCCCCCCTCCACGTGGGTCGTATGTGGCACAAGGCCGTTTTAGCGTTTGTTCTCCGAGCCCGTAGGCGCGGCCAAAAATATTCCGTTTGAAGCCGCATAAACGGCTTCATTGCCTGTCTACCACGCCGGATGAAACTTTGTCTTTCGGCAAAGACTCGTCCGGGTCCCTCACAGCTCAAGGGAGACAGTTCGATAATTGAACGGTTCAGATCACTGTCGCCTTGATGCTTACTTTACTACTACCATTATAGTAAGTAGAAGAGTCCACCATAGCCTCATTAGAGTAGGCACACCACAACAGAAACTCTGGCTGTTAACTTCAATGCTCACTCATATATATATATATATATATATATATATATATATATATATATATATATATACTAGCAGTATGGCCCGGCGTTCCCTGTGCTTGATTACAAAATCGTACGACTCATACAGCAATCGCTATCAATTGACTTAAAATATTTTTTGCCCTTCCTTGCCTTTCAAGGAGTGCTATTTGCCGTGCTGATGTTGCTACATGTCTTACTTCTTGCCCATCTCACACTGCGAATTTTTTCTAAGCTCTATACTAAACACTAAATCTGTTACGAAAAAAGAACTAAACAAAATGAACACAAAACGGTCAGCTTAAAAAAAAAAAAGGACTCGCAACTGGAAAAACCGAATGAAAAAAGAATGTTAACAACAAATACTTTTTCACACCCGACCCAGTTCTGCGGAATCAGAATTAACGTTCAGTTTAAGCAAGCGAATGAGCCAATTGGAGAAAAGTGCCATGCAGATTTAAATTTTTCCCACTTGTGACGAATGCACCTATCGATTTTTTTTTTGCATGTTAGTTAACATACGTGTCAGTCAGCTGTTGGCTCTCACGCTGGCCATTAGAATCTTCCTGCCTATTCGTGGCAGCCAGCTATAAATTTATTTTCTTTTACGTTATAAGACTTTGATCTCGATATAATTTCCCAGTTGATTCATGGTGAAATGCCATGATTCTTTAATTGGTAGAAATATTTAGACAGAGCTGTACTGTTTTTGTATTCTATATTACCTAGGTCATTCGATGATGGTAAAAAGATTTTCAGTGGAACCAAAATAAAATGTAACATCTTTTCGAGTATGTATGCTCGATCGGTATACTATATTATCAGTCATGCATTGATGAGGGGCAACTCATCTTTTTTCGACAGTTGCATTTGCTTTTAGAAATATTTACCTTATTTTTTTTGGAAATATATGTCTAACAAAAATGTTGTTTTTCTGGGATATGGTTTTATCTGTGTCATTAACGCAGCTATAGGTGATTTTAACATTTTTTTTTAATTGTTGGTGGATGGTTAAATAGCATATGGATTTAAATTCAGGAAAATCTTTCCGATATTAGTTTGAACATTACGTTTAAAAGGTGGATTAAAGCAAATAATTTTACGCTTACGGTGTTTCTCTTTGTTTTTTTTTATCTTCTTTGTTTTTTTGTTTAAATACTCTAAATTTACATTACGATTAATTAGTTCTAAAGACATTATATATTTAATTTTATTATTACCAAATATTTTCTTATTGCTGGTGTTGGTAGATGAACTAACTTGAACTGATTTATATAAATCATCCGGAAATTGGGTGTGGTAGTTTTATTATTTACAGATATAACTATGGTTATATAGCTTTTTAGTATATGGCTTTTAGAAGCATTATTTAAAGTCTAAAGTCACATCGAGAAAGTTGATCACTTTAACATTGGTGGTAGCGGTAATATTCAATCTGTCAACTTTAAAAAAAATTATTAGTTTCTTTCTTAGTCGGTCTATATTTCGTGTACTTGCTATAAGTTTCGACTGAACGCTCCACACGTTTGTATATATTATCAAAAACGCATTTAAAAACGTATTTCGATTTGAATTATATTTTTTCGTCTAGGTTGCTACCTGAATAGTACCAAAAAAAAAAAAGTTTCTATGTCTTCGGATGACCGGAGGACCAGTTGAAAGTACTTGAATATTTAAGGAAGAGTTAATACAGTTTATAATTTTACAAAACAAGTATCATAATATTCATCGAGTGATTTGTGGGTTAATGCATCTTTAAAGTTTAGTTAGTGAAGGGATTTCGCCATTTTATATCAT
>OZ010598.1:86259622-86284622 GCA_963932145.1 Acanthosepion lycidas | reverse complement strand
CTAACATTTGGAATACACTAACATTCGGAGTACACTAACTTTCAGAGTGCACTAACATTTAGAAAACACTGTTGACAGCATAAACAACAGATGAAAGAATATATTCCTTAACCCAACTAATGGAGAGGTTTCAAGAGAATTTACATCATGAGAAGTAACTAAAAGACAGCATTAAGTGCTACAAAAGACTGGAAATTGTGGGGAGCCCGTGATCGCCTACGTTATGTTATAGGATTTCAAGCGAGGTAATAGTTCTGTGGAGATATTTAGAAAGAAAAGCGTTTATGGTTCCCGAGTCATAAGTGACGGGCAAGTATAAAATTGGTTTACAAAGTTTGGATTTAGAGAAAATGTGGAAAGATGACTTCCATGATGAATTAATTAAGGAAAAGCAAAGATGAAACCAAACGTTAATTACGAACCGGGGCTTACCAAAATCAAAACAGCACAAACATTTAAAAGTCTGGGAAGTGTTTTAACGGAGAACAGAAAGTGCAACACTAAAATCCGAAGGTGCATTGGGAAAGGCAAAGATGCATCTGAAATGCAAAGAAACATAAAATACGTCGTTAGAATCTAGGAAATGTGTACGAAGCTGTTGTGTGATCGCTGTCTTACTGTTTGGCACTAAAAGCTGAACAATGTCTTGAAAGATTAACAAAAAAAACTTGAAGAAACACAAATATCTACATAGAGAAGATTGCTAAGGATTGATTGATTATGTGAGTAACGACGACGTTTTACGTAAAGTGTAAACAAAAAGCAAGTTTATACTTAACATCAGGAAGATAAAGTTGAAATCACTCGGACACATAATGAGGAAAGAGAGCGTGTAAAATCTGATACTAACAAGACAGGTTGAAGGAAAGAGAGACAGAAGAAAACTTATAGAATACTTAGTGAATAGATGGCAGAAATGTGGTTAGGAGAAGTAACTAAATTATTGAGAGTTACAAAAGATTGGAAATTGTGGGGAACCCATGATCGCTGCGTTCAGAGAGGACACGGTACACAGAAGAAAAATAAGAATAGGAAAAATATTTATCATATAACCATTTAACATATTTTGACAATTCCAAAATATATGGAACGTTAGTAAACTTTGATTGTGCTTAGACACACTCTTGGATAAAAAAAAACTCCGATCGTTTATTCATAGGAGCAAATTTCCAGTTACAAAAATTTTTTAAATATATCAGAACAACCGATGGAAAATTGGTTACAATATTGGAACTGCAAGAAGCAGTGGTTTGACAAGGAGAAATCTATCCAAACGACTGCAAAAGCTGATCTCCATTTAAAAATGTTGTCCTTGTTTATATTTAAGCGAAACAATCTCTGTACTCACCCTATTACATGCCCAGTTTCTTTTTCTTCTACACTTAATTTGTTATAGTTGATTCATACGCTGAGTTATGTGAAGTGGTTAATATTTATTAATTTCGTATCCTGATTTTTATGATGGATTCAGTGACAGTGCCATCGTTGCTTTCATTCTAATTCCAGATCATTGTTTCTGTTTTGGAAAGGTTTATCTTGAGTCTTATTTATTAGAACATTTGATAGAGGATATTTTCATTCTGATGATAGATTCAGGGTAGGTGCCATCAATGCTTTCATTCCAATTCCAGATCATAATTTCTGTTCTGGAAAGGTTTATCTTGAGTCCTATTTTTTGAAACACTTGATAGAGGATGTTTTCATTTTGATGATGAATTCAGGGTAGGTGCCATCAATGCTTTCATTCCAATTCTAAATAATAGTTTATGTTTTAGTTTGATCCGGTTTGGTTTGTTTTACGGCATATCAGCCTCAGTGGGTTATTTAATGTTGACATCATGTTTTATTGCTTGCAATATTTTTTTTTCCAAAAACGAATTGCTG
This sequence comes from Acanthosepion lycidas, assembly GCA_963932145.1. NCBI lineage: Eukaryota > Metazoa > Mollusca > Cephalopoda > Sepiida > Sepiidae > Acanthosepion > Acanthosepion lycidas. The sequence goes on along the minus strand of OZ010598.1, from coordinate 86,282,738 downwards.
GTAATATTTCTCTTTCTTTAAAAATCTATTGCTGGTGATCTTCTTTTCAAAAATATATTTTTGGTAATAATGTATTGCTGGTAATAATTTTTAACAAAAACTATTTCTGGCATTAAAAAATATTTTTGCATTTTCGCAGTGTTTTGACTCTATTTTGGAGGTTAACCATTTGCCTATAGTTGGGATCCTAACAGGTGCTGCCACCCCGGGTCAGGGTTGACCTAAGTACACCAGCAATTAAGAGGTGGTTTCACGCTCCTCAAAACCTCCTGATCAGAGGCCTTGCTGCCGGATGTAGTTTATCGTCTCACCCAGGACGGTTTATGTTTTGGAAAGAGTTATCTAGTCTCATTTCTTGGAACACTTAACAGAGGAATTTTGATTTTCTGTTCAAGGAGTTATCGTAGTAGATGGAAGCTAAAAGATGAAACCAACGTGAAAAAATTCCTTAGAAACAGAACAATTACGAATCAAAACTTTGAAGATAAAACAAAATTAAAAAAAATAAGCTTTAAACATAAATCCAGCGAATGTTCATTAAAAAATACCGAGCAGACCCCGAGTTTCACCAGTCATGATAAACGTTTGCACTCTCAGTGTGTCTCTTTGCTTTGAACGTCTATTGAGACTCAAGCTCAACCCACGTCCTGGGTATGACGGTAAATTACATCCGCGTCCTGGGTATGATGTTAAACTACATCCGCGTCCTGGGTACGGCGATAAACTACATCCAACAGCAAGGTCTCACATAATGTTTTCAGAAAAATAATGTTGCCAGCTCTAAGTTTTTGAAACAATAATGTTGCCAGCTCTAAGTTTTTGAAACAATAATGTTGCCATCTATACGTTTTTTTGTAAAAAAGTAATGTTGCCAGCTATACGTTTTTTGTAAAAAAGTAATGTTGCCAGCTATACGTTTTTTTGTAAAAAAAAAAAATAATGTTGCCAGCTATACGTTTTTTTGTAAAAAAAAAAAAGCAATGTTGCCAGCTATACGTTTTTTGTAAAAAAAAAAGTAATGTTGCCATGTGCACTAGCAAGACCCACAAGCATATGTCCACCATATTTCTAAAACAATCAGCCAAATTATTACAGCGTTTTTATAATTAGAGCATACCTTGCACGTGCAACTTCTCAAAAGCAATAAAAGGAATAATGGTTTACTTGTATCCTATATGCTGATTATATATTCACCATCATAACTGTTAGTTATTATAATGAACACCATTTGTAAACATACATCACTTTCAGCTAAAACTAAAACCAACAGATCTCAAGACACTGCCATAATATTACGTCCAATTGTGAAATATCTTCACACAAAACGGTGGTTTCGCTATGAGTTCACACTTCTAACCAATACTATCATAACTCTTTAAGCCCTTGCGACTCCTTCATCTAAAGCTTAGTCTTTAATCTGCTAAATCTGATGGGCTCGATAAGATCAAATTGGAAGCTAATCTAAAAATTGACGTACAATCTGTCGACGGCTTGTTAATTTTAACGCCTCCAAAATGAAACCGCTCTCCTTTAATCGTCTTAGAGAACCGTGTTGTCTTCAGTCAGCATGGCTGATGCTAACCCCCAGGAGAGTCACTCCTTTCGCATTTCAGGCTAAAGTTTTCCAGTGGCATGAGGTGGAAAAATTATATTGAATTAATTGCTAGTTCTCTTGCTAGAAAGACATTTTTTTTTCTCGTAACAAACCTATTTTGCACATTTATATGTCTACCATTCGTCTATTGTTTGAATATTGCCGTCACATTTTGTTTGGTGCATCTGCATTTAGAGATTCTTGGTTAAATACAAAAAAGAATGTGCAATTTTACTGATCTTGACCTGGCATTTTCCCACGGCTGTAACGTAGCGTATTTGTGTATTTCCTATAAATATTTTCATAGTTATTGTTCTGGTGAAATTTCCGCTTTGGTACATACAATTAGGGAATCTAAGCGTACTACTCGATTGCCGGCAAGGTCTCATCAACTTACGCTGTAAATGACTAGATGTAGCCGTAAGTTACATTCTAAATATTTCTTCTTTCGCACTTCTCGCTTGTGGAACTCTCTTCCGGCTTCTAGATTTTCCATCAAATTTGATCTTTAAAAATTTAAACTTAATGTCAGACGTTATCTTATGTCTTTTTAAAACGAAAATGTGTCGTAGGGCAGCTGAGGACGTAGGCAGCTGAGGACGTGGGCTAGCACAATCAAGGATGACCTAGCAGTACTATCGGGTCCACAAGTAGTTGGTCTTCGACAATGGAATCGCAACTGGCTCGCCATTTCGTGTGACCTGGCGCAGGATCGGCGACCGTGGGCAGTGATGGTCCTTGTTGCTGTACTTGCTCGGGAGGAAGCCGGTTCAACCCGACCAGTGTGAAAACCCATGCAAGTCAAGTCAAAAGTATTTTTAATTTCTGCTCTTTTATTGTTCACTCGCCTTAACAATGTTTTTCTTTTTCTCTTCTTGTGCCTTAGTGGCTTTCTTTCCATATTTGGGGTGAAATCATTAAAAAAAAAATCCTCATTTGGTCTTAATTTTCACACAACCCATTTCGTATCTCTAGCAGCAGCGGAAACAATTTGCTGCTGAAATAAAAGGGAATTTGCTATATGCCTCATAATTCGGCCGAATATACATATCTTGCTTGTTATATCTGTTCTGGAGTTATTTCGCAGTGGAGGCTTGTATTTGTACTAAGTCGGTCCTAAAATAGGTTCGACGTACAAAACGTTAGGAACTTGATATAATAAGTATTACGCAGAGTAATCTAGTTGTGGTCGGTGATACTTTCGTATTCGACTGACTGTCGTCCGAGATCGACTAACTGACTGACCGTTTCTCTTACTATTCCTACTTATTATAGGTGGGAGAGTCTATTAACTATAGAATAGGTGTGTTTCACCATAATAATATCCACAGTGATTTTATACGTTGTCCTCTACAGCCTTTTTCGATAAACTCAAAACTAAGAGACTACGCCTTTATTCATTCCACGTGTATAGGTTGTTCACATACCGGTTTTCATATTTAGTGGTGAATTCGTGTCCGTAAATACGCACCGGTCTGTCACTTGTGTCACTTGCCCGTTTTCCTCACTTTCTGAACTGTCACACCAAAGGATTACATTCGCAGGAAACCAGATATATTTTAAATAACACGTTTTAATCCACTACTCTATGTGCCTCCAGTATAATCCTTTTGTGTCATTTGGAACTTTAAACCTAATATTTGTATTCAGGTGGTAGAACTACGTGATATTGCTTTCATTTTTATCAGAGGATCCCATATGGCATTTATGCTAGATCTACTGAGTGGGTTGACAATTTCTTATAGTTTTTTCTAGTTTTGATTATTATATAATTTATTTCAGCAAAATTTATTATTATTATTAATATAACATTATTATTATTATTATTATTATTATTATTATTATTATTATTATTATTATTATTATTATTATTATTATTATTTCCTTGGACTTTTGTTGTATACACATTTTTTCCTGGGTCCCAACCAGAGAAGAAAGGTCATAAATAGCTTCATGACATCTCCACGGATCATTTTTGGAAAAAAAAAACAAACACAAAAAATAGACTAAGATCACACACATTTAACATATACAAAGTTCTTCGTAATATGTGAGCCGTAATTTTGGTCAGAGCTTACTTTTTTTCCTGAAATATATTAACATATTTTCATTATTATTATTATTATTATTATTATTATTATTATTATTATTTCCTTTGATTTTTGTTGTGTACACATGTTCGCCCGGGTCCCAACCAGAGAACTAAGGTCAGAAATGGCTTCACAATATATTCCACAGATAACTGTTGGAAAATAAATAAATAAATAAGATCACAGATATTTTACATAGATAAATGTCTTCATAATGCGCGAGTTGTACTTGTGTGTACAGTTTTTGTATTTCTTTAAGGCATGAGCTACCAGAAATTCCTTCAATGAGTCTATCGGGCTCCAACTACAATTACACTTCAAAGATACATTACAATCTGCAGTGATTGCCATGACAATTATTATTATTATTATTATTATTATTATTATTATTTCCTTGGATTTCTGTTGCATAAATATTTCCTTCCGGGTCCAGATCAGAGACCTAAGGTCAGAAATAGCTTCACGTCATATTCCACTAATCTTTTATATAAAAAAAAAACAAAAAACAAAAACAAACTAAAAATTACACACATTTTGCATAGATAAAGCCCTTCTTATGGTGTGGGCTGTATTTGTGAGAACAATCTTTTTTATTGCTTTAAGACTTGCCTACCAAGAATCCTTTCAATGACTCTACCGGAACCTTTTTCCAATCAATCCGAGGGCTCCAACTACAACTGGAATTACTGATGCCTGCAGGTGCCACTTTTTTGAGATTTCCTCTTCAAGGTTTTAATTTTAATAGTTTTTGAAGATAAATGACAATCTGCAGTGAATTATAAGTATTATTATTATCATTCTTCTTCTTCTTCTTCTTCTTCTTCTCATTATTATTATTATTATTATTATTATTATTATTATTATTATTATGCTAAAATTAATTTATTTTTCTATTAAATAGTCGTGCAGCTAGTGTAAATTATTAGGGTGAAATATGAAATTAGCGACCCGAACTCAAATTCAGGACTAATCATTTCCGTTTGCTTTCGCAAAATTGAATCTGAGAAAGGAATGAAGCCCTCTCACATCCACACCCCTCAGCTACGGATTAAAGAGCAGATTAGACCGGGCTTTTGTGCCAGTGATGAAAACCTGTCTATGAGCAGGAGAAACTCTAAATTCAAAGACGTGGAAAAGGTAGCGGAAAATCACTCGATTATCTTTCCAAAGAATACACGGCAATTCATAGGAAATATAGCAAGGGAAGCTGTGGCGAATCGTGATCACCTATGACCTGAAGGGAAATGGGATTTGAAAATCTCTTACATGATAAAGAACATTTCTTTTCAATAATGCGTTTTTATATATATTTTAGAGTTTGCGCTTGTAGACGAAATTAAAAGTTCCCTATTGAATTATTTATTTTTTCGCATGGAAAATATTATCAGCGCGGTTACAAGAGGATAAAAAATATTCTGCACGACTAAAAAACCGCTACCAAATGAGAAACAGTGCACCTAGTCTCAGAACAGTTCACTCTATACCAGTATAAATCAATACCAAATGGGAATGCTGGGGTTCACTGTACTGGACTTACAAAAAATCCAAAATTGTGTCAAACTTCGTATACCCGCTCCAAATTAAATCAGTAATAAGATACAAATTCGATTTTTATTGTATCTCCTCGCCGCCAAAATTTAGTTAATAATGAGAATGAAGGGAATTCTTTTAAATTTCTATCTTCAATATATACTTTTAAAAATAAATCTGTACTTATCTCGTCCGGATATAATCTTATATTTGTTGTTGGTATGTGTTATGGTCTAAGTTCCTGGTACCACGGTGATGGCCCAAGGTTAGAACCATTGAAAGAATAATACAAACACAGGTATAGAATACAAAGATATATTACAAAAGAAAAATAATACAAAGAGTTAGAAGTATTAGTAATGACTATCAGATTTGCTTAGAGTAAACTATGTTGACAAGTATCACTATTCCAATGTCTTTACAATATGCTCTCAATTATCTCTCCTTGTCTTACAATATTCTTATACCTCTTGAGAGGCGCAGTATTTATAATGTCAGGAATAGTCCATTATTATTATGGGTAAGTTCCCATAAAAGTATGCTACCAAGGTTTTGCTGAAGCTCTCACTACTGCAGGCGCCTTACATGTCGCCGATATTATGTGCTGCCTTCTTTTGAGCAATTGATAACAAAAAAAGGGAAAGAGGAAATCAGATGCATTATTAAATTTCTTTTGTCCTGAAAAATCGATAACCGTCATTAATTCTTTTTCTTTCACGAAACCCTGTGTTTTCCTGGTTTAACGGCCAATTTCATCAAACAGTTTGAAAGAGCAAAACATTAAAGTAACACTAAGAAAAAAAAAGTTGCAAAGAAACAATCAATAGTTGATTAGAAAACAAGAAACATCGTTTATTTTGTTTAAAATATCCTGACTATGATGTAAATAAGTATTGCAATAGTGAGATTATATTCATTTTTATGCATTGGCACTTTTATAAAATCTACATCTAGCGCCTTGGTACCGACATGTTTCCCTATATAGATAGAATATAAAACAAAGTTAGTTTAAAGTGAGTTTCCCATACGAGTACATATGGCCAAAGATAGAAACTGCACAGTCCCTGTGACCACCATCACACTTATCGACATCCACCAACCCTTCATCTTCAGTGAATTGAAGGGGGTTCTGCCACCAGTTTAGATTCCCTAGACTAGGCATCTTCCAGTTTTGAAAAGGAACAGAGAATATATACTACATTTCGATCTCAGCCTAAAGACAGGTAAAGTCGACCGGTATCATCCAGCGAGGGTAGGATGTGACAAAAGGTCGTCTTTTAACGCTGGTCACTCTACGGGTAGATAAAGTCAAAGACAAAAATTGATTGATTGCCACCAAAACTGTCAAACGGTTATCGGAATCTTCCAATAGTTCATCTTTAGTCCAATGAGAAGGGTGTTGCTGCAGAGTAAGAATCCACAGATCAGACATCCCCCATAATTTTGAAAGGAAATGGGAACATATACCACAATTTGATGCCATCCCGAAAACTCGTAAGGCTGGTTAATATTTATTAACCTTACCAATGACGAAGATATGAATGATGGACGTTTTTTAACGCAGAGTATCTATAAGGGTACATATGAACAGAAACAAAAATTGGCCAGTGGCCACGACGACTGTCACTCTATCCATCAACGCTCTCTCCTTAGAATCATTTGAGAGGTGCTATCGTAGGAAAGAAAAACACCATGAACCAGGTTTCCCCTCATAGTTTAAGAGGATCATGCGTTCGGGATTTTGTTGTAGGCCAAGGGAAAAGTTACCCGGTCTCCGCCTCCACTATGGCGCTGGCGATGCTAGCCACCAACCGTCCCTTTCAAAACCAACGAAGGGCGAACTGTCTAAGGATTGGAACACCTGGAACTAGACATCCCTGAAAGCTTTTAAGTAGATAGGAAGAAAATGATGATGATGACGATGACCATCATCATGATCATCATCATCACCAACGTTCGACCTACTTATGGTTGGTTGGAACTCCATTGGCAGTCCCTTTCTACAGTGTTCATTCCTGTATTGTTTTCCTCAGATCCCCAATGTCTAACCTTGACTCCCGATCTATGGTGTCGGGTAAAGTCAATTTTCGTGAGAAGACACTTCCAGAAGGAGACTAAGGATGATTTCCCTGTCCATTGATGGCAGTGGCCGGCAAACTGTATTCGTTTTTGTTTTAGCTGATGGGAAATTGGTCTAAGTTCTCTGTAAATTGTGTTAAACATTCATTAGAATCAAGGAAAATAGTGCTGAGCTGCTATGTCATCTAACCTTCTGCATAGCAGAGATTGTTGGGCAATTTCGCTACAGATGAAGATTAGATTTGAAATGACAGATGAATGCTGGAAATTCCATGAACAGAACACATAAGCAAAAAAGAAAATAGTAACTACAAGGAAGCGGTTCAATTCTTTATGACATATAGTGTGGAAAAAGGACTTGAAGAATTTGGCACTCATCGGATATATTGAATGTAAGAAGGGCAAAGGTTAATTGAAAGGAGGTTCTGGATTTTTCTAATTAGATTTGTATATATTCCATCCAGTCGTCTTTGAAGACGACCAGATAATGTCCAAGTTTCTGATCCATACGGTAGGACTGCTTCAATCAATGTTCGAAAGCTTTGGACTTTTAAGGAGTATGGAAGGTCCGAGCACTAAATCTTGTGAAGTTTGTTACTCGCATCCCATGGAAGAGCTTTACGGATGCTGAAGTCTTTTTGTCCCTTACTATCCGCCCAATTATTTATTCTCACATCCATTTACACATGCTCATTAAGTAGGTTACTTTCGGGGTTTCGTTGACGTCAGAATACACCAACACTTCCTCTTTAGTGCAACGAGAGAGGTGTTGTCGCTGGGTAGGTAATCCTAGGACCTAGGCTGATAAATAAATATGATACCGAGCACAGGGCGAAGGATGGAATCATGCGTTCTATTACTCTGCAAAAGTGTCGATGATCTTGTACATACTCGCTACCTACGGTGGCAAGATGGTTTTTTTAATATCAACGCAAGATCTAGAAACTTATCAATAAGTTTTTTTTTATCGACATAGGAGAGAATAGTAAGTGAAAATTATGAGGATATATAGGATAAGATGATGCTCGACTTGAAGCGGTCATTAAATTTGTGTTCTGGGAAGTATCCCATCGGGAGTCTGCTCCATAAAGTATCGTGTCTTGAAGCTCCGCATGGGCCTTCATCCTTTCTAATGGAATACAAAATGAATGAGGATGCTTAAAGGCATGAGAAGCTTTAACTGTAAAGGTTGGGACTGGTGAAACGAAGGAATATAGCGCGCCCAAAATGTAGCGAAACGCTTGCCTCTGTAGGATAGGTGCTCGAAGCTGGGGAATAATTAATCGCCTACAAGCCTGAGAAAAGTATTAGGACTCTGTCAAAGCTGTGAAGTTAGGATTAGACACCTTCAGACTAGATATGGCAGAAATATTCTATTTTTAGCCTGAACTAAATCTTGCAAAGATAAATCATGTCAGTGAGAATCAAGTACTTCCTGAAGCTTCAAGTGGAGCAAGCCATTTCTCCAGCGCCTTTAACGAGGGACGGTATGCATAAAGACTTCATTGTACGTGTCTCTAAATACGACCTAAGCAAATAAAATCATTGGGAATGTAACCACTTATAAGACACTATAATTTAAGGTACACATGCGAGCATATAGAGACCAAGGATAAACAAATAATTAAATCAATAATTAATAATTAAAGAAAAGATAATTTTGAATATTACTATAGTATGAGTTCATGTGTTTCTCTAAATAACAATCGAGGAATTTGCTGAGTTTATTTTTGTTTCCTCAAATATTTTTATACGGGTAATTGCCAATTTATAAAAAAATAAATCAAAGATTTTAACATTAATATTGTCAGAGTATAACGTGCACCCCGTTGTTCATGGTTTTTTTAGAATAGAAAAAAAATTGCAAACTTGAAATTTGTTTGTAATCTATAAATAGTGTTTTTTTAATCAGAGTACAAATATGATATCTGTTAATAATTCAATAAATTTATTTAAAACTTACGAACAGTGCTCCCCAAAATGTTGAAATAGGTCCATTGAACCTCTCCTAACTTTCTGACTATATATATATATATATATATATATATATATATATATATATATATATATATATATATATATATCAGTAAACATTGAAGTCAACACTCGGAGGCGACAGGCTGTTTCATGCTGGACACAATCGTCAGTCCTGTTGACTTCAATGTCCACTTTTATATTTATATTTACATACGCTCTATCTCTGATAGTGAACACTTTATCCTATAAATAAAGCACTCCTTAAAACTATGTTTCTTCATATATATATATATATATATATATATATATATATATAGATAGATAGATAGATAGATAGATAGATAGACAGATAAATAGACAGATAGATAGATAATAATATATAATCCGTAAGTAGTAAGAATAACCCAAGTAGGTCTTTCTAATATAAAATATTAAAAAGATAGACCCATTAATAAAGTTCAATGTAGTTATATACAGTGCAATACCAAGTTCTTTGATAAAGTGTTAATTTTTTCATTCTTGGTTATATATATATATATATATATATATATATATATATATATATATATATATATATATATATATATATATATATATGATTGCCTCTCTGTATATATGAAATAAGCCACAAAGAGTTGATAAGCAAGAAAAACAACAAAATCAATTCATTTTTCTTCATATACATACATACATATATATATACATATATATATATATATATATGTGTGTGTGTGTGTGTGTGTGTGTGTGTATTAATGTATATATTAATGTATATTTAGGCAGCGACATCTCTTTCAAGCATTTTTCATTGGAAACAACCGAAACAAATTTCGGAAGATTTTTATTCAGTTTTTCTCGCATTCTAACATTTTACCCTTTTTCAGGGTGTAAAGAATATAGCAATTGTCCTCAGCTATAATTGTTTCGAATACATACATACACACACAGACACAGACACACACAAATACACAGACACATCCAAACAAAAACACACACACACACACACACACGCACACACACACACACACACATATATATATATATATATATATATATATATATATATCATATATCAATCTCTCTCAATGGCACAGGACCTACTATTTAGCCCATAGCTAACGGAGAAGAGATTTGAATAATACATTTCCGAAGTGTATTTACGCGAGAAGGTAGAGAGATTGATAGATGTATACTTAATGAAATAGATAGATTGATAGATAGGTAGATAGATAAACTTATAGTGTGAGTGTCTTTAGTGCTTTCCTATATAAGGTAGTAATCGTTGTTTTTTTTTTACTCCCAACTATATATATAAAAGTGGCTATCAAAAAAAGTCTATTATTAATCTGAAGGAATCATTTCGTGAGTCGTAACACGTAACGTAAAAGTTTCTTCACTTTTTCATTCAATTAACTATCACTGTTATCATATAAAGATTCCGTGTATGATGTCTTCCATACATACATACATACATACATATATATATATATATATATATATATATATATATATATATATATATATATATATATATATATGTGTGTGTGTGTGTGTGTGTATGTGTCTGTCTGTGTGTGCACGCGCGTATGGTGGTGTGGTGGGACCTGAACATCGCTTCCAGAAAATGTTTTAAAAACAAAATAGAGACTGACATGTGAGCAGCGCCTGTGCGATTGGAGTGCTCGTGAAAATAAAATATGTCTCCTTTTCGATTTACAGCCATACGACTTTTCGGTCCGTCGGGAATAACACAAACTTATTGCTCCACTGGAACGAAATATTAGCCGCAGAAATCGAACTTCAGTCGATAGTTCTCATCCAGTTGTGTGCGCATCTCGTTCATCACTTCGATGTCCGGCATTGACAAAGGCTGTAAGATGATACAAAATTGCAATAGCCGCTTATGAGTCGCTATTTGTAGCACTGAAATCACGCGTTCCCATTTCAATCTTGACTAGATTTGCAGAGTAGTAGAAATATAAGATATCTTTATTTTATTATTTTTGTTCTCCGTAAGAATCATGTTGTAGGAAGATGACACTTGTTAATTCTATCTCGATCATGGCATTGCTCGGGGGTCCAGAAGTGAGCCTCAAGATATTTTATCAATTCCACTGTACTGAAGCGATTCATTATCGAAACACGCTACGCACAAAGCTTCTTAGCAGAGGTTTCTACTATCTGTACAATTGTAAGGATATTATGAAAAAATATTTTCATATAACGATTACTTAACGTTTGAACAGAGGGAACAGGTTACAGAAAATGATAAATTTAAATTTTATTAAAGGTTAGATGTTAAGAGCTACAAAGGACAGTAGGTTGTGGAAAGTTCTGATCGTTAACGTCCTGAAGGGAAACGGCACCTAGAAGAAGAAGAAGAAGGTGGAGGAGAAGATGAGGAGGAGGAGCAGGAGGAAGAGGAAAAGAAATAGGAGTAGAAGAAGTTTGTAAAGGAGAAGGTGAGGAGAAGAAGAAGATGGAGGAAGTGTAAGTAAGTAAGAAGAAGAATAAGGTGTTGGAGGAGGAAAATTAGGAGGAGGATAAGAAAAAGAAGAATAAAAAAGAGAAAGAGGAAGGGCGAAGAAAAAAGAAGGAGTGGGCGAGAACGAGGAGTGAGAAGAAGTAGTAAGAGAAGGAGGAGGAGGAAGAAGAAGAAGGTGAATAAGAAGGAGGAGGAGGAAAATGTGGAAGAAGAAGAAGAAGAAGAGGAGCAGTAGGAGCAAAAAACGAAAAGGTGGAGAAGTAAGAGTAGGAGGTGGAGAAGGAGGAGAATGAGAAAAAAGAAAGAGGAGGAGGAGGAAGAAGAAGGAGACAAAGAAGGAGGAAAATGTGGAAGAAGAAGAAGAAGGAGGAGGGGAAAAAGTAGGATAGGAAGACTAAGAAAAAAGAAGAGAAGAGGAGTAGAAAAGAGGTTGTATTTTTTCTTATTTACCTGTTTGGTAGTCACAGCCAATTTTGAAATTAAATTAGTTGCGCTCTTAAAATATCACTTATTTTAGAAAATATTTAAAAATATAGTTTAAATGCAGAATGAGTCCTAAAATGGCTTCAAAAGACTACACATTTCCGTTTTTTTTCTCTTACCTAGTTGTCCTTGTCACACAGAAAGGGGAATTATCCCTTGAGACATACATGTTCGTTTGAATTTCATTAAAGTTGTAAGTACATGTATGTTTCTATCTGTATATTTTATGGGACTTTACAATAAACACAGAAAGAATAATCTAAGCTAATCATCTAAACAATGTGATCAAAGACTATAAGAACAGAATGTGCTTTTTTATTGAGATCATAGTTTAGTGCAAATTGCAATATATCTTTTTTTAAAAACTTAGTAAGGACCTGGAAATCTCTAAAATGTCTCACATGAAGATATCAATAATTTCAGTTGAGGTCTCCCGGGTTGATTGGAAAAAAATCCGATATACTCACTGAAGGGATTCCTGGTAGGCCATGCCTTAAAGTAATACAAAAAATTGTACTCACACGTACAGTTCACACATTACGAAGAGCTTCATCTATGTAAAATATATGTGATCTTATGTTGTTTGATTTTTTTTCTTTTTACGAAAACGCTCAGTGGAAAATGTCGTGAAGACATTTCTGAACTCAGGTCTCTGGCTGGAATCCGGAAAGAAATGGGTATACAACACGAATCAAAGGAAATAATAATAATAATAATAATAATAATAATAATAATAATAATAATAATAATAATAATAACCGCCCAGATATTGTTATTAAAGACCACAAACAAAAACGGTGTCTCCTTATTGATATGGCAGTCCCTGCTGACTGCAATGTATCTTTGAAGATATTCAAAAAGCTGTCAAAATACAAGGACCTTGAAATAGAAATCGCGAAAATGTGGCATATGGGAACATCAACAATCCATGTTGTAGTTGGAGCCCTAGGACTGGTTGGAAAAGATTGCAGTAGACTAATTGAAGGGATTCCTGGAAGTCCATGCCTCAAGGAGATACAAAAAATTGTTCTGACAAGTACAGCCCTCACTTTATGAAGGGCTTTATCTATGTAATTTTTATTTTGTTTTATTTTATTTTATTTTTATTTTTTTGTTAGTGAAAAGTGTCATGGTGCCATTTATAACCTTAGGTCCCTGGGTGGGACCCGGAAAGAAATGTGTAAACGCCAGAAAGCAAAGAAAATAATAATAATAATAATAATAATAATAATAATAATAATAATAATAATAATAATAAAATGCAGGATCTGCGGAAAATATGATGAAACTGTCGGCCATATTAGTTCAGGATATCCGGAATTAAAAAAATGAATATACCCACAGGCATAACAAGGTAGCACCATAAATCCACTGGAAGATATTCAAGAAGCACAAAATCGAAACAACTGAGACATGGTATGAGCGCCAACCAGACAGTTACACAAAATAACGATGCAACTATCCTCTGGGACATGTCAGTTTAAACTGACAGGAAAATAAAAGCCAACAAACCTGATATTATCATTAAAGACAAGACTTTTAGGAAGAGTACGCTTATTGACATAGTAGTACCATCTGAGAGAAACAACTCCAGGAAAATTATCGAGAAATTGTCAAGATTGAAGGACCTGGAGATCGAGATTAACAGGATCTGGGGAATGAAGACTCAGACTGTACTAATAGTAATCGGAGAACTGGGCCTCGTGGGAAAAGGAATGGACAATTTTACTAACACTGTCCCAGGTAACATCAACCTACTAGTCGCCCAGAAGATCTCCCTTCTAGAAACATCTCATATACTAAGAAAAGTGCTATCAATTAAATGACGACTCCCCTGTAGGGCCAAAGGACCATAGTTTGAATCCGGATCTACAGGATATAAAATAGGAAACATAACATACACAGATAGTGTTAATAATAATAATAATAATAATAATAATAATAATAATAATAATAATAATAAAAAGAAGAAGAAGAAGAAGAAGAAGAAGAAACAAAAAGAAAATGCCAAAATGAAGAAAATGAAGAAAAAATATCAACAACAACAAACCCAGCAAAAACAAGAAATAGAATCATTTTTTTTTGTTTATTATTATTATTATTATTATTATTATTATTATTATTATTATTATTATTATTTCCTTTGATTTCTGGTGTGTACATATTTCGTTCCGGGTCCCGCCCAAAGACCTAAGGTTAGAAAAAAAAAAACACACACACATTTTACATTTTACATAAATAAAGCTCTTCATAATTTATGGGTTGTACTCGTGAGAACAATTTTTTTTTGTATTTCTTTAAGGCATGGACTTCCAGGAATCCCTTAAATGAGTCTACTGGAATCTTTTCCAACTAATCCGAAGACTCCAACTACAACAGGTATTGTTGATGTTCCCATGTGCCACGTTTTAATGATTTCGATTTCAAGGTCCTTGTATTTTGATAGCTTTTTGAAGATCTTCAAAGATACATTGCAGTCTGCAGGGACTGCTATATGGAGGCACTTTTTTTGTTTGCGGTCTCTAATAACAACGACTGGGCGGTTATGTTTGATTGTTCTGCCTGTGTGTAATGTGTAGTCCCATAAAATGTTATTATTATTATTATTTCCACTTCTTTCTGGTAATTTCTCATTTTCAAGATATTGTATTATGGGTGTCTTTCCATCAAATGGTACACCTAATAAATATCCCCTTTCGTAGACAGTATTGACTTCTGAAGAGAAGGGATGAGGAGCTTTATTCATATTTTTTTAATATAAGATTTTAAGTTCGTTGTCATAGACCCCCAAAGGCCGAAATGATAACTCTGGCAATAGTGACACGTATCGCTCACATTCTAGTAATTTCACTCCTGAAGTCGGTCTTTTTCATATGCTTGTAAATTTCTTCGATGTTATGGTCACCAGGAACAGCGTATCGATTATTATTATTATTATTATTATTATTATTATTATTATTATTATTATTAACATGAAAAATCCTTAACACTGTCAATATTTAATATGTCATATCTGATATTTGATTTAAGTATTTCGTATGGAATGCGAAGTTTTTGTCGTTTTAAAAGTAGTCATGCTAATAAGCAGGTTTAAAGGTAATAACTAGTTATTATTTTTCTTTTTATTCAATGAAAAGGGTACTTCATTTACACTGAGACAATATTTTCAGCTTGTTTTTGTTTTGTTTTTTTTTGTTTTTTTCATTTTCACGCTATAAAATATTCTTAATGTGATTAGTGTGATTTTAACCGTGATCTCTGGAAATGAGATCCATCCCAATATTGCAGTACCTTCTGGATCCAAATAGCTCTATTAAGATCAGATTGTGGATATCAATATTCATTAGTCTAAAAAATGGCTGAACAAAACAACTAATGTTAAGCAACTGATTAATTCTTCTTTTTCGTGTTTATCGATAAATGAAAGTTCAGTACATTTTTTTTTCTACTCATTTTTAGCCATGGCTTACCCTTATAAAATAACGAACCTAGTAATTAATTCTGCGATAAATATTAACATTATTTATCCTATTTATATTCGAACTGTTGTCCTCATCTTTGTTGTTTTTACCATCAAAGTTTCAGCCGTTGCACGCTCCACCCTTCCTCGGGTGTATATCGATTTGGGTAACCTACTGGAATTTCTGAACTGAACACTTTATATAATCTACAGGGTTGACTGTTCTCGTACCACGGCTCATGTCTAGAGATATTGACTAAATCTTATTTTATTTGATGCTGTTCAGTGATAGTTCGCCCGTTTCTACTGATTGCAAGTACGCACTCCCCACTTCAGCGATTGAACACACGATTACTATGTTACCAAATTCACAAACCACTGTTCTTATCTGTTAGGCCATTATCCTGGAGAATGGTCGAAACATTACGATAACAACAACAAAGATGAGGACAATAGTCCGAATATAAATATTTTAAATAATGATAACACCTCATCCCAGAAACTAAACAGAAGACAATTGGGTGATAATAACAACAAAGATGAGGACAATATTATATGAAAGTTAACTGGAAAGCAAGTAGACCGAGAGAAGAATATAGTTACATGGAGTAATTTCGATCTAGTTGTTTTATTAGGTTGTTGCAAAAATAATGTCGTTTTCTCACATAATGTTGAACGTCAAAAACGACATTATTTTTGCACCAACCTAATAACTAGAGTTATGACTATTTGTCATATAGGAAGTAAATGAGTAATTACAGACACATTTAATGAAATTTTAAAGACACATCAACAACTCCCTATGGGTCATTTAATACCGAAATCTAATTTTCTTGTGAGATTTGAAGTGATAAAAATATATTTCATTCTGCTTTCACAATTGGATACATGGTAAATGATACTCACCTTTTATGCCTATACATGTTTGTGTGAATATAATTACTAGAGGCGGTGATATGTGTTTTATGTTGTATTTTTGTTGAAGTTATATTTTGGAATACAGTTTGATTTCTTTAACGAAGTGTAGGATATTATATGGATCAATATTACGAGAGAATTCTTTCATGCTGAAAGATGTATTGTTGGTAATTTTAATGCTGCTAATTTTGTATATAAAATGTATTGCTGGTATTATTGCTATAAAAATGAATTTTTATGAATGATATTTTTTGTGGGAGGGTCACTATTTGCTGATATCTTAACCCACTGCTACCAGGCCGGTTCAGGATGGACATGAGAACAACAGCAATTCCAAACTCCTCAAAACCTCCAATCTCTCGATCAAATGAATTGTTGCCGGATGCAGTTTAATCGTCATACCTAGTGTCATGGGAACTTACCCATAATAATAATGGACTATTCCTGACATTATAAATACTGCTCCTCTCAAGAGGTATCAGGAAATTGTAAGACGACGAGAGATAATTGAGAGCATATTGTAAGGACATTGGAATAGTGATACTTGTCGAGACAACATAGTTTACTCTAACTTAATCTGATAGTCATTACTAATACTTCTACTTCTTTGTATTATATTTCTGTTGTAATATATCTTTGTATTCTATACCTGTGTTTGTGTTATTCTTTCATTGTTTCTAAGCTTGGACCATCACTGTGGTACAAGGAACTTGGACCATAACACTTAGGACTATTGGAAAAAGTAACTCCGAAATCTGAAGGTAAGTTGGTATAGCAAAATATGCCTTTCTCAAAGCTGATTGCTGATTGATTCGATTTCTACAGTATATTAACCCTTTTAATTGAAGCCAGAATTCTGGAATCGAAAGAGACATGATCGCTCTATTGTGTATCGCGTATGTCACTTGTTTAACTGATAGAAACTCAGCTTCTACTTTAATAATATTGCATAGAAATTAACGGCAAAATAGTAATCATCAAGTGGAATAAAATCCTGTTGAATCTTATCAGATCTCTTCTTTAAGTTAGAAAACTATTTTAACAAAACTTTAATCACCGATGTGACAAAAAGTTACAAAATTTACTAGAATAAAGCTGCACGTTTTAACAATGAGCTATGGTTGCATACAAAAGAAAAAATGATCATAAAAAGAACAAAACAGTCGACTAATTATAACTAATAAAAGTTGCAATACATCTTCATTGTCGAATTGAGAAAGCCAGTCATTGAAAAGTGGCAGCGGGAAAATAGCGGAAGAAATAACTCGTCGTTGTATGTGGTGGGGAGGAGGTTGTTGTTAATGTCTATTGACTCGGACTGCCAGAGGCCTGAATTAATCACTGGTCTCTGCATTAACAAATAAAGGTTTTTAAAAACTTAATTGCATTAGAAAAAAAAAAAAAAATTTCACTTGAATTATTTTTTAAGTAAAAAATAAGATAGGAAACTATACTGATTTTGCCGTTTGATTAAATTGTGAAAATGATATCTTTATAAAACACAGACATAAGACTAATCCCTATAAATGGGGTTAATTTATTGTTTAGGTTCATTTTGAAATCAGTGAATTAAAGAAATTATCTCGGTTACCGATATTTGTTAAATATAGATAGATTAGCACTTTTCAGAGGCCCAATATATCGGGTTGCAAGATCTAATACTTTCGGTGCAATTTCGTACACATTGCCATGAGAGTTTCTATTACTTGGCACATCTATCTATCTATCTATCTATCTATCTATCTATCTATCTATCTATCTATCTATTTATCTATCTATCTATCTATCTATCTATCTATCTATCTATCTATTAGGTTGGTGCAAAAATAATGACGTAATAATGTCGATTTTGACATTAAAAAATACGTCAAAAAACGACATTACTACGTCATTATTTTTGCACTAACCTAATATCTATCTATCTATCTATCTATCTATCTATCTATCTATCTATCTGTTCATACCTATCTATCACAATTCGATCATTATATATGTATGTATATATGTATATATGTATGCATGTATCTATTTATCTATCTATCCCAGTGCGTACAGTATGTATGTATGTATGTATGCATGCATGCATCTATCTATCTATCTATCTATCTATCTATCTATCTATCTATCTATCTATCTATCTATCTATGGAATGGGGTGCATTATCTATCTATCTATCTATCTATCTATCTATCTATCTATCTATCTATCTATCTCAGTCCGTCCATTATCTATCTATCTATCTATCTATCTATCTATCTATCTATCTATCTATCTATCTATCTTAAGTGTTGTGATGACCTTTCCTTGATGGTACCAAGACTTCATGGATTTAAGTGCAGTACTTGATTGGCTGCTAGGTCTCATAATTTTAAAGTTAAAATGGCTACATATAACCGTCAGTTCTATGTTAACAGTTTCTTCTATCGCAATTTTTGCTTGTGGAAATCTCTTTCGGCTTCTTGCTTTCCAGTCAAATTTCGTCTTAAAAAATCAAATGCAATGTCAATGGTTATCTTTATATTTCTTATTCCCTAACTGTCCTCTTTTCTTAATAACATTTAACTGGTAATTGAATCACTAACAAAGATCTGTACGAAATAAAAGAGACCACATCCGCTGTGGACTTTCCTTCTAAAATGGAGAGTAACAGGTGGAGAAAACGATGACATAAGAGGTAGACGAATTCGAACAAACTTTTGAGGAAAGTTCTATTAATACCGGTATTAGTGACATTTTTAGCGGATTGACGAACCTATTATGACGTATTAATGTCTTTTTATGATGTTAAAAAATATGTCAAAAAACGACATTATTACGTCATTATTTTTGCACCAACCTAATACTTAAAAAAAAATCATATTATAATAGTAATAGAAAATCATTAATATATTGTCACAACAATCCTTAGTTGTAAAATTGCTATTAAATACACATTTGCATTTGAATATTTTAAAGATCTTTTTTCTCCATTCTTACTGTATTATTCAGTTCTCGCCTAGGCCGTCTGACGGATACCAATGTGAATTGAAATGTATAATCGCCGGCAAATTCTCCCTGGAATATAATATTAATCAGAAAAGGCAAATCGTTAACATTTTGTCGGTACTGAGTGGCCAACTGGCATGTCAATACAGGAAAACGTCTATCATCGCGGTTATCCATTAAGAGATGGCCACTATATCAACATTCTTCATGTCAGTTACGATATCAATGTTTCTTTTGATAAAGAGATCAAGTGAAACCTTAATACGATGTCCTAAATAGATTTCTGTCTCCCCCTAACAAGATAAGCATTCGAGTGCTGTTTCCATCGGCATCTACCTACCTACCTACCTACATTATCTATCTATCTATCTATCTATCTATCTATCTATCTATCTATCTATCTATCTATCTATCTATATATATATATATATATATATATATATATATATGATTATTCAAATCTACAATACTCTATTCATCATCATCGTCAACATCTGTCTCTATATACATTTACATAAACACACACATATACGAACACATAGACGCGCGCAACCACACACATATATACATATATGTGTATGTGCGGAAATATATATATATATATATATATATATATATATATATATATAAAAATACATAAACATTGTAGTTAGACATTATATATGTTCATGTATCTATATTTCCCAGCTCTTATATATACCCTGTATCTCACTGTATATACATGCTTACACACACACACACACACACACACACACACACACACACACACACACACACACACACACACACATATATATATATATATATATATATATATATATATATATATATATATATATATATATATACAAATTAATCAGTTAATTTATAATATTTATGCTCAGTAAATTTACATTGAGCACTGTTTAGTAAAAATAAAAAAAATAAAAAATATCAATAAGAACACTGGATTATATATCTTACTCTTCTTGCTTTTTTATTATAATATATATATATATATATATATATATATATATATATATATATATATATACATATATATATATATATATATACATACACACCTTTGTTCATGTCAATAACCAGACACTACTTATACTTTGTTCCCTCCAAATCTATCTATCTATCTATCAATATGTATTCGTGTATGTATGTTTGCGTTTGTATTCACATATTTCTATTGTCTTTCTGATAATAACACAATTTCACGGAATTATAGTCAATCAAAAAGAATTTTGTTTGAAAAACTAGACTCAATACAAAAAGAATTTGTTGAAGAACCTGTCCATAAATTGACCTACTTTTCTCATTAAATAGTTTCGAAGAATAAAAAAAAACGTGTAATTGTTAAATGCTATTTTAATATCGATCCGGCTAATCGAAGAATTTGCCGCTGAATGGAGACAGAACAAATAAAACGAATTGTTTTCTCTTTTGTTTTCAGTGAATCGATTGTTCAAATTCGCATTTTGAAGTTTTTCAAATTCACTTTTGGGAATTATTTCGAATCAGTTTGATAAAATAATTAATTTTTTTCTTGAATGAAACAAACTGTTATTATTGAAACTATATGCAACATCGAACCACCGTCTACCTATACAATCATGTTTTCACACACACACACACACACACACGCACACACACTTACACACACACATATATATATATATATATATATATATATATATATATATATATATATATATATATGATGTGATGATTTATTAAATAGGTCAATGGCTGGTCCGTAACCCTTCCCACGCTTTTAAGTATTTTAATAAAAATATATTTAAAATTATGCCTATCTTTCCCTTCCTTCTCTAATTTCGACCATATCTGTCGTCCTACCCCTCTCTATATCACCTTACATCAATTTTAAAACTACCCTTCAAAAGTATATAAAAATAATACGTAAATTTATATACTTTCATGAGATCGCTAAAAACAGAGCATAGCATGATGAAAATGACGCCAAAGTTGATAAAAACAAAATTCTAGCGTCTAAATGCTTATGTTATTATTGAGAGGAAAGATCAAAGTATTTTTTAATTATTTTAAAAAAATTTTCTTTCTTTTTAGAACATTGTAAATTTTGATTAAAAAAACCTTGTTTCTCTTTGTATCGGCCGAACCAATAAAATAACATAAAATTTTAGCGCTTTTTTCCTGTATGACACACATTAATTTGGAAAAATTAAAATAATTGTCGGATTTTAGCGAAACATTCAGAAACTATTCACAAATGATGGAACTTATTATAAATATCTTTTATTTTAGTAAAGTCATGGCAGAATTTTTTTTTCATATGTATTAACCCCTCTAATTGTACGAAAACTCTATAATTTCAATGTCGAGGAGATTAATGATTATATTAGTTAAAAGCACAATGCTTTGAGGAAACCAAATCATGTTTTTTTTTTTTAGATAGAACACCCCTACCTGAAAACCTCTCTGAAGTGTAACATATAAAACTCAATAAAACAAAAATATTATATAATTTCAAAAGCTTTTAATAGCTTTTATTTATTTCAATGAACATGGAAAATACTGTCTGAAAGCAAAAAGATATTTCGATGAAAAATGAATTTGTAAAACAATTATTTGTTATTTATGAAATATTTTTTATTTTTACATTATGTTGCTAATTCTTTTAAAATTAGGGAAAAGTTTGTAGAAATTAACGAATGTTGTTATTAAGTAAATATATATTACAGATTATAAATTCCAAAGCTTATTACAAACTAACGAGAGCACGTATATTATAAAAATTAATTTGTGTCAATAATTTTTACC
The DNA here is from genome assembly GCA_963932145.1 of Acanthosepion lycidas. Lineage (NCBI taxonomy): Eukaryota > Metazoa > Mollusca > Cephalopoda > Sepiida > Sepiidae > Acanthosepion > Acanthosepion lycidas. The sequence continues at coordinate 86,260,344 of OZ010598.1, read as the reverse complement.
AATGAAATCTACGGAAGCCGGAAGTATCATGCGTGCAATAAAAAAAAAAAAAAAACGTCAGCAGTGCAGCACTTGTATCTTAATTTTTTTTTTATAGTATTTATAATTTCTCCAGATAGTATCAACAAACTTATGGCACAGTACTTAAAAAAAAAAAAAAATTGAAATGGCGAAAGTTATTTTACTTTAATTATTACAAGGTACTACTTAAGCAGGTCCGCTTAAAAAAATTATGTCAATTCTGTCCTTCCGTATGAGAACTCGAATCTCACGTCAGCTGTCAATAATTTATAGACGGCATCACTCAGCACCTCTCAATTGCGATGATGTTGAGATCGGCTCTCTTTTATCTTAAAAAACATTTTGCTACGAAGAAAGTAAGTAAAAGTTTCTTTCAAAATATTCTAAATAGACTTCAAATTTTCTAAATTTCTTCGAATAAATATTGAAATACGTATAATTAATTTTTAAACGAATTTTAAACGAAGAATTTAACTCATTTTTCAAAATTTAAAATAAAATGGCTTTTATCGAGTTTTTTTCGTTATTTCGTAAACAAGATTATAAGTAAAATTTCGGACACGCTAAGAATGAGTAAAAAAATTCCAAAAATATTAAAAAAATGCTTTAGTGTTTCTTCTCAATAATGAAATATACATTTAACACGAAGAAAAATTTTTTCATTAATTTTCAGGTCGTTCTTTTCATGCTATCGATTTTCA
>OZ010598.1:86209622-86254622 GCA_963932145.1 Acanthosepion lycidas | reverse complement strand
ATATATATATATATATATATATATATATATATATATATATATGTTATAAAAATGAATATATATATATATATATATATATATATATATATATATATATATATATATATATATATATATATATATATATATATATATATATATATATATATATATATATATATATATATATATATATATATATATATATATATATATATATATATATATATATATATATATATATATAGAGAGAGAGAGAGAGAGTTATCTCTTCTGTCGTATTCAACGTATGAGGTTCAAGCAGCTCTGTTCCTAGGAACTGACAGCTAGACACCAACACATATGATTTATTTATAGTTCTGTAGGATTTGTGCAAAACCAACTACACTTTTTGCAAGGCCGAATACAGAGACCTGGTGCACTAAGTGCCACAGTGACTCCAAACGACCCTTCGCAGGTTTTGAATTCAGAGTTGTCCTTCTCTTAGACCAATCACCATCCAAGACTATAGAACCCAGTCTGTCCTGCTATTTGCCCATAGCTGGAGAAGAAGAGGATTAATTTATTTTCCAAGGTTATTAGCACATAAGTGAATGTAATGGATTCGACTTGAATTCGAACTCGGCTCTCCAGTTCCTCAATTGAAATATATTAGTGACATATTGTAAATATATTCATTAGAGTCTAAAGACTTGGGGTCAACCACTTGATATCCCAGAATCCCCAAAACTGTTAAATATTGCATGATTTTTCCAAATTAATTTGCAGCATACTGCCATACACCTATTCTTGTACGATCAATGAAGTTAAGCAACGGCGAGTCTGGTCATAACCTAGATGGGTAACATCTTGGGTGTACCTAATGTTGTAAGAGTCTCTTCTATCTAGATGGGCGACCCCTTGAGAATACCAGGTGATGTAAGACTGGGCGTGTGGGTAGGGCAATGGATAAGGGGTCGGAAATATTCATCGCTCTGCTGAGTTACAGTTCTAATTTTGTTCGTTATATACATTTACACATAAATACTATTTGGATAGATATAAATCTACCTCTTTTGGGCCCTGCTATGGGTTAATTATTAAGATTTGGAACACTAAATACTTATCTTAAAAAAATATCTTACAATCTAAAAATATTTCGTGGCATTAAAAACTTGCAAACGATTGATAAGCTGTAAAAAGCGAATCACTTAAATCAAACCATCCCGTTTCCCGCTATTCATATACACACGCGCGTGAAAAATCTTGCAAGTTGACTCTACCTACCTTTTTTGCTTTTGATAGGATAGCGGACTTCAATTCCTGTTGGGCTCGTTATTTACGTGCAAATACGATTGCCGATGATATGAACACACCTCTGCTGTCCCAGCTATGGGTTAAGTAGGAAGACTTGTATCACTAGTTCATTATTCCCAAACAAACAACCGAAAAATATTTTCTGGTGTTAAATATTCTGCAGAGGATCGATAAAGCCTAGGAAACTATTCAATGAATGGAAATTAATTTACGAGCTCACTTTTGGCTAGAGGTTATATATTTTTTCCTGAGATTTTAATAATAATAATAATAATATTAATAATAATAATAATAAATGAACACCACCCAGACCTGATTACGGAGATAGGAACTGTTACAATTCTATGGGACTATACAATACATAATGACAGAAAAAAAATCAAAGCTAACCGCCCAGACATTGTTATTAGAGATCACAGACAAAAAAGTGCCTCCTTACTGATATGGCAGTCCCTGTAGACTGACAATGTATCTTTGAAGATATTCAAAAAGCTGTCAAAATGCAAGGACCTTGAAATCGAAATCTCGAAATTGTGGCATATGGGAACATTAACAATTCTTGATGTAGTTGGAGCCCAAGGATTGGTTAGAAATTATTCCAGTAGACTAAGTGAAGGAATTCCTGGAAGCCCATGACTCAAAGAAATACAAAAAATTGTTCTCACAAGTACAGCCCACACTTTAACAAGGGCAGATTTTAGTTACTTCCTCCACACAACAACAAGGGCAGATTTTAGTTACTTCCTCCACACAACAACAAGGGCATATTTTAGTTACTTCCCCCACACAACTCTAAAATAATTGACATCCTAAAATAAAGTGTTAAATAGTTTCAGCAACCTAGCTTACTGTCAATTAAACCAAAGTTGGTAGAAAACTTAAGTTACTTCAAATTGTTGTGGCCAGATATGATCCAATTTAGAGTGATTCTAATTTCTTTTAATTTATTGCCTTATTAAATCATATAATTAAAAATTCCAACCACGTATCCTCAGTATCTTTATAATGAACTGAACCTGTGAGCAAAGACGAGGTTTTAGAGAAAATGAGAACGAAAAGGAAACTTATATTTAACATCAGGATGAGACATTTGAAATTTCTACAGAAGGATGCTAAGGATACCATGGACCGAATCTGTGAGTAGCAACGAGGTTTTAGAGAAAATGAAAACAAAAATGAAAATTATACTTAACATCAGGAAGAGAGAATTGAAATTTATGGAGAACGTAACGAGGAAGGAGGACTTAGAACATCTGATACTCACAGGACAGATTGAGAGCAAGAGAGACAGGAAAACAGTGCGTAAATACAGAAAGATGCTGAGGATAACATGAACCGAACCTGTCAGTAACGACAAGGTTTTAGAGAAAATGAAAGCAAAAAGGAAACTTAATACTTAACATCAGGAAGGGACAATTGAAATTTCTACAGAAGGATGCTGAGGATACCATGGACGAAACCTATGAGTAACGACGAGGTTTTAGAGAAAATGGAAACAAAAAGGAAACTTATATTTAACATCAGGAAGACACAGTTGAAATGTCTACGGAAGGATGCTGAGGATACCATGAACCGAATCTGTGAGTAACAACGAGGTTTTAGAGAAAATTAAAACAAAAAGGAAACTTACACTTAAAATAAGGAAGATAGACATGAAATTTATGGAACACCTAATAAGGAAGGAGGGCTTAGAAAATAAGATACTCACAGGGCAGATTGAGGGCAAGAGAGACAGGAAAACAATGCGTAAAAACTTGATGAGTTAAATGGATGGTAGAACAGGGTTTGGGAGAAGAAAAAAAAAGCCAAATCTTATTAAGAACTATTAGGTTGGTGCAAAAATAATGACGTATTAATGTCGTTTTTTGACGTATAACGTCAAAAAACGACATTATTACGTCATTATTTTTCCACCAACCCAATATAAGGAACAAGAAAATATGGAGAGCCATGATCACCTGCATCCTGAAGGAACACGGCACATGAAGAACAAGTAAAACTTGTTTATACTGTTCGACTAGATTTCGTCTCCTAATACGATTCAAAAATTTATTTATCCTTACACATTCTTTTGATATTCGACTCTACAAAAATTGATTACTTTCTCGTTCCAATTTCTGTTATTATTTCAAAAGCAAATCGCAATTTGAGAACTAATTCTATGTTCTAGAGATTCTCTCTAAGTGTGCTTTCAATTCAAGACTCTCTTTGAACATTGATTCTTTTATTTCAAATATATTATTCCTTTTTCTTTTTCGATTGTGCACCATGTAGTCTGCAAGTCGTGTCTATTTCTGTCCAATTTAAGTCGGCAATTGTAGAGGTGTCTGGAGGAAACGACAAAACCTGATGTTCATAATCTTAACCCAGTCACCTAAAACACAATTAACTCGTCAAAAAGCATAAAAGCAAAGTTTTTTCTTTCTTTTTTTTTCGTACAAACATTTCACTCAGCGTCGAAACCAAAAACTTAAATATAGCAATGCACATTCAGATTAAATCTACGCCCGTAATTAAGCGTAATTCTTTTCCACTATGAAAAATCGAAAGAAAAAAAAAATACTGAATCGCTATTTAATTATTGTTCTCTTTCTGTAGACAACAATTTTATTTTCCCTTACATTTTGTCTCGTCGTCTACATAAAGTCGTACAAATTCGCACGGATGTTGTCAAGTACTGAACCAGTGTCATAAGTAATTTTCGGTTTTGGGAGCCAAATATAATGTCAAATATATCATTCAAACTAACCGCTTCTAAAATATATCATAACAGGCGATGAAAAGTGGGTTGCTTACGACAATGTTCAATGAAGTATACCGAGAGCATAAACATCCAAGACGACCTCCATATCTGCGTTTCATGGAAGAAAGTTAATTTTGTGCACATGGTTGGAGAGTCGGGGTATGATTCGATACGTAGCAACAATTCATTGCAAATAATGGTGGAGATAAAACTGTATAAATGAGCAAAAAGGAAATTATTTATAACTCAGTAATATATAAGATTGTTCGGAAAATAATGTCCGTTATTAAAATAAAGTTTTGTACCTGAATTAATGTCTTTAATCTGTTTCTCACATCGATTTACAAAATTATTCATGTCTAAAACAAAACTTAAAACATTTGGACGTCAAAAAATCTTTGAGCATAGTTAGGACGCCAAATCTTTCAATATGGTTTGGACGCCAAAAATATTTGAATGGAGTTTGGACACCAAGAAATCTTTGAATGTAGTTTGGACGGCAAAAAATGTTTGAATGTATTTGGGACTCCAAGAAATCTTTGAATGTAGTTTGGACGGCTAAGAATCTTTGAATGTAGTATGGACGCCAAAAAATCTTTGAATGTAGTTTGGACACCAAGAAATCTTTGAATGTAGTTTGGACGGATAAAAATCTTTGAATGTAGTTTGGACACCAAGAAACCTTTGAATGTAGTATGGATGGCTAAAAATCTTTGAATGTAGTATGGACGCCAAAAAATCTTTGAATGTAGTTTGGACACCAAGAAATCTTTGAATGTAGTTTGGACGGCAAAAAATCTTTGAATGTAGTGTGGACACCAAGAAATCTTTGAATGTAGTTTGGACGGCTAAAAATCTTTGAATGTAGTTTGGACACCAAGAAATCTTTGAATGTAGTTTGGACGCTAAAATAATCTTTGAGTGTAGATTCTGCATCTTATTTCCTACAGAATTTCTTTTGGCTTCAAAATGTCAAGATGTTTGAAAAATGAGATTGATTGCAATACATACGCAAATGACAGCTAAAACACCTCCCTCCCTAAATGTACAAACAAAACATACAGGTACATGCTGGGATTTCTTCCTAGTCAATAAAATAGGCCACTTCTTAGTCTCATGGATATCATTCTGTTTTTATTTGAAGACACAAAGCTACGATCGCTTGTGTGTATCCCGGTTATGTATTAACACAATTTTTTAACATTTTGCTTTATTACCGTTGATTTGCCTTGAATGTATTGTTTGCTCAATGTTAATTTTGTCCTATTCTTTTCTTTTTCTTGTTAGTTTTTTTTTTTTTAAACGGAAGTGAAACTCATCGATTAAGCAGTACCGGTAGGATTATGGATTATTTGCATTTCATACAGTTGCTCATATTAAAATTCGGGAGTTTTTTTTCTGTTCAGAAATATGTAATTATAAACGCCACTGATGCACAACAAGACAATCATTAGTAATCTTCTGTAGGTGCAATTTCCGTTTTGGAAAGGTTTTAGGCCATTCTTCATGATCAAGCCATTAAAGCCGATTGTTTACAATTGCCATAAAGGATCCATTTGACGTAACAAGTAACCTTACTAACAAGACATGCAGATTGGAATTTCGCATTGAACAGATATCAAAACGTCAAAAATTTTCACTTGAAAGTCAAAAAGTCAGAGCCTTTTATCTTGCCAATTTTTTACTACTGGTCAATATTGTTGAAATACTGACACCCATATTCGAGACAATTATCCACTTTTGTTTGATTTGTGCTTTAAGATAACGATTATCAAATGTAGACTGACATCCTCTACCACCTTGTTATTAAAGACTCGTCTCCCCAGTGTGGAACTTCATATGCCACCACCGTAATATTCGATTACAAATGGATCCTTCACCCCATGCTCAGTTACTTTTGGCAGCAGTTTGAGAAACATTATGAGTAAGCAGTAATTCAGTTATTTTTTTTCATGATAAAGATGATAGTTCTATAATATTTTAAGTTCAGCAAAAGTAGTTATACAGCAATGAAAAAGAAAACATATACACAAAACGTATAGTTTCATTATACAAACATCAATAATAAGATATCTTTGGTGCATACCTACTTTTTCAGCCACTTGTATTTAACTACGACATATTTCTCATAAAATAATATCAACATATTCTGTTCAGTATAGCGTATCATAAACTGATGTCATTCAAATGTCTGGAATTCGTTACATATTTCTGTGGCTTATAATATTTGAATTGATTTATAGGAATTATTATTCTTATTACTTCAAATATTATAATAGATACTTCGTGTTTGAGATTATTCTTCAGGATTTAGAGTCCAAGGTAATGCTTGCGTCAATGTGTTAATATTGGTCGGGATTACACGTGGGTCTACATGCAAACACAGCTGCAACTTATACTTGAGGCTATAGTTAAACACTGGTTATGTTTACACTTGAGGCTATAAGTAAGAATTAGTCGGGTATAAACTATCTATAGTTAACCTTTATCATAAAAGACAGGTAAACAAATTGGATTTAGACTTGACGTTATATTTAAACACTAGTCGTATTTATACTTGAGGCGACAGGTAGGAATTGGGCGGATATGTACTATATAAAGTGAACATTGGTCGGGTTTTATCATAAAAGACATTGGTTGATCTGCACAGGAGACTTTAAGTAAACATAAGTTGGATTTCTACTTGAGTCTATATTGAAACACCGGTCCTTTTTACAGCTGAGGTTACAGGTCAGACTTGCCCGATTTTGTACTGTATTGAGTGAACATTGATCAGATTGTTTCATTAAGGCTAAACATAGGTTGGATTTATACTTGAGGCTATAGTTAAACACTTGTGTTTATACTTAAAGCTACAGGTAAGAATTGGGTGGGTACATACTATACAAAGTGAACATTAGTCGAGTTTTATCATAAATGTCATTAGTTGGTTTGTACTAGAGGCTAGTAAACAGTTTGGATTTATGTTTGAGGTTATACTTAAACACTTTTCGTGTTTATACTTGAGGCTACAGGTAAGAATCGGTCGGGTATATACTATATGAAGTGAACATTGGTCAGATTTTATCGTAAAAGATATTGGTTGGTTTGCACATGAGGCTATCGGTAAACATGTGTTGGATTTATACTTGAGACTATATTTAAACACTGGTCCTCTTTACAGCTGAGGTTACAGGAAAGACTTGCTTGAGTATATACTATATAAAGTGAATATTGGTTGGATTTTATCGTAAAAGACATTGGTTGGTTTCCACTTGAGGCTATAGGTAATCATGGGTTGAATTTATACTTGAGACTATATTTAAACACTTGTGTTTATACTTGAGACTACAGGTAAGAATTGGGCGGGGATATACTATACAAAGTGAACATTGGTCGGATTTTATCGTAAAAGCATTGGTTGGTTTGCACTTGAGGCTTTAAGTAAACAAATGTTGGATTTATACATGAGTCCATAGAGAGCAATTATTATGATTTATATTTAACTCTACAACAGACTGTAAAATAACTGCTTTTAGTTGGAGTTTGTCTTTTTTTCATTGTATGCAGTCGGTGTAATTCAGAGCTCGCCGGTAAGGGATCAGAAAGGACCGAATTCATTAAACGTGTGAATTGTTCCTTTAGATGTATTGGTTTACTAGCCTATAGGGAATATGGTCTCAAAAATCTCCCATATACTTGCTTCGTGAGTTTTATTCTGGAACGAGGCATAGGTGGTAGGGTACCTGTTGAGGCTGAAACTAACGAATGCGTCTACAAGGTCAGTTTGACAAGAAGAAACGAAAGATTATTCTTGGGAAACTAAGGTTAACAAAATTCCAGAGAAAGTAATTTGCTTATCTTCTTTCGACATCAAACACCCAAACTGTAATAAGAAGTACAAGTCCAAATCTTTCAATATCAGTAAATCGAATCAGATAATCCACTGTTTTGTCGGATTATGTCTGTGACTGGATTAGCGTTAACATCCCAAAAACTCAGAACAAGGCCCGAGGGTTACTCGAGGTAGAGTTATACATTAAGGGGTAGTTTATAAATATAGAAGGGTAAGATAACGGTTAACTCGAGATTTGAACAGGTGAACATTGTTGTGATCAGGGAAACATCCTCTTGGGAGTCTGTTCCACAGGGCAGTGGTTCGCGGGAAGAAGCTGTTTGAGTTAACTTACTTCTCGCTGATGGAATACGGACGGAATTTGGGATGTTTACGACAATATAAGTGGTATGGCCGGCCATCAGCGTGAAGGTTAGACCTGGTGAAACCAAGAAATGTAGTTCGTCTGAGAACTTTCCTTGGTAGTAGCGACAGAGCAGTGAGAGACTCAACACATCAACCCTGTGAGAGAGACATTGGAGTATGGAAAATAATTCATCTCCGTCAAGTATTCGAAGACGCTTTTGAACTCTCTCAATACTGAAAAGTGAGGACCGGTATGCCGACCGAAATATGACAACAGTACACCATTTTGGACCCAATCCGACTCTTTTAAAGGTAGAAGATAGTATGAGGAGTCAGGTACTTACTGGAGCGGTACATGGCGTCGATCATTTTACCTGTATCTTTAGCGATGGATTTTATATAAGAGTCCCACTTGTGGTCGGCTGTGAGTTTGAGGCCCAATAGTCTCTCAAAACACAATGCCTTCCTTCAAGAAGACAGGCGTTCACTGTGACTGATGGTAGTTCGTGGTCTGCTCAACGGAGATGGAATGTAACCAGATTAGTTTTTGAGATATTAAATGTAACTAGCCAGTTTTTCCTCAATCGAAAGTAAGTGTTAGACAAGAATTCGAAGATGCTTTTGAACACTCTCAAGACTGAAAAGTGACCTTTCGCTATTTCTATGAAAAATGTGTTATATAGGAATAAAGTGTCGCTTCCGACACTTGGGTTTGAACACAGATCACTAGAGAGCATTCACAGTCGATACCATTTTGAATAAGTAAATCCAGTGATCTAAAAGGAAATGTATATATGGCAATTAGTGTGGCGTCTAAACGATCATTCTATCTTGTTCACTCTCCGAATTACTTCGGAAGTGTGCTAGTCAAACTCTCTGCCTCAGGGCAGAGAGGAACCCAGATGAGGACGTGCCGAAGGGAAGAGTCTCGTCCGGGGTGATGTTTATGGGGTCCACCCCTTTTTCATACAAGTGGACTCGACCACTGTGTACTTGTACTGCTGCCAGTGAATACTCGAGAGAGATATACACTGATAGAGTGATACAGTGAATAGTGAGAGAGTAAGAGTGTGAGGTAACCGCTTTGTAGGAGTCACAGTTGCGAGCACGTATATTCAGAAGGAAGTCATACTCGATACTGAATTTCCCAGACTGTATATATATTATTATTGATAATAACCGCATTTCTGGGTCTACTAACCGTATTATCAATTGTATTATTACGTCAATACATTTATTTGCTATATTTAATTCCTGCGTTTGTCATTCATTTGAGACCGGATTTCATTCCGAAATCCACAACCGTTGATATACAGCTACCCGACCTACGGGGAATATTTGACCGAGCCAACGGGCTCGATACCCCACAATAAACTTGGCCTTGTGCGGCATCCAGCCACGTGGGAAGGTAGGTGAATATCTCACTCTTTCTATTCTTGATCACTCTCCGAATTACTTCGGAAGTGTCCTGGTCAAACTCTCTACCTCCGGGCAGAGAGGAACCCTGGAGATAGCTTTCGGAGTCGGGTAGTTGTTTACCTCTGGAGTGGTAGACAGCTACACGACACCGTATTTACAGAGTCTACGGAGAATTTTGCCTGAGCCTACGGGTTCGGATACCTCACAATATACTTGGCCTTGTGCCGCATCCGGCCGCGTGGGGCGATTAGTGAATATCTCGTCGATTCAACTTCGTTGCCTTCATATTCGGGTAGTAAGGAGAAAGTTCTACTTAAACACTTCTTTCCCCCGAGAATTGTTTGAAAGAATAGACTGACGAAAATATACTTCCGCGGTCATACGATCTTAACTTATTCAAGTCTATTTTAAGCCGTTATATATCCTACATATCCTAAAAAATACGCACTTCTTAATTTCTCCGCTTACATCCTTACAAAACTTCATTCGGTAACACTCTAGCTTGAATGGCTCTCAGGCCTTGTAATGGGGTACAATAGTATAAACCGTTTTCATAAATGTTTTGCTAGTTGTGGATAATCTCAATCGCAGGAGAATTTAATTAAAATGAGGAAACATAACAGCTGTAATGATCCTCGCAAACGTATGAATTCTTAGACTAACCGATTGGAACTAAAAGGAAAGTTGGTAAAGTTCGACCTTATTCAAAGATCCCTAAGCTGTAAATCAAAATAGTACCGGATGAAAAGCAGCATTTCAGTAATTGTATGAAATGCGGGAAATACTGAAAATAGGTTGAAGTCTCTGTCCAGTTTCCTCTGATTGAACAAAGAGAACTTATACCAAAAGGGAATGAAAAAAAATCTACCCTCATAGATTAAATAAATGTTTCCAAGAAGGTCAGCTGGATCGACAAAAAACTGAAGAAGTCTGGTGCGTACAACGATTGAAGCGTTGTAATAATTACAACAAAGAAGAGGACATTAGACATTAATTTATTACTTAAACGTTATTGTTAGTGGATACCCATCTTTGTGTAGACGCCCTGTTCATTTATTAAGCAGCATATTTATTTATTTTCCTCTTCCGACTTATTCATTTTATTCGTCACCGAATTGCCCCGAATATAATCCAATGAAAATCACGGGGAAAAAAAATACACATGTAAAGCTGCTTGCAAAAGCAATAATTCTAAGACAGACTTCTAAGAAATAATAAATCTATCGCTTCAAAGAAAGAAGTTTGGCAATGTTTGTCGTTGAGCGGAGTTTCCAAATCCATGAAGAAATCTTGTTTTTGATGAACTGCAGAATATTAATGATAGTGAGTATAGACAAATTGGCTTGGAATCTCAATTCATTTTCCTCTGATTTCGCCAAGAGAAATTATGCCAAAACATCTTGCAAAATAGCAAAGTACTATTAGTAGAGTGACTGCAACAATTAGTTAGTTTAAGAGGCCGTCTGGGTCTGTGGAGAGCAGTTGCCAGAGACTACTCAAGTCAAACAACTGCAGTAAATATTGAATAAACAGTTAACGAAGAAGAAGAAGAAGAAGAAGAAGAAGAAGAAGAAATTGAAGAAGAAAGGTTAGAAATTAATGTACCGTTAACGAAAAAGAAGAAAAAGATGATGACGAAGAAGAAGAAGAAAAGAAAAAGATGAAGAAAAAGAAAAAAAGATAAAGAAGAAAAAGAAAAAGATGAAGATGCGATAGAAATGAGCGTACCGTTAATAAAGTAGAAGGAAGATGCTGAAGAAGAAAAAGAAAACGATGATGAAGAAGAAAAAAGAAAAAGATGATGACGACGAAGAAGAAAAAAATGACGAAGAACAAGAAAAAATGTAAAAGACAAAGTAGAAAATGATGAAGAATCAATAGAAATGAAGGTGCCGTTAACGAAGAAGAAGAAGAAGAAGAGGAAGAAGAAGAAAAAGATAATGAAGAAAAAAAGAAAACAATGAAGAAAAAGTGAAAAGATGAAGGAGAAGAAGAAGAAAAAGAAGTAGAAGAAGCAGAGGAAGAAGAGGAAGAAAAAGAAGAAGAAAAAGATAATGAAGAAAAAAGAAAACGATAAAGCAGTAGTAAAGAAAAAGTGAAAAGATGAAAGAGAGAAGAAGAAAAAGAAGAAGAAGAGAAAAAAGATAATGAAGAAAAAAAAGAAAACGATGAAGCAGTAGTAAAGAAAAAGTGAAAAGATGAAGGAGAAGAAGAAGAAGAAGAAGAGGTAGAAGAAAAAGAAGAAGAAGAAGAAGAAGAAGAGGAAGAAGAAGAAGAAAAAAAAAGAGGAAGAAGAAGAAGAAAAAGATAATGAAGAAAAAAGAAAACGATGAAGCCGTAGTAAAGAAAAAGTGAAAAGATGAAGGAGAAGAAGAAGAAGAAGCGGAAGAAGAAGAAGAAGAAGAATGAAAGGAAGAAGAAGAAGAAAAGGAAGAAGAAGATGATGAAGAAGAAGAAGAAAGAGAAGAAGGAAAAGATAATGAAGAAAAAAGAAAACGATGGAGCAGTTGTAAAGAAAAAATGAAAAGATGAAGGAGAAGAAAAAGAAGAAGAAGAAGAAAAGATAATGAAGAAATAAAAAGATTGAAGCAGTAGTAAAGAAAAAGTGAAAAGATGAAGGAGAAGAAGAAGAAGAAGAAGAAGAAGAAGAAGTAGAAAAAGATAATGAAGAAATAAAGAAAACGATGAAGCAGTAGTAAAGAAAAAGTGAAAAGAAGAAAAAGAAGAAGAAAAAAGAAGAAGAAAAGAAAACGACGAAGAAGCGATAGAAATGAACGTACTGTTAACGAAGAAGGAAAAGATGATGAAGAAAAAGTAGCGATAGAAATGAATGTACGAAGAAGAAACAGATGGTGAAGAAGAAGTGGTAGAAAAGAATCTACCGTTAACCAAGAAGAAAAAGATGCTGAAGAAGAACAAAAAGATTATGAAGAAGAAGCGATAGAAATGAATCTGCTGTTAACGAAGAAGAAAAAGATTGTGAAGAAGTAGAAGAAGAAGAAAAAGAAGAAAAAATGATGAAGAAGAAGTGATAGTAATGAATGTACCGTTAATGAAGGAGGCAAAGAATTTGCTTAAGCCGATAATAAACAAATGCAAATGTGAAGAAAGTCTTGGTAATAATAATGATCATCATATCGATGTTGAAGGCGTACAAGTCACGATACAGCTTCAGTCATTTGACCATCGCTGTCACGTAGTTTCCCTGTGGCGTTTTTAGAAATATTTTCATGGGAAATTTTCTGATTAGCTGTCGTCTTTTTTTTTTTTTTATCTAGATTTCCTGAATTTAAGTTCAGTACTCTATTAGTGGGTATGTTTCGCAATTTTAACATCAAAATTCCTAAATATATCCGTAAATTCTATTCTAGTAGTTTCTTCTCTTGAAATTCTCGCCTGTCGAACTCTCTTCTGGATTCGTGCTTTCCCGTCAAGTACCACCTTCAACATTTAAATGCAACGTCAATCATCTTCTGTCATTTTAAATCCTGTTCTTTTTATTATACTCTCTCCTCAATAACGTTTTTATTTCAGTTTCCTTCACTCACAGTATGTCTTAGCGACTTTATCGCCTTATTGCGATGAAATGATAAAAAGAAATTGCCAACGTTTAATAATGATATAAATATCTATAATATCTGTAATTTAGATTCCAATGTAATTAAACAATCACTAAGGAATAAATCGAAACATTTAGCGGGTAGGGCAAGTTAAAATGGCTAAAATACGAAAGAGTGTCTTACGTCCCTGGCAAATTTGATTACAATCGATCTTTGCAGATTGTAATGTATCTTTGATGATCCTCAAAAAACTATTAAAATACAAGTATCTTGAAGTGAAAATCTCAAAAATATGGCACAATCAATAATTCAAGTTATATTTGGACCCCTCAGATTGATTGGAAAAGGTCCCGATAGACTCACTGAAGTGATTCCTAGTAGCCAATGCCTTAAAGAAATACAAAAAAAAAAAATGTAATGCAAAAGTACAAATCACACATTGCGAAAGGCTTTATCAATGGAAAATATGTGTGATGTTAGCGTTCTCTTTAAAAAAAAAAAAAAAATGAAGAGTGGAAAATGTCACGTAACCATTTTTGACCTTATGTTTCTGGTTGGGATCCGTAAGGAAATGTGTATACAAAAGAATAAAAGGAAATAATGATGAAGGAAAAGCAAAAATAGTAAGTTTCACTAGTTGGAGAATTTTCAGTAAAGCCTTAAAATACAATGTCATAGAAATGAAGTAGTAGTAGTAGCATTAGAAGAAAAAGAAGAAACATTCTCTAATAATAATAATAATAATAATAATAATAATAATGATAATAATAATAATTATTATTATTATTCCTAAAACAAACAAAAAAAATCATGCATATTTTACATAGATAAAGCTCTTCATAAAGTGTGGGCTGTACTCGTGAGAACAATTTTTGGTATTTCAATAAGGCATGGGATGCCAGGAATCCCTTCAGGTAGTCTACTGGAATCTTTTTCAAAAAATCCGAGGACTCCAATTACAACAGTGATTGTTGATGTTCCAATGTACCACATTTTTGAGATTTCGATTTCAAGGTCCTTGTATTTTGATAGCATTTTGAAGATCTTCAAAGATCGATTAAAGTCTGCAGGGGGTATAGCTATGATTATTCGGTGTGTATTGTGTGTAGTCCCCCCATAAAATTGTTACAGGTCCCTATCTACGTAACGGGGTCTGGACGGGTGTTCAGACTAATTTGTTTCCGTAGAAGTTGCAGATTTTCCAGTGCAAATATTGGACCAATCTGTCATGCCGGGTTTTATATTCAGTGGATGCCAATACCGTGCAACCTGATACAAGATGATTAATTATTATTATTATTATTATTATTATTATTATTATTATTATTATTATTGATGAGACAGATAAGGTAGGTTGGAAGTTATATTTAGCTAATTCGGCCCACCTTCCTTGGGAAACCATCTTATTTATAAGCAGGCGTCACGTATTAGCTTATAACTCTCTCCCACACACATTACTACTACCACAACCACCACTACTACTAATAATAATAATACCACTACCACTACTACCACTATTACTATCACTACAACTACAACTACCACTACTACTACTACCAGCAACACTACTACTACCACTAAACTACTACTACAATGACTAATGCTACTACTACCATTACTACTACAACCACTACTACCACTACCACCAGTACCACTACTAATACTACTACCATCACCACTTTTACTACCACCACTACTAATACTACCACCATCACTACTGCTACTACCACTACTACTACCACTACTACAACCACCACTACTACTACGAATACTACTACTACAACCACCACTACTACTAACAATACTACTACCACTACCACTACCACTACTACTACAACCACTACTACTACTACTACTACTACTACAGCCACTACTACTACCAATACTACTACCAGTACCACTATTATCATTAATACCACTACTACTACCACTAGTACTAATACGACCACTGCTACTACCACCACCACTGCTACTACCACCATCACTACTACTACTACTACTACTACTACTATAACAACAACAACCCCAAAAAAACAACCATGTTATAATTATCAATGTCTATCTATATATTCCCTGTTTTACACCGTCCCGTAGTGGGAAGAGATGCAAATCAACTGAAGTTAGTAAAATTTTGAATGATAACTTTTCTTAGTCGCTTTCATAACCTATACAAATAAAATATTTATCTACATTTAGACAAAATTAATTCCCGGCCAAAATGAACCGTTTACTTACTCTTACGTTTCTTAGTTTGCAGTTTAATTTGTTCAAGCTTTTCACGTGAGGCACTCAGATAACCTTGTCTATTAAATGATCATCTTTCTTCAACTTAATCTTGAAATAGAATTCGCGGTGGTCGTCGTTCTGTCGCTAATCTTTTTCTTTCGAGAGGCATTTCAATTTTACTGTTGTATTAAACACAAAATATTTTTTCTTTAAATAACAAAAGATATTGAACAAAAATTGATTTATATCACACCAGGACTAGTCAATAAATCATAAATATCATTGAACGTTTAAAAATATAAAAGGGAACCGGATTAATTAAAGGTTTTATTGGCCTCTGTTTTAGATTGTTTCTTGTTTGTTTTTTGTTTTTGTTTTTTTTGGGTTTTTTTTTTTATTTTTTGGTTTATCACCGCTTTATTGGATCTCAGTACATTGTTTCAGAACGTGTAACTTCGTTAAAGGTATGACAACAGAGAAAACGAAATCAATGATAGATTTCAGACTAAGAAGGATAATTTATTGTAGAGCATAAAGTTTGAGAAGAAACGTCTTTAATAAAGGAATTACGGTCCTGTATTTTCATGTTAGATTTTTTATTTGATCTGTTTATTTTATTTTTTTAATTATAAATCGTTTCTGGATTATTAAAAGCCGAATTATATTTGGATGAATAATTCAATACTTGTTTATAGTAGTGTTGAAACAAAATTGCAATATTTATAGTGATGTTATAACATGCATATGCTATAATTTTGAATAAACATTATATATATATATATATATATATATATATATATATATATATATATATATAGCCGCACTGATGAGCTGTGATACAGCGAAACAGTCTGTCTGTGGATGACATTATATTAACTCCTGAATTAATTCCAGTTGAGCACTCTCGGGATGAGGTATGGGTTTGTAAACAGTGACTATTATAGCTATATAGCGAGACTCTTCGCAAGCCGAATTGAGTCACTGTCGGTCATTGGGCGTGTTTCCTAAAAATAAATACGCCAAAAATCCACCTTCATCCCAACCGTGCGCCGACAGCTTAGTGGTAGAATATCCGCCTGATACCAATTCAGTCGGGTTTCGATCCTAGCTAGGATGTCTACTCGCACTGATGAGCTGTGATACAGCGAAACAGTCTGTCTGTGGATGACATTATACACACATATATATATATATATATATATATATATATATGTATACATAATACGTATCTGTGGTTCTTGATAAGATCCTGAAACGGATATGCAACATAATTGGCCCTGATCTGGCATCTCGTCTGCAGTCGCTCTCTCACAGACGTGCCGTCGCCTCTATCTGTCTTTTTTACAAATACTTTCATGGTAATTGCGCCGAGGAGCTGCTTCGCTGGCATCCCACTCTCAACCTTTCACTGTGGAAACTGTTAAATGTAGCCGTCTCTTCTATTCCAATAGCTTCATATCTCACACCTCTCCCTTCCCTACTCCTGTTTCCCTGATGGCTTTAATCTCCAACTATTCAAATGTAATGTCAATCGACATCTCCAGTTGCCTTGATCTATTCACTATCCTTCTCTTCATCCTTTCCTCTATCACTCCTATCTGCACTCGCTCCAAATCCTCTGTAACCCCTTGCTAGTGGCTTCCCACCTTGCTAAGGTTGAAATGCTTAAAAGAAAAATACACACACACACACACACACACACACATATATATATATATATATAATATATATATATATATATATATATAATACATGTACATATATATAATATACATACATACATATATATATATATATATATATAATACATGTACATGTATATAATATACATATATATATATATATAATACATGTACATATATATAATATATATATATATATATATATATATATATATATATGGTTGGATAGATGTGAGCTTGTGACCCTGGGTTTCACGCTTTAGCGATCGCTAAAGCGTGAAACCCAGGGTCACAAGCTCACATCTATCCAACCATATATGTTAGCTCTATCTCTGATATTGAGTGCTTTCTAATAAGTACCGCGCATATAATATATAAATAATATATATATATATATATATATATATATATATATATATATATATATATATATATATATATATATATATTTATATTTATATACAAACACTTTTCACACACACACACATACATATATATATATATATATATATATATATATATATATATATATATATATATATATATATATATATGTGCATGTATATATATATATATATATATATGTGTGTCTGTGTGTGCACCCGTGCGGTTGTGTGTGTTTTGTGTGTGGGAGTGTGGAAAACCTATATATATTTCTTTTAAATATATTAAAGAACAATTTTAGGTGAAATAAATTTGACAAAGCGTTAAGTGTTTTCATGTGGCGCGTTTCGTCCTAAATTTATCCATCTGTAATTCCAAAAAACGAAGTGCTTCCCAAACTCATAATTATTCATCAGGTTAACTGAAGAGTCTATGTAAATATCCATCAAAATAAAAGTTCTGAAGCTGGTCTATATAAAGTAAATCTTCACAACTGCTATTCCCAATACACTGCGGAAACAGGCAGAAATTTAAAAAAAAAAATATCCATAAACACAAATCTTATACACAACAATTTCTCAAACGCATTAGTTATACACAGGTATAATTTTTTTTAGATGAATAATCTTTCTTTTTTTGCGAGTGAATATTGTATTAACAATTTCGGTAGTTTAATTCTGATTTTTTTTTCTAGATAAGATTCCTAGCACTTAAAAAGAAATTGAATTATTCCTCTCCATAAGGTAAATGAATGTAAGTAAATGTAATGAACTTGACTAGAATTCGAACTCAGCTCTTTGATTTCTAATTTCAAGACTGTGTCTATTAAAATACCCGCTTATATTGCCCATTCCAAGCGGTGTCCGACAAGATATATGAATATATCACGCAAAATACGAAAGTAATGCCCGTACTATCACGCTCGTCACTTGACCAGCTCTTTATATATTTACACTCACTTAGTACCAAGAGATTAGAAGCGATTATATTAACCTACGATTGCCAAACTTTACGGTCCTCATTAACTCTGAAGCCACTTAGATACACGAGTAATTGCCTGACTACGAAGGAATAATTCTCGAATGTCCAGAATGCTATATTTACAAGGACAATATCTTGACGTTTGAGACTTTTCATTTCTGTGTAAAACATCGTCTGTCGCCATTATTTTTCTTTTATTGGCGGCAATTAGCAATAATTTGGAATGACTAGTTCAGCCCCTGACGGTAAAATGTTCAAATTTCGGATCTAAATTTTCAGTATATTTCAAATACGACATTTATTAGAAATATATATTCAATTTGAATTCAAGAGTCATATAAATAGCTACAAAGGTCTATACAGTTCCAATACGCCTTTTCCGGTTACCCAAGGTTTGTTGCTAGACAAAAAGGGAAATTAGCCCTCACGCTACAGATCAGCGTTTTAGATAATTTTCCTAAGCAGTTCACTCCAAGCAAGGCAGGAGTGCCACAAGCACGAAAGGGGTTACAGAGGTTTGAGAAGAAGCGTAAAGAGGGGTGTGTTTGAGGAAAGGAAACGGAGAAGGACGGGAAACACGATCAAGGTATCAGAAGATGTCGATTGACATTATACTTGAATATTTGAAGATTATAATTATCACGGAAGCAATCAAGTGGAAGGGAGTTCCATAAACTGGAAGTGTGAGAGAAGCTGAGTGGAAGAGACGGTTACATTTAATCGTTTCAACAGTGAAAGGGTGGAACCGAGATGCCAGCCATGCAGTCTTGAAAACAGCGGAAGTAGCTCGTTGAACAGTTGCCTTGAAAATGTTTATGGAAGACAGAGACAGTAAAGCCGCGCTACGTCTGTGAGAATGCGACTGTAGACGAGATGACAGATAAGGAACTATCGCTTTGCATATTTGTGCCTATATTTTGTCCAGGACCTCGATACGTATAGCGGGAGCATCAGACCATATATGACCGCAATATTCCATACAAGGACGGATGATTGATTTATAGATTTGAATTATATATAGTTACGGTTCGAAGGGCGTATGCACGTCCTAGTTCAATTAAGTCAGGCAGTTAAGTGCCATACGTGATACACACTTGAGCGACCCTATCTCTTTAGATTCACGATTCATTAGGTAGATGTTTCTTTCTGCAGTAGACTGGTTCCCATCCAAGGCTCTTCAATTCAACAATTAGCTGAGCGGGAAAATAGGAGGATTCGTACTTATTCCAAGGGTAAAGGTAAGTGAATTTAATGAACCGGAGTTCGAACACAGCTCTTCGGTTTCTCATTCCAAGATTTAACCAATACCCTATATTTTATATATACTAGTCCTGAGCATGACGATAAGGTATATCTTGCAGCATACACCCTTATCAGGGCTTTGGGTGATATCACGAACGTGGATTCAACTCTAAATTGCTGTTGTTCCCAGGTACAACTTGGCTTGGATCGGTGGCACCTGTTAGGATACTAGCTATGGGAAAATAGGAAACCCCTAAGACCATGAAAGTATAAAATATATATTTATATTAAAAACACCAGCAATACATTATTAGATAAAAATACCGATAATACAGGTTTGAAGCAAAATGATCAACAATACATTTTATAATAAAATGACCAACAAAATATTTCATTTGAATTTGAAGGTATATAATTACATTCAAAATATATTTAATTGAGACCGTAAAATTAGGTTCCAACGATTTAATTTCCGGCTTTAAATAACTCATTATGTAATTGATATGCCGCTAAAAAAGAGCGAGCAAACTATATGTCATTATTTTTAAGTCGTGATAATCTAACTGTAGTCAACATCCCACAGCGTTTTGTTTTTCATTCTTTATTAAATAGCAATACAATTGAATTCATTCGTCTAAGCCATAGAAATCTGGTTAGGATTTTTAAGAGAAACTAAATAGTAATGTTTTAAGCATCGAGCCGAAAATTGTAAATTCAACTGCATTTTAAAAAGTGGGATCTACTTATATTTACAGATCGCGACAGCTATTACGGAGATGATATTAGATATACTTTAATGTTTAAAAAAATATTATTCAGTATTATTATTGTTTAGGTAATAAGCATTATAACATAACACAAATAGCTATATTGTGGAAAAAAGAATTTTCAAAAATATACGCATATTTTACGTATTTATGGTTATTTTTTTTAACTTTTATCAAAAACCACATTCTTGTAGATGTAGTTATAGATAATATTATACATTAATTACTATTTTTTTTAATTAATAACTATTTGTGCTCCGTTGTTGACATTAATAGTTATCGGCTGATCTGTTAAAATTTTGGAATAATAAAATAATAAAAAATCAAATCTCATCACTCTGATACATGTCGCGATCTGTTAGTAACTTTAATAGAACTTCTTAATATTGGGAAACATCATCTAAAGGGCTGTAGGTGATACCCCCACAAGCGAGGTCCCTGTAATAAGAGAGGTTCGCGGCACCGTGCTGTATCAAAGTCTTGTCTATTTCCGAACAATTGTTCTAAGATCAACGAGTTTATTATTTTCTATCGCGATTCGATATAGCGGATTTGTTTTGGAAGTAACCTCTTAGATTTTGCCTAAAGAAGCAGGTACCAAAAGTTGACTTAAATTCAGAGTTTTCATTCTACAAGACTGAATTTCAACCAAGGCTATAGTGTCTAGTTTCTCCTGCTGTTGAGCCACAAGAGATGGATCCTTACTTTTGCCATGGCTATTAGCAGATAAGTGAATATTTATATACTCGACTAGGATTCGAAATCGCCTCCCGGAATTCCCAATCCGATTCGCTATCTATCGTACCTCTGAATTTAGAAAACAAACATTTGTAAAGTTGTATCTTTTCCGCCCACAAAATTAAGGCGTAAATGATGGTTTTTTTCCTTGACACTGCTATTATTTTAACTACCTTCACTCCTCAGCAATATTTATTGTTTTGAAGAGAAGGCATTCAGGCACTGGAAAAGTGAGTGGCATAGAGATCGGAAAATGCCACCCACATCATTAGCGCTAGTGAAATGCAGGCGCAGAATGAATACCGACACCATAAAGTGTGTGTGTGTGTGTATTTGTGTGTGTGTGTGTATTTGTGTGTGTGTTTTTGTGTGAGTGTGTGTTTATGTGTGTGTCTGTTTGTGTGAGTGTCTGTTTGTGTGTGTGTGTGTTTTACAGGAAAGTTCACCCTTTACAAGGCCCAGGCGCCACTCGTTGTAGAGGGCTCCGTTTGGAGGTTATTTGCCTCCAAACGGAACAGGAGTGACAGGAGTGAAAAACATCGGTTTACCCCAGCCTTGAACAGGTTAAGAGTGTAGAGATCGGGAAAAATCCTCTCGATTACATATATTATAAGTCTTTCTACAAACTCTGCTTATCTTGTGATTACATTATGATTCAATATAAGACAAGCAACGTTTGCAAAATGACATATATTTGTTTTTAGAATTGGATCCTGATAGACGTTGCGATACCTAGAGATAAAAAACATACTAAAGGATGAATAGGCGAAAAAACCGAGGTACCAAGATTTGGCAATGAAAACCAGAGAAATATAACACGTAGCAGCTTATGTAGTCCCTTTTCTAGTTGGCGCACCAAGAATTATTTCCGCTAATATTTCTGCTACGCAAGGGCGATTTAAAGATACCTGACGTCACCTTGAAATGTGCATGTTTCTGTATAGATCCTATTTCCAACACAATTACATCGCTACCATATTAAAAAGCGCCCAAACGTACTTTTCTGCCAAATAACCTGAAAATATTTACAAACATTCAAAATATTATACATGATATTACACAATACAAAGCACACCTTTTAAATCAAAGTGTGTATTGGTTAGAAATTAACATCACCATGTGAAATATTTGACTAATCAGAGAAAACTAAAATCCCATTGCTCTCTAGTCTACTTTTACTTATAAAAACCTACAGATTTAGACTTTCAGAGAGTGGCTACATAACCTTTCCATACCAACAACCTAGCGCTTGCTGAAAGAAACATGTCACGTCAATTTCAAACGAATCATCTCTAACAACAGCTCAGACGGTCAGTGGATCTTCACTGACGTTCAAAGTCTTTTCTAAACTATAGATTTATCTATGGACCAAATATTCAAAGACTTTAACTCAAATTAAGATTATGTAAATCCATTTTTTTTTTACTTTTTGAAATCTAAATTCTAAACACAAATAATATTTTGAACAGCCAAAACTAATTTTTTTATTTTATTATTATTTGAAAATAGGATATTCGGACTTTTAATATAAAAAAAAAATACTGGTTGACAGAATTACCTACAGAAAGCTCTGCTTGGAAAAGCTTATGCTCTGAGGAAAGTGCAGAGCTTCTAAGCTGCGTATAGAAGCTGAGATATGATCAGGATTCCCTGGCCGAAACATTTAAGTGGCGGAGATTATATCAAACCAAACCAAATAATAATAATAATAATACTAATAATAATATTAATCGAAAGAAAACTTCGTGTGAGCGAGTGCAGCTTACCTATTTAGAAATATCATTTCAATCCAATAATCTCAAAAAATTTGTAAGAAAATACTTCATTGTCCTTATGTGTCAGGTGGAAAATTTGGTAAATCCGTGAAAAAGCAAATCAAAGAAAACAATCAAGAAAAACAATTCTAACAACTATAAGAATATTTATAATAATAATCATTTTCAAGAGAAAAGAGGATAACGATGCAGAAGAATGTATCAAGAAGAGAATCTTTGTATGGAAGAATAATTTTACATTTAAACGAGAATAAAGAAAATCCTACTGGTTTTTCTTCTGTGTATCCGTTTATGGATAATTGCACATCACAAGGCAGATTTGAATCTTGGAATGAAGTTTCTTTTTACTACTTCCTTATGCCTGATGCTATCGTTTCACGGCTAAATGCCGACATATCTTTCATCGCCATTTCACGCCTGAATTCTTATTTCTTTATTTAGTCACCAAATTTATCAACGGACGCTGTTATTGCTTTCATAGCATAAAACTAATGAAAGTCTTCGTTAAGATTTAGTCCACCATTCGGCATAAAGAGAAAATAATTCTTAAAACTACGACTTGAAAGAATATACTCGGGTGAGATAAATAATGTGAGTACCTAGCTTAAATATTTTTTTTATTGACTAATAAGGTGTTGGATCTCTACCAGCTTCTAAAACGGCTTTGATTCTACTTGGAATAGAATCAAATATGTTTTGAATTATTTCCAATGGAATTTTATCCCATTCTTCAATCAAAATCTCGGAAAGTTGCTTCAGCGACGATGGAGGAGGAAATCTGTTCCTCATACTCTGCTTTAGAACTTCCTATAATGGTTCAATTGTGCTGAGATCGGGTGATTGTGCTGGCCATGATAAAGGTTTAATTACGTAATGATGCTAATCAAACCATGATTTCACTTTTTCGAAGTAAGGGTGCATTATATTCTTGGAATATGACACTTTCTGGCAACAAATTCTATCACTGCAGCAATTCTACCATTAAGAGTGATGATAGGAGCAGAAGAATACCAAGAAATTGCCGCCCAAATCATGACTGAGCTACTCCTCATGTTTGATTGCTGGGACAATGCAATCCGGCTTATCGGCTTCACGCGGTGTTCTCCAGACATAAACACGACCGATTGTAGGAAATAACGTGAAAGAAAATGCATCAAACCAAATAATGTTTTTCCATTCCTCGAGTGTCCAAATTTTTTGGTTATGACGGCTTATTTTCGCAAATGGCGTTCGGTTTTGTGAGCAGAAGTTTAAGAATCGCAGCCATTCTGTGGATACTCATTTCGTGGAGATCCCGATCTACTGTTTTAGTTTAGGTGAGCATTGAGATCTGATGTTGCTTTGGCTTCAGTAGTTTTAGGATTTTTTTTGCCACAATTCGTTTTACATGTCGTCGTTCAAATTTCGTTTGCGTCCACTATTATTCTTTGCTGATGATGTTTTGCTTTGTTTTGTGCCAACTGTCATAACCGTGGACACTACAGCTCGTGACACATTCAATAATTCAAAAGTTTTGGTCACAGATGATCCTGCTCCTCGAGTACCAACTATTTGTCCTTTTTGAATATCCGACAGTTTGCGCATTTTAGTATGTAACTCTTATACCTGAAGATAAATAATGACTCATTTAAGTGGAAAAGCAAGTTAAAGAATGAAAGTGCTGAGTTAAAAGTTACCTTTTATGTCGGTTTGTTGTTTACAAATACCCGTAAATGCCGGAAGTGAAAAATTTGCTATTTTCACAAGCTGTTGACATTATTTTGTCTAACGCCTGGATATATATAATTTTTTTTAATTTATTTGTTTCAACGCTATTTTTAATGCATACTCATATTTGAGTAGATGTTATTTGCGTCGATGTTATTTACTTATTAAACACACACACAAGACAAACACACACACACAGACGCACGCAGACACACACACACACACACATATATATATATATATATATATATATATATATACGAAGCCACAAATCATCGTGGCCGAGGGCTTGAGCGTGCTGGTTCAAAGTGTTGATCACGTCAGAAAGTGTAGATAAAGTCTATTCAGCATAGTTCCAGTATAAACCACAGGTGGGCTCTCTGTGGTTTGAGCAAGCACAAATGTGCCTGAGCGTGTGTTTGCAATATTATAGATATATATTAATATTATATATATATATATATATATATATATATATATATATATATATATATATATATATATATATATAATGGCTGCATGGCACCTCATCAGTTTGAATCTACTGATGCCCTCAACACCCGAACCACCCCTACCCACCAAAAACTTATTATCTTTTCTATTCTGTGTTTGAGACTTTGGAGCAACTCATGCGGCAAAAAGAAAAAAAGCAAAAAACAAAATAATAATAATAATAATAATAATAATAATAATAATAATAATAATAATATCTTATACTTTTACAGGAAGGAAACTGCAAAAAATTGTTATAAACACTATAGAGACCTGGTTTTTAGAGATAGGAACTGTAATAGTTTTATGAAACTTTAAAATATACACAGTCAAATCAATGAATACTAATCACTTATACCCAATAATCAAAGACCGGAAAAAAGAAGTTACTTCCGTATTGTCATGACAATTCCTGGAGACTGTATATAATATATATTTTTAGATCTCCAAAGAACTCTTCAAGTAGCAATCAATAATTCCAGTTATAGTTGGAGCACTTGGATTGATTGAAAAGGTTCCGATAGACTCATTTAAGGGAATCCTGGTAGATCATGCCTTAAAGAAATACAAAAATTATCCTCGAATGTACAGCTTACACATTACGAAATTCTACATTTATATAAAATGTGTGTTTTATTAACAGTAAAAAATATCATGAAGCCATTTCCAATTTTAGGTCTCTGGTTGGTACCTGGAAGGAAATACAACAGAAATATATAGGAAATAATTACAATGGTAATTACATAGGTAAGTAACGTGGAAAAAACCCTGCAGATATTGGGATTTGGAAATGAAGCGATTGCAAAAAGCTTGTCTACACAGAACAAAAACTCGAGTACCCCTAACGCATTACGAAGAGTTTTATTTATTTAAAATCTGTGTGATCTTGGGGTTTTTTTTATCAGTGGAAAAAAACTCATGAAATGATTTCTGTCCTTAGCTCTCTGTTGGGACCCGGAATCAAATGTGTATAGAAACAGAAACAGAAATATTAGGTTGGTGCAAAAATAATGACGTAATAATGTCGTTTTTTGACGTATTTTTAACGTAAAAAACGACATTATTACGTCATTATTTTTGCACCAACCTAATACAAGGAAATAATTAATTGGGCTGTGATTTGTAAATGAAACCATTTCAAAAATCTTGTCTATTCAGAACAAAAACTCGAGAATACTTCGTGAATTATAGGATGTAATCAATGAAACGAACAAATCACGAGGTTATTTTCTTTATTTGCTTCACTTGAAAATATACTTTTTACCAGTGCCCAATATGATATGCACATAATAATAATAATAATAGTAATAAATAGTAATAATAATAATAATAATAATAATAAATAGTAATAATAATAATAATAATAATAATAATAAATACTACTACTACTAATAATAGTAACAAAAGCATCACTACCTGAAATACAAACAG
This sequence comes from Acanthosepion lycidas, assembly GCA_963932145.1. Lineage (NCBI taxonomy): Eukaryota > Metazoa > Mollusca > Cephalopoda > Sepiida > Sepiidae > Acanthosepion > Acanthosepion lycidas. The sequence continues at coordinate 86,228,020 of OZ010598.1, read as the reverse complement.
TTGTTTCATGACGAAGTATAAGATTCTTGGTGGGAAAATACTCTCAAAGTAATATGCTTAATAACTTTCTAAGAAAAAGCTTCCATTACAACATAATAATTGGGCTCCCGGGTATTTCCCGTTTGTTTCCCTAACTTGTGAAACCTTGATCATTATGTCTGGAACTGTACGAATTTTCTGGAATGAGCTGTCTACCGAGACTTTGTAATATTGCCCGCTTCTAACGTTTGAAATCGCTTCAGATCTGTTCACGGACAACAATTATGTGTTTCTCTTGAGAAAGTTATCTACATTTGTCTTTCACTACTCTTCCCCGTCGAAGCCGTCACCAGTGTTCTTTTTTGTCTCTTTGTACTGTGTTCTTATTCATGATTTCCGTTTGAAAGCAAAGCAGTTTACGCTCTGTCGCTTATGGAGTGTTTTCCAGCCAGCATACAAGAAAAACAATCGAAACATTACATAAAACATAATCGATAAATTGCATTACGGTCTTCGTGTTCGGTTGATCAGGTGAGGAACGTCTAGCAATTTTTTTCGAAAAATACATTTAGCCTAAGTTAGAAAACGTATCAGTTATGGCTCAAAGGATATTCTTTAAAAACCACCTTAAAACAGAGCAAAATAAGATAACGTTAGGAAGTGGAGACATGTTGAAATGTTACTCTCGAAAAGAAAAGGAAAACTTCGTAAAAATCGCTACGGTCCAAATATGGCCCGCCTGGAGATTTTAAGCGGTCTGCAGGGGCATAATGAATGTTATCTTAAATTTTTATGGACGAAAATGTATTAAAATTAATAATAGGCGGTCTGATCAAAAAGTACGGGACTGTTGCCATGGTAACCGAATAAAGTCGCTTGGTACAGATTGGCATTGAACTCTGTCACACTACGTTATAACTTTTTCGCTCACTTCCAGTTTTTTTTTTTTATAGCAGTGCTTGAAAAGAAAGTGATTTTCCATTAGTGATCATGGCTTGTGTATCAGTTTTTGCCAGGCACTACATTCCACAGGGCCGACAACCACCATATTACCTAGATCTCGCAATTTGCAATTTTTCCCCACTCTTTTCAAACATCATTTGAAAGGAACAAGACTGCAAGACCTCGAGGAAATTCAAGACAATGTGACGCGGCAGCTTCATGCTATCCGTACAAAAGTGTTCTTGGAATGCTTCCATCAGTGGAATATCAGTGGATAGTGTGTATCTTCAGACATGGACTACTTAGAAGGAGATTAAATGCTGAATTTATATGGGTTGTAGTTTTCTGTTTATAGGACTAGGCCCGATAGTTTTTTTTTATCAGACCTCGTATATAGATACACACATAATAGAGCCCGACTCGATTTTTAGCACGGTCATTTTCTTACATGTGAGAAAAGTGCTCTTAACTCAGAGTTAGACACTTTAATACCACTGTCTGCGCATCCACTAACATAACCCGGGAAAAAAGTATCTACTATTTAATACATAGTTGGGGAGTAAAAGTGAGCGGTTCATACATTTTCCAAGTGCTAAAGTGAATAGAGCAAACTCAACAGAAATTCGATCTCGGTTCTCTGACTTTTAATTCCGAGGGACTATTCATTACAATACACGCACATACATACATATATACATAGATACATACATACATACATAAATACATAACTACATACTTACTTAGATACATACATACATACCGACCTACATACATACATATATACATACATACCTGCCTACATACACACATAGATACATGCATATATACATATATACATATATACAAACCTACATACATTCATAAATACAAACATACCTACATACATACATACATAGATACATACATACATACATATTTACATACATAACTACTAACATACATATATTCATACATACATACATATTTACATACATAAAAACCTACATACATACATTTATACATACATAGATACATACATACCTACCTACATACATATATACATACATACCTAACTATATATATAGATACATACATAGATACATACATACATACATACCTACATACATACCTAACTATATACATAGATGCATACATACATACATACATAAATACATATATACATGTATACCTAACTATATACATATATACATACATATATACATACATACCTACCTACACACATAAATACCTACATATATACATACATAGATACATGCATACCTACCTACATACATATATACATACACACATAAATACCTACATATATACATACATACATACATACCTACCTATATACATGCACACATAGATACATACATACATACATATTTACATACATAACTACTAACATACAACTATTCATACATACATACATACATACATACGTACATGGATACATACATACATTTATACATACATAGATACATACATACCTACCTACATACATATATATATGCATACCTAACTATATACATAGATGCATACATAGATACATACATACTTACCTACATACATATATACATACATACCTAACTATATACATAGATACATACATATATACATACATACCTATCTACATACATACATACCTACACATATAAATACTTACATACATACATACATACATAATGACCGACCGACCGGTTCTAGGACAGTTGCCAACTTGACATTTGCCTCCAGGACATTTACGTCCTTAGACAAATGCGCGTCCCTGGATAATTTCTACTTCTGATAATCTTTGAAGCTTTTAAAAGTTTTTAAAGCATAGGCAGTAATCAGAATTTAAAAAAAAGATAGAAGGAATAAAATTAAAAAAAAGTAGAAGTTAATTTTTGTTTAAGTTTCAATGACATTAACCGTGTTGCAAGATCGCTCTGCACATGGCACGTATGATTTTATTTCATCGGCGTTTTTTCTTATCATAGTGATAGCTGTAATTTTCCTCGTTCACAAATATTTTTCCACCAGCGTTTGATTTTCGGAACTTAGATATAGGTTCCAAATAAAAATATAATCGATAAAATTTAGAATTTATATGTTTGTGGTATGCAGTGCTGGAGTGACACAAACAGCTAGCTTAATTCTCTCTTGCTTTAAAAAATAAATTTTTCTCTCTTTTTTTATTTAGTGTAAGTATCTTTCTGCTTGTTTGGACTAATTAAAGGCATTGGTGTGTAAATTTCTATATTAAAAAAAAATTTACAAAATAAGGGATCTTCAAAAAATGTCTAAGGACGCAATTGTCGGGTATACAATTGACTGAAACTTAAATGTCCGGACATCGTACATATCTACCTACCTGCATACATTTAACGTTACGGAAATACACATAGAAAGAATAGATAAAAAAAAGTACTAAAGAAAAATAATAGATGTCGATAAAGATAATATCCTATTCAAAACAGAAAGAAAGTAAACAAATACAGAAAGGTAAATAATACCTCAGGACAGATATTACGCAAAACAATTTGACAAGGTACTGTACGATGATACACTTGAATAGTAGGGAAAATTAGATCTTCTTGGAAAGATTGTTAGAATAATCTAGAACTTATACAGATAGCAAACTCTCTTTATACGGATAGAAATTTAATTTAGTAAATATACTAAAATAGAAAGTTGCGTAAGACAAGTATGTGTCTCCTTTTCTGGCACTTTTCGTCTTTGCAACTGTCTCCCTGTTTTGTGCTTCCTTGTTACTTACGATCTTCAAAGATTTAAGTGCAACGTTAATCAGTATCTTCTGCCTTCCCGAACTCTTTTCTTTTATTATCCTTTCTCTTCACTAAAGTCTCATCCTTTTTCACTCTCAGTAACCTCTTGCGTCTGAGAGGCATTATCGCCATCTTCTGTGTTCCGGAAACCTGCTCTTGTATTGTCCTTTCTCCTCAATAAAATCTTGTCGTTCTCTTTCACTCCTAGTGACCACTTGCGCCTTAGTGGCATTCTTGACATCATCGGTCTTCCTGAAACCTGTTCTTTTATTTTCCTTTCTCCTCACTAATGTTATCGCAATGTCTTCCACTCCTAATCACGACTGGCTATTTTTTATTGTTCCTTTGTTTAGCGGAGTATCAACTCCGTATAGGACATTTAATGTCTAAATTTAATTTTCTTTACAAAAATGTATTCCTGGTAATATGCTCTATCACTGATATTAGAGCAATTTAACCGATAATTATAGCATACCTTAAAAGTATATCTTAGTCCTATCCAAAATCTATACTGAAGCTATACCGAGAGGATTAGAAATTCTACCAGGATTAATTACTGCAGGCCACAATCTTAACAACATAGGTATGCAGTCGATTTTCATTGTAGATTTATTTCTCTATCTGTTATCAATACCGAACCATCTGCATATCTAATGCTGTTAAGATCATGGCTGCCATTCCTGTTAGAATTTCTAATTCGATCAGGATTGCTAAGATATTGTTGTTAGCATACATAGAAAGGAAGCTACATGAGCTCCTACCAAAGTCAAAGAAATCGAGAAGAAACATCAATAAGACAAAATTTATGGTCGTCGGCAAAAGGGACACACCAACAAGCGAATTACACATTGGTTTTTGGTTTGGCTTTTGTTTCACGGTATATCAGCCTCAATGGTTTATTTAATGCCGAAAATTTTTTATTGCAGGTAATATTTTTATCTATCTATCTATCTATCTATCTATCTATCTATCTATCTATCTATCTATCTATTTTAGTATATATTGATTTGGTTTCTTTTATTTAACGGCATTTCAACCACAATGGGTTATTTAATGCCGACGAGGTTTTTGTTGCTAATAATATTTTTTTCTTCAAAAATATATTCCTGGGAATATTTTTCCTTGAAGTAATTTATAGCTCTCATATTTTTTTCAAAGAATGTATAACTGTTAGTATTGCTGGTATTTTTTTTAAAGTATTGCTGTTTATAATTTTTCCTTAAAGAATTATTGCTTGCAATAATTTTTTTTATTACAAAGTATTTCTGGTATTAAAACATATTTTTTACACGAGCTAGGGTGTTAACTATTTGCCCATAGCTGGAACCCTAACAGGTGGTAACACCCCGGGTCAGGGTGGGCTTGGGAATCCCAGCAATTAAGAGGTGGTTCCACGGTCCTCGAAATCTCCTGATCAGAGGCCTTGCAGTTGGATGTAGTTTATCGTTATACACAGGCCGCAGATGTAGTTTCTCGTGAAACCCAGGATGCTGGTGCAGTTTATCGTGATACACAGGATGCGGATGTAGTTTATCGTGATACCCAGGACGCGGATGTACTTTCTTGTGATACCTAGATAGCAGATATAGTTTATCGTGATACCAGGACGCGGATGTACTTTCTCGTGATACATAGGAAGCGGATAAACGTTCATCGTGATACCCAAGACGCGGATGTAGTTTATCGTGATACCCAGGATGCTGATGTAGTTTATCGTGATACATAGGACGCGGATGTACTTTCTCGTGATACCCAGGACGCGGATGTACTTTCTTGTGATACCTAGATAGCAGATATAGTTTATCGTGATACCAGGACGCGGATGTACTTTCTCGTGATACATAGGAAGCGGATAAACGTTCATCGTGATACCCAAGACGCGGATGTAGTTTATCGTGATACCCAGGATGCTGATGTAGTTTATCGTGATACATAGGACGCGGATGTACTTTCTCGTGATACCTAGGAAGCGGATATAGTTCATCGTGATACCCAAGACGCGGATGTAGTTTATCGTGATAACCAGGACGCTGATGTAGTTTATCGTGATACCCAGGACGCGGATATACTTTCTCGTGATACCTAGGAAGCGGATATAGTTCATCGTGATACCCAGGACGCGGATATAGTTCATCGTGATACCCAGGACGCGGATGTACTTTCTCGTGATACCTAGAAAGCGGATATCGTTCATCATGATACCATGGACGCGGATGTAGTTTATCGAAATACCCAGGATGCTGATGTAGTTTATCATGGTACCCAGGACGCGGATGTACCTTCTCGTGATACCTAGAAAGCGCATATTGTTCATCGTAATAACCAAGACGCAGATGTAGTTTATCGTGATACCCAGGACGCGGATGTACCTTCTCGTGATACCTAGGAAGCGGATATAGTTCATCGTGATACCCAAGACGCGGATGTAGTTTATCGTGATGCCCAGGATGCTGATGTAGTTTATCGTGATATCCAGGACGCGGATGTACTTTCTCGTGATACCTAGAAAGCGGATATAGTTCATCGTGATACCCAAGACGCGGATGTAGTATATCGTGATACCCAGGATGCTGATGTAGTTTATCGTGATACCTTGGACGCGGATGTACTTCTCGTGATACCTAGAAAGCGGATATAGTTCATCGTGATACCCAGGACGCGGATGTAGTTTATCGTGATACCCAGGATGCTGATGTAGTTTATCGTGATACCCAGGACGCGGATGTACTTTCTCTTGATACCTAGGAAGCGGATATAGTTCATCGTGATAACCAAGACGCGGATATAGTTTATCGTGATACCCAGGATGCAATGTAGTTTATCGTGATAGCCAGGACGCGGGTGTACTTTCTCGTGATACCTAGGTAGCGGGTATAGTTCATCGTGATAGCCAAGACGCGGACGTAGTTTATCGTGATACCCAGGATGTTGATGTAATTTATCGTGATACCCAGGACGGGGATGTACTTTCTCGTGATACCTAGAAAGCGGATATAGTCCATCGTGATACCCAGGACGCGGATGAAGTTCATCGTGATACCCAGGACGCGGATGTAGTTTATCGTGATACCCAGGATGCTGATGTAGTTTATCGTGATACCAAGGACGCGGATATACTTTCTCGTGATACCTAGGAAGCGGATATAGTTCAGAGTGATACCCAAGACGCGGATGTAGTTTATCGTGATACCCAGGATGCTGATGTAGTTTATCGTGATACCCAGGACGCGGATGTATTTTCTCGTGATACCTAGAAAGCAGATGCAGGTTCATCGTGATGCCCAGGACGCGGATGTTGTTTATCGTGATACCCAGGATGCTGATGTAGTTTATCGTGATACTCAGGACGCGGATGTATTTTATCGTGATACCTAGAAAGCGGATGTAGTTTCTCGTGATACCCAGGATGCAGATGTACTTTCTCGTGATACCTAGGAAGCGGGTGTAGTTCTTCGTGATACCCAGGATGCTGATGTAGTTTCTCGTGATACCCAGGATGCAGATGTAGTTCATCGTGATACCCAAGACGCGGATGTAGTTTATCGTGATACCCAGGATGTTGATGTAGTTTATCGTGATACTCAGAACGCGGATGTACTTTCTCGTGATACCTAGGAAACGGATATAGTTCATCGTGATACCCAGGACGCGGATGTAGTTTATCGTGATACCCAGGATGCTGATGTAGTTCATCGTGATACCCAGGACCCTGATGTACTTTCTCGTGATACCTAGGAACGTATATGGTTCATCGTGATACCGAAGACGCGGATGTAGTTTATCGTGATACCCAGGATGCTGATGTAGATTATCGTGATACCCAGGACGCGGATTTACTTTCTCGTGATACCTAGAAAGCGGATGTAGTTCATCGTGATACCCAGGTCGCAGCTGTAGTTTATCGTGATACCCAGGATGCTGATGTAGTTGATCGTGATACCCAGGACGCGGATGTACTTTCTTGTGATACCTAGGAAGCGGATATAATTCATCGTGATACCCAGGACGCGGATGTAATTTATCGTGATACCTAGAAAGCGGATGTAGTTTATTGTGATACCCAGGATGCAGATGTACTTTCTCGTGATACCTAGGAAGCGGATGTAGTTCATCGTGATACTCAGGATGCTGATGTAGTTTCTCGTGATACCCAGGATGCAGATGTAGTTTATTGTGATACCTAGGATGCTGATGTAGTTTATCGTGATACCTTGGACGCGGATGTACTTTCTCGTGATACCTAGAAAGCGGGTATAGTTCATCGTGATAGCCATGACGCGGATGTAGTTTATCGTGATACCCAGGATGTTGTTGTAGTTTATCGTGATACCCAGGACACGGATGTACTTTCTCGTGATACCTAGAAAGCGGATATAGTTCATCGTGATACCCAGGACGCGGATGTAGTTTATCGTGATACCCAGGATGCTGATGTAGTTTATCGTGATACCCAGGACGCGGGTGTACTTTCTCTTGATACCTAGGAAGCGGATATAGTTCATCGTGTTAACCAAGACGCGGATGTAGTTTATCGTGATACCCAGGATGCAATGTAGTTTATCGTGATAGCCAGGACGCGGGTGTACTTTCTCGTGATACGTAGGAAGCGGATATAGTTCATTGTGATACCCATGACGCGGGTGTAATTTATCGTTATACCCAGGATGCTGATGTAGTTTATCGTGATACCCAGGACGCGGATATACTTTGTCGTGATACCTAGAAAGCGGATGAAGTTCATCGTGATACCCAGGACACGGCTGTAGTTTATCGTGATACCAAGGACGCGGATATACTTTCTCGTGATACCTAGAAAGCGGATGAAGTTCATCGTGATACCCAGGACGCGGATGTAGTTTATCGTGATACCCAGGATGCTGATGTAGTTTATCGTGATACCAAGGACGCGGATATACTTTTTCGTGATACCTAGGAAGCGGATATAGTTCATAGTGATACCCAAGACGCGGATGTAGTTTATCGTGATACCCAGGATGCTGATGTAGTTTATCGTGATACCCAGGACGCGGATGTATTTTCTCGTGATACCTAGAAAGCAGATGCAGGTTCATCGTGATGCCCAGGACGCGGATGTTGTTTATCGTGATACCCAGGATGCTGATGTAGTTTATCGTGATACTCAGGACGCGGATGTATTTTATCGTGATACCTAGAAAGCGGATGTAGTTTCTCGTGATACCCAGGATGCAGATGTACTTTCTCGTGATACCTAGGAAGCGGGTGTAGTTCTTCGTGATACCCAGGATGCTGATGTAGTTTCTCGTGATACCCAGGATGCAGATGTAGTTCATCGTGATACCCAAGACGCGGATGTAGTTTATCGTGATACCCAGGATGTTGATGTAGTTTATCGTGATACTCAGAACGCGGATGTACTTTCTCGTGATACCTAGGAAACGGATATAGTTCATCGTGATACCCAGGACGCGGATGTAGTTTATCGTGATACCCAGGATGCTGATGTAGTTCATCGTGATACCCAGGACCCTGATGTACTTTCTCGTGATACCTAGGAACGTATATGGTTCATCGTGATACCGAAGACGCGGATGTAGTTTATCGTGATACCCAGGATGCTGATGTAGATTATCGTGATACCCAGGACGCGGATTTACTTTCTCGTGATACCTAGAAAGCGGATGTAGTTCATCGTGATACCCAGGTCGCAGCTGTAGTTTATCGTGATACCCAGGATGCTGATGTAGTTGATCGTGATACCCAGGACGCGGATGTACTTTCTTGTGATACCTAGGAAGCGGATATAATTCATCGTGATACCCAGGACGCGGATGTAATTTATCGTGATACCTAGAAAGCGGATGTAGTTTATTGTGATACCCAGGATGCAGATGTACTTTCTCGTGATACCTAGGAAGCGGATGTAGTTCATCGTGATACTCAGGATGCTGATGTAGTTTCTCGTGATACCCAGGATGCAGATGTAGTTTATTGTGATACCTAGGATGCTGATGTAGTTTATCGTGATACCTTGGACGCGGATGTACTTTCTCGTGATACCTAGAAAGCGGGTATAGTTCATCGTGATAGCCATGACGCGGATGTAGTTTATCGTGATACCCAGGATGTTGTTGTAGTTTATCGTGATACCCAGGACACGGATGTACTTTCTCGTGATACCTAGAAAGCGGATATAGTTCATCGTGATACCCAGGACGCGGATGTAGTTTATCGTGATACCCAGGATGCTGATGTAGTTTATCGTGATACCCAGGACGCGGGTGTACTTTCTCTTGATACCTAGGAAGCGGATATAGTTCATCGTGTTAACCAAGACGCGGATGTAGTTTATCGTGATACCCAGGATGCAATGTAGTTTATCGTGATAGCCAGGACGCGGGTGTACTTTCTCGTGATACGTAGGAAGCGGATATAGTTCATTGTGATACCCATGACGCGGATGTAATTTATCGTTATACCCAGGATGCTGATGTAGTTTATCGTGATACCCAGGACGCGGATATACTTTGTCGTGATACCTAGAAAGCGGATGAAGTTCATCGTGATACCCAGGACGCGGATGTAGTTTATCGTGATACCCAGGATGCTGATGTAGTTTATCGTGATACCAAGGACGCGGATATACTTTTTCGTGATACCTAGGAAGCGGATATAGTTCATAGTGATACCCAAGACGCGGATGTAGTTTATCGTGATACCCAGGATGCTGATGTAGTTTATCGTGATACCCAGGATGCTGATGTAGTTTATCGTGATAGCCAGGACGCGGGTGTACTTTCTCGTGATACGTAGGAAGCGGATATAGTTCATTGTGATACCCATGACGCGGATGTAATTTATCGTTATACCCAGGATGCTGATGTAGGTTATCGTGATACCCAGGACGCGGATATACTTTGTCGTGATACCTAGAAAGCGGATGAAGTTCATCGTGATACCCAGGACACGGCTGTAGTTTATCGTGATACCAAGGACGCGGATATACTTTCTCGTGATACCTAGAAAGCGGATGAAGTTCATCGTGATACCCAGGACGCGGATGTAGTTTATCGTGATACCCAGGATGCTGATGTAGTTTATCGTGATACCAAGGACGCGGATATACTTTTTCGTGATACCTAGGAAGCGGATATAGTTCATAGTGATACCCAAGACGCGGATGTAGTTTATCGTGATACCCAGGATGCTGATGTAGTTTATCGTGATACCCAGGATGCTGATGTAGTTTATCGTGATACCCAGGACGCGGATGTATTTTCTCGTGATACCTAGAAAGCGGATGCAGGTTCATCGTGATACCCAAGACGCGGATGTTGTTTATCGCGATAACCAGGATGCTGATGTAGTTTATCGTGATACTCAGGACGCGGATGTACTTTCTCGTGATACCTAGGAAGCGGGTGTAGTTTTTCGTGATACCCAGGATGCTGATGTAGTTTCTCGTGATACCCAGGATGCAGATGTAGTTCATCGTGATACCCAAGACGCGGATGTAGTTTATCGTGATACCCAAGATGTTGATGTAGTTTATCGTGATACCCAGGACGCGGATGTACTTTCTCGTGATACCTAGGAAGCGGATATAGTTCATCGTGATACCCAGGACGCGGATGTAGTTTATCGTGATACCCAGGATGCTGATGTAGTTCATCGTGATACCCAGGACCCTGATGTACTTTCTCGTGATACCTAGGAACGGATATACTTCATTGTAATACCCAAGACGCGGATGTAGTTTATCGTGATACCCAGGAAGCTGATGTAGTTTATCGTGATACCCAGGACGCGGATGTACTTTCTCGTGATACCTAGAAAGCGGATGTAGTTAATTGTAATACCCAGGTCGCAGATGTAGTTTATTGTGATACCCAGGATGCTGATGTAGTTTATCGTGATACCCAGGACGCGGATGTACTTTCTCGTGATACCTAGGAAGCGGATATAATTCATCGTGATACCCAGGACGCGGATGTAATTTATAGTGATACCTAGAAAGCGGATGTAGTTTATTGTGATACCCAGGATGCAGATGTACTTTCTCGTGATACCTAGGAAGCGGATGTAGTTTATCGTGATACTCAGGATGCTGATATAGTTTCTCGTGATACCCAGGATGCAGATGTAGTTTATCGTGATACCCAGGATGCTGATGTAGTTTATCGTGATGCCCAGGACACGGATTTACTTTCTCGTGATACCTAGGAAGCGGATATAGTTCATCGTGATACCCAGGACGCGGATGTAGTTTATCGTGATACCCAGGATGCTGATGTAGTTCATCGTGATACCCACGACCCTGATAGACTTTCTCGTGATACCTAGGAAGCGGATATAGTTTATCGTGATACCCAAGACGCGGATGTAGTTTCTCGTGATACCCAGGATGCAGATGTAGTTTATCGTGATACCCAGGACGAGAATTACGAATTGGAGATGCCAAAATCAAACAGGTACAAGATTGAAATATCTATGTAGTTTTTTTTAACGGAGAACAGAGAAGCTGACTCCAGAATCCAAAGGTGCATTGGGATAGTGAAAGATGCCCTAACATAGAACATAGAATGAATCAACCTTTCTAGCAACGGTTTTACCAGTTGATTAAATAGATTCAGTTAAGTTCTTCGCTATGGTACCTAGATTTTATGAATTTAAGCGCATTACTCGATTGGTAACAGGGTCTCATCACTTTACAGTTGCATTGTTTAAATGTATCCGTAGGTTCTATGCTAACAGATTCTTCTGTCGCTTGTGGAATTCTCTTCCGTCACACTGCTTTTCATTTAAATTCGATCTTCAAAAATGTAAATGCTTTTTTTTTTATAGTTATCTGCTGGCTTCCTGGTTACTATTCTATTATTCCCATAGCTTCGTAATGGTTTGGTTTATTTTCTTTTACGGCATATCAACCTCAATGGGTCATTTATTGCCGACAACTTTTTATTTTTCTGGTAATATTTTTGTTTTGTCAAAAATCTATTAGGTTGGTGCAAAAATAATAACGAAATAACATCGTTTTTTGACGTATTTTCTAACATCAAAAAACGACATTATTACGTCATTATTTTTGCACCAACCTAATATTTCTGTTAATATTTTTTCCTTAAAAATGTATAGTTGGTAATATAATTTTTTCAAAAACATATAGGTTGTAATATTATTTTTCCAAAAACGTATAGCCGGCAACATTATTCTTTCAAAAACGTATTATCAGAGGCCTTGCTGTTGGACGTAGTTTATAGTCTTACCCATGACGCAGATGTAGTTTATCGTCATACCCAGGACACCCTTCGTAATGTTTTTTTCATTCATTAACACCCAGTAACCTCAATTTGTCTTAGTGTCATTACTGCCTTGCTTGAGGTAAATTCGATAAAACAAAAGAAAATATAATCGCTCCGTTTCATATCAGTTAGATCAATAATGCGCAATGTGTCACTCACCTCGTTAGCATCATCCATCAGTTTCAGAAATTTCATTTTGTGCTAGGGCAGGGATTGAGAAATATAAAGAAGATGGTTCCATCATTGTGTTGATTTGAACGCGGCCCCATACGACCGGAACACTTAGATCATTAGGGGAATTAAGTCTTTAAAAACCTTTCAACCCGAATTACGCCAGTTTGAATATATTCATTTATTAAACATAGCTTAGATGCGGCACAAACTCAAAACTATAGAATTTCCAGTGAGATTCGGACTCACGGCTCAATCGTAATTAATCTCCCGAGACAAGCTTGTTAACCATTACACCACGTCGGAGTGTCCGAAATGATTTCCTAAGCTTAGCCTAAATATATCACAAGGCCCAGTGAAGATCGAACTCAAACACAAGTTCAAATGTGAAGCATAAAGCGAATCATACTTTTCAATAGAGACATTTATTTGAATTCAGAGTGTTTTGATCAATGGAGCCAGTTTTTAATGAAAGCTCTTTCTTCTTACTCTTCTTCCTCAGAATATGTTAGTTTTCTCGCTAATGTTTTGAAAATTCATCTTTTAATGGCTTCATATTGCGTCAATGTTTGAGTAGAAACGGAAGCCTCGAGACGAAATTAGGTTGATGTTCATTTATATAATTTTCAAAAGTGTTTGGCTTGTTTTTCACTAAGAGTTTAGTTTTTTTTTTAAATATTTATCTGATTTCTGTGTATTTTAATCGATAATTCTTTTAACCTTTAATGATAATTGTCTAGAATTAGATCGTTCTGATGACTTCAGATCTTATTAAAAGATCTGTGGAGTCTAAGACATGAGAGCTAAAAACAATCATAAGGAGAACGAAGACGCAAACACTTTCATAAACTGAGCAGACACACGCCGATGCTCACTTGTGAATAGCCTTCCATATATATATATATATATATATATATATACACACGTGTGTGTGTATGTATTAAGACATTTTTTTATGTTTATACGATCTTTTTATAGAGACAAATATTTAAGCAAATGCTCTGCTTATAATAAACAGTGTTAACATCGTTTTCCGGCCTGAATATCCGAGAAATTGTCATAGAAAATATGCCTCCTCCTACAGGAATCGAACCTGTGTCCTATACGGAACCGTCATATAGCGTGAAGTGCTTTATCGATTAAGGCATACAAGATTATTTCTGTTTAACAAGTTCGCTTTTATTGTTTTTTAACTACAATTCTCTATGATTTTAAAGCGGAAAATCGACTTTGTTAACCGAAATGCTCCTCTGTGGAACAATCGGTAAAGCACAGTCCCGTATAGGAGACAGGTTCAATTCCTGTCGGAGGACACGTTTTTCTATAAAAAATTTTCAGACATTCAGGCCTGTAAATGTCGTTTATACCGTTTATTTTAAGCAGAGAATTTACTTAAATATTTGTATCTATAAAAAGAACATATAAAGATAAAAAATATCTTAAAATAATTGTCGGACTTTGTCCATTTCATAATATAATTTTGTTTAATTTTATATATCAACAAACAGTGTTTAGAAAAATATGACAAACTGGAAAATTTCTTGTGATGCCTTTCGTCCATTAGGATGTCATCGGACTGTTCCACGTCTACACATGCGCACGAAACGAGAGACGCAGGTAGTTACAAAATCTTTTGAAATAATATTTTTCGAAGGAATATTATTTGTTTCAATCTAGCCAATTCATTTGTATTCTTTTTCTTTTTCTCTAGCACCTGACTATCCAAAACTGTGACAGAAAATTTACCAAGAATAGTGATATATTGTAAGAGTCTGGACGTAAATTTACCGTTGGTTGAATTAACGATAAAGGCACTTCCTAAATATTTACGTGTTAATGGATTATTTTCACTTTTTATCAAAACAACATTCCCTATGTCAAAATTGTAATCCGTTTTGTCACGGTGAACAACCAATACGTTCTGTGTGCTGTTAATTAAGATGTTGCTTTTGTGTTGATATAATCTTTTGTTCATATTTAGTCATGTTTCTTCAATGTATTCATTTTGGCAATTTCTGTTTTGATAGAGTAAATTAAATTCCTCGTTCAGGTTTTGGCTGGATGTTTTGCTTTTTTGTTGATTAAATCTTTGATTGTTTTAGATGTTGTGACAAATTTTCTTTTAAGTTTAAATAAACTCTTTTCGGTTGCAGTTGTGATAGATATATATATACTGAACAGACATTTGGTTTCTACTTAAACTATGCTGTGCGGACCTTTGATTTATACTCCAACTATACTAAGCGGACATTTGGTTTATATTTCGACTATACTGAGACGACTTCAGTTACAATTTCTGTATGCACTCCACCAGGAATACATAAGTTTTTGAATTTGGAATAAAGCTTTTATCATGGTTCCCAAACAAGTTTAGAGAGTCCAGACTGCCTTGTTATTTAATCTATCGCAGGGGAAAGAAGATATATATTTATCGTTTTCACAAGGATATTGAAGCGAAAGTGAATCAACCAAAATTTGAACTCGAGCTCGACTTGATAACAGTGGATACGTAAAATAATTATTCGTTTCTGAAAAGCCATCAAATTAACGTCGGTCGAATGAAGGGTATGTAGCTTCGGGTCTTTATTCGAAATTTAGATTTTCTTGTGAGAAAGTGAGAATGTGATAACTTCTCATCAGCCCATATAGTTTGCGCGTTTATAGAACTTCAGGTCTTCAAGTTTTTTTGGATGCATATAAAGTAAGACCAGATGGATTCAATTCCTTGCCTACGTTAAATCAATTATTGAAACTAATTGAATCAACTGCTATGTCTGTTGCTAGAAAAATTGGTTCACTGTGTCGTGCGAAACTGTTTTTATCTTAAATATTTATTAGAGTACCATGCATTCAACTATGCATTGAATATTGCTGTCATATCTGGCCTGGTGTTTCTGCTATGTATTTAGAGATTCTTGATAGAATACAAAAAAAGAATCTGCAATGTTATTGGCCCTGACCTAGCATCTCGGCTAAAGTGTTTTTCCTACCGCCGTAACTTAGCTTCCCTGTTGACTTCTCTACAAATACTTTCATGGAAATTGTTCTGGTGAACTTTGCCCTATGGTACGTAGACACTATATTGGATTGGCGGCAAGGTCTCATCATTTTACAGTTGAGATGGTTAGATGTAACCGTAAGTTATATGCTAACAGTTTCTTCTTCCACTTGTTGAAACCGTCATCTCAACATCAGTCTCTTTTGCACCGACGGAAAATAGTTTCCCTCTGCATTTTCTACAAATATTTTCATGGTAATATTTTTTCTGATGAGCTTTCCTATTAGGGTATCTAGACGAATTTAAGCTCGGTATTAGTTTGACGGGAAGGTCTCATCATTTTACAGTTGAAATGGCTAGATATAACAGTTAGTTATATATTACAAATTTATTCTATAGTGCTTGTCGTTTCTTTTATTGTTTTATTTCCTTAAAAATGTTTTCTTTTTCGCACATTTTCTCTCGCCCAGTAACCTCTTGAGGTTAGTGGTTTGCATGGGGTGAATTTATTAAAATAATTTTGCGGCCCTATTCTGTACTTGATAATTTTGAGGGTCACATCTCTGTCAATCTTCGGGCTTTCTTGGTCTTTGGAACCCAGAATCTGGTGAGATCTCACGTCTTTCATCAAGGTTCTTCTTAGTGGGCATTAAATTCGATTCAACCATTCGGTATTTTCGGGTGTTAATTACACAGAAACCAATCAATTTTTTTATCCTTTTTTAGTATACTGTATTTGACATTACTACTGAAGTTATCATTCTACGTTCATTCGTTAAATCTTTCCCGTGAACTCTCTCAAAATCTATTTTAGTATCAATTTCCAAGAGTGCTTGCAATGCATTAGGATTTACACAAAAAAATGAAAGTTATATCTAAAACCAAAAAAAGGACAAACAACTTTAAAATACTTTCGCCAAAGATAGTAAATCGTAGACAAAAGATGTTTGATGAGATCTTAGTTGTTGTATCCAGGAGGAGAACATTGGACATAAGTTTACTCAGATTAAAAAGCAATCAAGAGAAAATTAAGTTTAGCTTACAGCCGTGGCGCCGACAATTGTTTCGTAATTTGAACAATTCTTTTAGACGTTACATCGCGAAAGAACGTCAACATCAGATTAAAAACACATAACAGTTATCAACAGTCATCCACATTTTTATAGAAAATTGGCCTCATTTACGATTTCTGTCAATCAGCTCTCGGTCTTATTGCCTGAAAGGGATCATTACATCTCAACGATGTAGGACTATGCTTAATCAAGTTGAAATAACGATTTATGAAACTTAAAACCTACTTTTAAACACGTATATTAACTAACATTTACTTGTTATTAACTAGCAGATGTACAGTTCTGTGTTATCAGATACAGGCTTTACTAATCGAAAACTTTGAAATTTATATTCATTCAAAATTAACAGCACATTCTGCTGAAAAAGAAATATTATTCACAGCTTTATTACATTGCAAACTGCATTATAATTATGTATATTTTGAGTATAATTTTGCACTGATATATCCTGTTTCTAATAATCTTAAGGTGTGCTTTATTTATGGGAAAAGTGCTCAGTACCAGAGATAGAGCGTATGTAAATATAAAAGTGAACATTGAAGTCAACACTGAAAGGCGACAGGCTGTTTCATGCTAAACGAAATCGCCAGGCCGCGTGTGTTAGATTTTTCTCGAATATTTATATACATGAGTCAGTTCTACTCAGTGGGTAATCCATTCTGGCGGGTTTTTTGGCGGGAGTAGTTAGTTTATTTATTTATTTGTGTTAATTTATATTACTTGTTTTTTATTTTAATTTTTATTTTTGGTTTCGATGTTTTATTAACGTAACAAAAATTGCTTAGGTCGCGTATATATATATATATATATATATATATATATATATATATATATATATATATATATATGTATAGGAGTAATCAAAAGGTTTGTATGTGTATGGCTTACTCTCGTTCGTCGATTGCGCACTATGGGGAAAGGGAATCTTTTTAAAAAAGTGGCTGTTCCTGCTTATAACGCATCGCTCTTCAGTTATGAATTGAGCACTCTGGCTGCTGATTTGGCATCTATATACATCACGTATATAATACGTTAAAATATTTTCTTTCTCTAACTGATGCCAAATCAGTCGTTTCGATTCCAGCTTGAATCAATCGGATTTCTGGTCACACTGATTAGGTATGATACAGTGAAAAGGCTTGTATGTGGATACACACACACACATATATATATATATATATATATATATATATATATATAT
>OZ010598.1:86162122-86207122 GCA_963932145.1 Acanthosepion lycidas | reverse complement strand
TTCAACCGGAGATAACCGAGAGAAAAGAAACTATAAGAATAGAACTGACGGTTGCATCCAACAAAAAAAGGTGAGACCTAATTGCGAATAGAGTAGTAGACTTAAGTTCATGCTTTCGAGTCACGAATGAAGAAAGCACATCAGATCAATTGCCATGAAAATATTTATAGAAAAGATACAAGGAAACCACGACACGTTGATGAGAAAGTGTGGTAGCATAGCTATGGACGATAAGTGGTATGTCACATAAACATAGTAGTAAATACTGTATGTTGGTCTACAGTCAGAGATTCGTCTTCAGCTGTGCTGGTCAAACTCTCTGCCTCCATGCACAGAGGATCCCCATACGAAGCTATGTCGAAGTTCAGTGTCTCGTCTCAGGAACTAACTACCCGAATACGTTTTTGTACGTGGTCTACGGGGAAGTTCTGGCCGATGCTCGGATACCCCACATTAAATCCGGGCTTGTGGAAACATCTGACCACGTGGGGCGTTTAGTAGATATCCTGCAGATGGAGATTCATTGTGGAATTCACTTGACTCACTTCTAGCAATTGACTAGTTCTTCTACGTGTCTCTGGCGAATAGTATATGTGTTGTTCGTGCGTATGCAAAGTATTATCGTTCATTACCAATCTTCGTTTGCTAATTTTATTCATTAACCCTCCCTAGGTTACAACAGAAATTGACTGAAGTCGTGATGTTAAGTCAGGATCGATTACATTACAGACCGTTTTCTCGATTTTTTTAAGAACCTCCATATGAATAGCAAGAGCACCAGACCAGATAAAGTAGCAGTATTCAATGCATGGACGAATGGTAGATTTGTAAGTGTGCAAGATGGACTCTGATGAGAAAAATCCTTTTGGCACGACACAGTGACCCGACTATCCTTGCAGTAGATGCAGCTACTGAATATGATATTGGTATGATATATTTATGGAACGGTTGTATAAGATGATATAATCATCATTACAATTGGTTCCCAAAATGGAATAACTAAAAAATAGGGAGGATTGAGGAAAGGTCAAAAGATGAACGGGATTCAAGAAGATAGAAGATGACAATTGACCTTGCATTTAAACTTTTGACGATTTTATATATCAGTAAAACAAATAAACGGAAGAGAATTACACATGTGGGAAATGCCTGAGCAGAAACTGTTGGAGTAGAAGGTTTGTTTAACTATTTCAACAGTAAAAGGGGCCTAGATGCCAATCTAGTCGCACGCTTTAATTCATGTAGTCGGGACACCAGGGATAAAAAGCTCGATAGAACAGTTGTCATGAAAATATTTGTAGAAAAAACAGAGGGAAGCCACGTCGTGTCGGTGTGAAAGGGACTGAAGACGAGATGCTAGGTTAGGATCGATTAATTTTCTTTAGATGCTGTCGGTAGTACCAGACCAAATATGGCAGCATTGATGCTCGGATGAATGGTATAGTGCAAGATCGATTCTGTCGAGAAAAATGTCTGGTAAAACACAAGAAGCCAAACATTCTAGCAACAGACCAAGCATTGGATTCAATATAATCACTCCACTTCATGACAGAAGAAAACATGAGCACAAAAAGAAAAAAAAAATTATTCTCCAGAAGATTAGCATCAGTCATACTGATCGTATGTAGACATAGTTACTCTATGGTGGTTAAAGCAGTTTTGTAATTAAAGCAATATTGTTTTGGACGCGTTAAAATTTACAAGCCATTTACTGCCAGGGTTACTTTGTCAATATCGGCACTATTATGTTATCAGAGAAGCAAGTAAAAGAAACGAAGTTCCACAAGCAGCAAGTGCGAGAAAAGAGACATTTAAACGACGCACTATATCAAAAGTTAAAGGGTTCAGTTCGACATTCCAATCACTAGAAGAAAACCGGAGGGTATAATGGCAGAAAATTTGTGATAAATATGGTAAGAAGATGAGAATGATAGTCTGAGCATTGTAAATAGTGTCTATAATATCTCATCTCAGAAATATAGAAAGATACAGATTTTTTTCATGAACTTCGCTTTGGCAAATGTCTGTTTCTGCAGCTTCCGTCTCGCAATTGATCTGAATGATTTCTGTCTACAGCAAGGGTATTTGGGTATCAAAGACTTGGCTGCGAATTGTTTGAGCGTGCCCTGGTGTCGCTACCAATGGCACATTGGTAGCGACACCAGGGCACGCACACACAAAAGTTGACACCATCTACTTTGACAAACCAGAATTGTTCACGTACTTAGAACGTAGCCTTGACCGCCTACCTGCCAGGCTCGGATCGACCTCCCTTATTCTGGTCCCTTCACTGAATCATTAAGAACGTAGACTTTACCGCCTACCCGGCAGGTACGGATCGCCCGCCCTTATTCTAGTCCATTCACTGAATCTTTAAGAACGTAGCCGTGACCGACTACCTGCCGGGCACGGATCGCCTTTCCTTATTCTGGTCCGTTCACTGAATCCTTAAGAACGTAGACATGACCGACTACCCACCAGGACCGGATCGCCTGCCCTTATTCTAGTCCATTCACTAAATCAAAAGAACGTAGCCTTGACAGCCTATACATCTGGGTCGCGTCGCCCGCCCCTATTCTGGTCCCTTCACTGAATCATTAAGAACCTAACCTTGACCGCCTACCCGCCAGGCTCTGATCGACTGCCCTTATTCTAGTCCCTTCAATTAATCCTTACGAACGTAGCCTTGACAGGCTACCCACCAGGCTCGAATCGCCTGCACTTCTTCTGGTCCGTTCACTGAATCCTTAAGAACGTAGCCTTGACCGCCTACCCACCAGGCTCAGAAAACCTGCACTTATTCTGATCTCTTACCTGAATCCTTAAGAACGTAGCCTTGACCGCCTACCCACCAGGCTCTGATCGCCTGACCTTATTCTAGTCCCTTCTTTGAATCCTTAAGAACGTAGCCGTACCGCCAAACCGCCAGGCTCGGATCGCCCGCATTATTCTGGTCCGTTCACCGAATCCTAAAGAACGTAGCCTTGACCGCCTACCCGCCAGGCTCGGACGTTCGCCCTTATACTGTTCCCTTCACTGATTCCTTAAGAACGTAGCCTTGACTCGCCATGCTCGGAGATGCCTGCCCTTATTCTGGTCCCTTCACTGAATCATTACGAACGTAGCCTTGACCGCCTACCCGCCAGGCACGGATCGCCCCCTCTTATTCTGGCCCCTTCACTGAATACTTAAGAACCTAGTCTTCACCGCCTACCCTCCAGGCTCGGATTGCCTATCCTTATTCTAGTCCCTTCACTGAATCCTTAAGAACCTAGCCGTGACCGCCTATACGTCTGGCTCGGATCGCCCGCCGCTATTCGGGACTTTTCACTGAATCCTTAAGAACGTACCCTTGACCGCCTACTCGCCAGGCTTGGAATCCGCCCTTATACTTTTCCCTTCTCTGAATCCTTACGAACGTAGACTTGACCGCCTATACGTCTGGCTCCGATCGCTCGCCCCTATTCTCGTCTTTTCACTGAATCCTTAAGAACCTAGTCTTGACCGGCTACCCACCAAGCTCGAATCGCCTGCCCTTATTCTAGTTCCTTCACTGAATCCTTAAGAACGTAGCCTTGACCGCCTATACGTCTGTCTCGGATCGCCCGCCCTTATTCTGGTCTCTTCACTGAATCCTTAAGAACGTAGCCTTGACCGACTACTTGCCAGGCTCGGATCGCCCGCCCTTATTCTGGTCCCTTCACTGAATCCTTACGAACGTAGCCGTGACCGCCTACCGGCCAGGCTCGTATCACCCGCCTTTATTCTGGTCCCTTCAATGAATCCTTAAGAAGCTAGTCTTGACCGCCTACCCGCCAGGCTCGGATTGCCTGCCCTTTTTCTGGTCCCTTCACTGAATCCTAAAGAACGTAGCCTTGACCGCCTACCCACCAGGCTCGGATCGCCCGCCCTTTGTCTGGTCCCCTCACTGAATCCTTACCACCATGGGTTGTTACCAGGCGATGGGGCATTCGGATGGCATTACCATAGGTTCTTCGCGACGCGCTAGCTTGTCCACTACGCCGCAGTATACAATATACACACATTATATAGTTTACTTGTTTTAGAAGCTCCCAAGAATTTGACGGTGTCTTAAGGGTATAGAACGTTAAGTAAAAAAAAAACTAAAAAAAAAAAACGTTAGAAAGCCAAAAAAAAAAAAAAAATACAAAATGGTTCATAAATAAAAACAAATATCGTAAAATTTGTTCATTTTAGAAATAAATAACAGAAACAAAAATGAAAATATGATAACACGCACACGCACGCACGCACGCACACAGACGCACACACACACACACACACACACACACACATATATATATATATATATATATAATGTACAAATATAGGATTGGCGCATATGGAATAAATTCCAATCACCAAAAATTCTATTCTTAAAAGAGTGTTCAATACAGAGTAGAGCAAAAAAAATTAATTCGAAAATTATAGCATAAATTTTTTATAAAATCACTACGAAAATAGCCATTTTGTTCCAACACTTTTGGTGTCTTATCAAGTCATTGTGTTGAATATAGTATAAAGTGTTGCGGAACAATTCTATATATTTTCCTATAATTGTATAAGAAACGGCGACATGGGAATCTGTAGGGATATTCAGTTAGTTATGTGCCATATATCCCCGCAGTAGATATCCATTTCTTTCTGCGGAAGGCCAGTTGCCATCCAAGGCCTGTCCTGCTATTTACTCATGGCTGGGGATAGTGGAAGAGAATTCATTCCTTTCCAAAGGGTATTAGCACGTAACTGAATGTAATGTACCTGACTGGAATTCATCTCGGTTGTTCCAATTTCTCAGTCCATTCAATTGCTCTTACTTCATCGTCATTATTATTATTATTATTATTATTATTATTATTATTATTATTATAAATAAATAAATAAAAATAGAATATGAAATCATGATAATAATGAAAACTATAAAGAAAATAAAACAATGGCAATAAAACATTGTATAAAATAAAATTAAAAAAAATTAAATATAATAAAAATCTTCCCAGAATGCAACAAAAAATGTTGCTACCGGAAATACGGACATCTCGCCAAATGACGTTAAATTCAATCTCTTCACCACGGACGTTGGTACGCTCAACACGTGTTCAACTTCTCTCTGTAATATGGCTTGTAATACTAGGGAGCGATTTTTCTTTTTATCACATGTACCATAAAACAATTGTAGCTAAATATACACGTACCAAACATACAAAAATATAAATATATTATATGGAATTAACATACAATATACAATGTTTTTCTTGTTATTTGTGTACGTTTTGTTTCCTGCCAAGTATGCTTCTAACTTCGTGAACACAAGGCTAATTTCTGATGCTATTATAAGAATAAATCCTCCACAAATCCAAAGGCGCATTGTGATAGCGAAATATACCTTACAAAAACCGAGGAAAATATTAAGAAACAAAGAAAAGACTACTGAACTTTTAGGTTATATCAGTCCTGCTACATGGCAGTGAATGCTGGACAATCTTCTCAAAGATGAAGAACAGACTTGAAACAGCAGAACCTCCGGAGACATTGGCATAAAAAGAGACACAAATTTAACATCAGGAAGAGAGGTTTAAAATTTTAGGGGACATTATGGGGAAAGAGGGATTGGAAAAATGATACGCACAGGACAGATTGAAAGTATGAGATTCATAGGAAAGCAACGTACCTTGAGTGAATAGATGGCAGCAAAGGATTTGGGAGATATGACAAAACGACAAAACTTATTAAAAGCTACAAAATCAGGAAATTGTGGAGTGCCATGATCGTCAAGGGGGCACGGCACATAGAAGAAGAAGCTGCTACAACAGATGTTTTTCTTTGAGAAATTTCAGACTCTGCCATGGAATTTCTAATTATTTTCTGCGCAGTTTTGTTAAAACTCTGGAGTGTTTTGCTCTAACCAAATCTCCAATAAATATAAGAACTGATTTCCTGGTATTGAAAACGAACACAATATGATGCCACAAACAAATAAATTAATTTTCATTTTGTTTATTAGGAGCTTAAACGGTTACCTATTTACTGGGTACCATAAAGGCGGAAAGAACTTACCTTTGTGGCTTAAGCGTTATCTAGATGATTATTATCAGTAATCTGATTCGTTTGTACCAGATGAAAAAAAAACTTTTTCATGAGCTTTAACGCGTTCCTATTAAAGCTAAGGAGCGAAAGTTTTATTAACACATTTTAATTTTCCCCATTAGAGTAATTATTATATCCACGACATAATATCACCTTATTTCACGGACGGAAGGAAATAGTTGGAAGAAAAGAAATAACATGCTGTGTTCTCAGAGAGATTTTTATACCGGTAAGTTTACACAAAATTATATATACATATTTACATTTATCCCACGCAGAGAAAATATAACGCATACATACAACAACAAGCATTGTCCATAAGCGCATTAGAACAATTTCTACTTAAGAAGTTTAAATATCAGTGAAGGACAGAAGGAAAATAGTTGGAAGAAAAGAAATAACATGATGTGTTCTCAGAGAGATTTTTATACCGCTAAATTACATATACATATTTACATTTATCCAACGTAGAGAAAATATAACGCATACATACAACAACAAGCAATGTCAGCAAATGTTCATTAGAACAATTACCACTTAAGAAGTTTAAATATTTATGAAGTATTTTAACAGAGAATAGTATATGGGTCATCGAAAAACGAACTATTTGAATAGGAAAGATGCCTTCCAAACGCTAAGCAAAGTACTAAGGTACTGTTTCATTAGAAATTAAGTAGAGTGTATTGAACTGTTATATAATAACTATTATATAATATTAATCCTCTTATATGTCAGTTAATATTGTACAATCACGGCAGAAACATAGGTATGAACCAACAGAAAAGTGGTTCTACAGGTGGATGAAAATACTATGAAAGGGGCGCGTAATTAACGAAGTCCCAATGAAAATGGAAGCAAAAAGGACACCCATACATCGAATCAGAAAGTGGCAATTAAAATTTACTGGACACATTATGAGGAAAGAGGGTTTGAAGTATATGATATTCGCAAGAAATATCGAAGGCGAATGAAACATTGGATAGCGAGCCTCTGTGAGTGGATGGCGGGTCGTGAAGTAGGAGACTTTGCAAAGAGAAAAACGATTTTTCTCTAAGAGCTATAAATGATGGGAAATTCTGGAGAATCAGGATCACCTACGTCGTGAAGAGATATGGGACATAGAAGAAATATCGTTTGTAATGTTTTCGTTATTTACGGAGAGAGTCATTTAAATTTTATATGTATAAACACAGTAAAAATATCGTCTTTTCTAAATATGCCCGAGGTTTACTTGACCGCCGCCCTCCCGACAGAGCCAGCTTGTGATTCAAGGTTGGTTTTTAAGGTCGGGACCTGAGTGTTTCCACTTGGGTTTAATCTGGTCTTAGCTTGTTTAAGCTGGTATTAGTTGGTCAGAGCTTGTTTAAGCGTATCAAAACTTGTCTAACCTAGTCATCGCCGGTCATACCACTGCTATGTATTAGATGTCACGCAAGTTTGTCCGGGGTGTGTTGAAGAAAGAGAGGAGAGAATTCATCTGACACGGAACAGATACTACATCTTCAGCATCCATACCGACGGGAAAAACCACTTCTCCTCTGCGAATTCTCTCCGAAGAATCCGGGTGAAACCCCAATTTTCAAAATATGCCCTACTGACATAGGGGCATAGAGATGCGTTTAATGTTGCTACTATGAATAATTTTTTTTGTTTTTATTAATGTTTGTTTATTATGTTTAGTACATATTTAATCATCTAGGTTAATTTTTAACGCTTACCTTTTAGAAGGGTGTAGTTTTTAAACCAGACGGGTTTTCAAAATAAATTGTTACACTTGTGTGCGAGTCTATTTTAGAATTAGCAGTTAAAGGACTACCAAAATAGTTTCTTTGTTAATTCAATAGCAAATCCGTGAGAGCTGACTAAGGAAACCTGGCTGCTATTCTTGAAAAGGACCTCTAATCACTAGTTAACTGGGGCAGGAAATGGTTTGAAAATTTTAACATCTCCAAATCAAAACTTCTCTCATTTGACCACGATAGATTAAAACCGAAACTCCTTCAGAACAACACACTGTGTTTCAACTGACTTGAAATGGAACAACTATATCAAATCAAAAAAGGAAAGTTGGGTCACCGTGTCGTGCCAGAAATATTATCCTCAGAGTCCATCTTGCACATTTACAAATCTACCATTCGTCTGTGAATTGAATACTGCTTTCATATCTAGCCTGGTTCTTCTGCTGTTCAGCTCGAGGTTCTTGACAAAATCCAGAGAAGAATCTGCAATGTAATACATTCATACGTTGCATCTCGACTTCAGTCACTTTCTCCCCGACGCGTCGTGGTTCTCTCTGTCTCTTCTACAAATATTTTCATGGCAACTGCTCTGTCGATCTTTTATACCTGGTTCACCGACTATATGAATGTAAGCGCGCTACTAGATTGGCATCTAGGTCCCACCTTTTTACTGTTGAAATAGTTAAATGCTACTTCTAATTCAACAGTTTCTTTTTTCGCACTTGCCGCCTGTGCAACTCTCTTCCGTTTACTTGCTTTCCTGATAAGTACAATCTTCAAATATTTAAATGCAACCTCAAATGCCATCTTCTATATTCTTAGATACTGTTCATCTTTTGTCCATTCCTAAATCCTTCCTATACTCAGTCTTATTTCCTTTTCTCTCACTTTCACTCTCTGTCACTCCTGGCATAGTAACGGCTTGTTTGGGATGACATTTTTCAAAAGCACAAAAATTGTTTCAGATTCATGGAGGAATAAGATTTCAAATTTATTGACAAATAAGAGACGTCCACTGAAGCTCTCTGGATGGAGATGGTATGACTCTCTTTTATTCGATGAAAAGGACTGCTGTTAGCAGATGGCCTCAGAAAGCAATTAATCCCCGAATTGGTGCGCACACTTCAAGAACTGAGGAAGGGGTCATATATCAACACGGGGAAAGAAGACCCAGAAGGCATAGGCAGATTCAAACCTTAGGACAGAAAATTCCTTTCTGTGTCTTCTTAATAAGGAATTAAACAAAACGAATATTCAAGTTTAACTTTCCATTAAAGGAGTGCATAAAGCATTCAACAACCTTTGGAAATCTTATTCAGTTTAAGAAAGTAGATGGGTCCACTGCTGTGATTTTTTCCGTGTGCAATTTTTATTTTTTATCATTTAGTCTTTAGAATATTAACCGTTTGTTCCATTGTTTTCTGTTTTTGTTTTTTTAGAAAACATGTATTTTTAAAGCCAGACGCGTTGTAAAAATAAATTGTTACGGTTGTGTGGAAATCTATTTTAGAATTAGCGGTTAAAGAACCGCCAAAATTATTTGTGAATTGTCGCCTGATTCATTTTCTGAATTTATAGAGGAATAAGTTCTCGTATTTACTGACCAATTAGAGACGTATATTCTGAAGCTTTTGTGAGAACTCGGATGAAGCCGGAGTGACACTCTTTTGTTCAATAAAAAGAACTGCTGTTAGCGGATGGCTTCAGAAAGCAATTAATTATCGAGGAGGAAGCATTAACACCCACGCTTCAGGGACGGAAGATTAGTCCCGCTGAAGGGGACATAAATCAACACGGGGAAAGAAAAGAAGAGCCGACAGCTATAGGCAGATTCAACCCAGGGACAGAAAATTCCTTTCTGCGTCTTCTTAAGAAGAATTTAAACAAAACGAATATTCAAGTTTAACTTTCCAGTAAAGGACTACATAAAGCCCTCAACAACCTTTGGAAATCACGAAGCGTTTTCATGCGAAACAATCTTATTCAGTTTAAGAAATTAGATGAGTGCACTTTTGTGTTTTCTAAGTTATGCAATTTTTTCCTACCTCAAAGTTTTTACATTTTTTTCATTTTTAAAAGGTGTAATGTTTTTTTTTTAAATTGAATCCTTGTCCATTCTTCTTTTCCTTTTTCGATGGTAATTTCTTTTTGAACAATTTGAAATTTGTAGCCCTGTCATAATAGGCCCACAAAAAGAAGTTTTTGTGTAAATTTTGTATTGTTTTTTTTTTTCTGTACCAGTGTACTAAATGTTTTCCTTTAAAGTTTAAACGGTAGTTGAGTTTAACTTTGAAATTTATGCCTATTTTAACTTCAAGTAGAAGAGAAGTATATGTTTTTCTTTTCTCTTATATTTCTACTGTTTTGGGGTTTCGCCAAAGAACTTACATTTTGTAGGGAGTTAAATTTTATATTTCTCATAAAAAATCGAACGTCGTCTTTGTATTAGGTTGGTGCAAAAATAATGACGTAATAATGTCGTTTTTTGACGTATTTTTAACGTCAAAAAACGACATTAGTTCGTCATTATTTTTGCACCAACCTAATATAAATTTTAATGTCTTTTATACCATAAAGAAGATATCTGTTTATACTTGTAACATCCTCGAGAAATGATTTATATGAACGTCCAAATAATGGAGACAAACAAGCAAACATTAATCCAGATAGCTTTGACCGACGAGCAGAGCCATTTAGAATAATCTGTTCGTTGGCCTTTTGTTGTGTGTATTTGATTAATGGATTTATTGAACTTGTTTTTTTTTTATTTTGTTTTTGTTTTTTTTCTAAAAAGTTGATATCTGGCGCAAATCAATATTTTCTGTTAATGTATTCGCTTTGATTTCGATTAAAATTTACAAGATTTTTTTTTTTTTGGTTCGTATTTAAACATTTCCTTATTTTGTGTTTGGTGTCAGCCTTCCGGCAGGAAATTTTTAAATGTGGTTTGCTCGAAAAAAATCTCGCAATTTAAAGGTTCCTTCGACGACTTGAACGAAAAGAAAACACTATGCGCTTTCACAAGTATTAAAGCCTGGACGTTTCGATTGTTTAACGCACGCGAAAAACAATTAAATCAGCAGCGGGGGCGTTTTTTTTTTACTCCATCGCCATGTTTGTTGTTGAATCAACATTATGCTGAGACACACGGACAGATGCGTCAATGGACAAAAATTTTATTCATTAATATAAAATACGATTATTTTTTTTTTCACTAATGATGTAAAGGATATCAAAATGAAAAAAGTAAAACGTATTTATTATATACGCTTATGTTCGTACGATTATTCTTAATTAGGCTATATTAAACTCAAAATTTCGGTAGTTGTACACATCGGCTATTTTCCGTGAGTAAGAACGCACACATATAACACTACCTTTGTTACATATATATATATATATATATATATATATATATATATATATATATATATATATATATATATATATATATATTCCTTTTTTTTATTCAAGAGCGAACATTGCTGGTGAACCGGAAGTCACGCGAGATTGGACAATAAATTGCCAAGAAGAGTCGCATGGTTTGTAGTTTGGAAGATGGAAAAAAAGACTGTAGCTGACGAAAGATACACAAGTCAATACACGATCAATATCGGCTGGGTCACCGTCGTGATGTGGCATGATGTTGAAAGACCTGAAAACCCTTATGAACCTCAGCTTGAAACACCACTGATGATGTGTACAAAAGCATCTAATAGATGTATTTCGCGAAGAGGGTTAAGACTCGAAAAAATATACCAAAAGGCGTGATCAAATATATACGGCTTTGAGGCTTAAGGTGGTGATTAAGATATCTGGCTATTTAGTAATTATGAGTTGAGCTCAAATCCTGGGACGTATGGTGCTGAAAAGACGCATAAGTTGGGTCAATGAAAAACATGGAGATGTGTTAAAAGACGGACAAAACTTGTGAATATTAACTGATACAGGAAATTACATATTTTCTAAACTACAGACTCTTTCCACACAGACGCATTATTGGAAGTCTATCGCTATTCTATCGCCATTTTCATGGCAGATATTCAGCTGATCGCCTCGTTCTTTAGTTCGAGCAATTCAGACCCTTACATCTAGGACTCGGCACGCTACACCGAATGAATAGAATCACCAACTTTTTCTTTTCATTCCATTTGTAAGGAAGAAGTACCACTCAGACCATTATATAATATCGGTACTGTTATATGAGGGATTGTGCCATCACAGATGGAGAAGAGACAGAAAACTGGTTCTATAGATGGATGCTGAGAATACGATGGACCGAAAACTGAAAAGCAACAATGAAACTTTAGAGAAACTGGAATAAAAAAAAAGTACCCATATGCTTAGCCTCAGAAAGAGACAGTGAGCATTTTTAGGACACATAATGAAGAAAGAGGGCTTAGAAAATGTGCTATTCACAGGGCATATTGATGATAAATGAAACAAGCGAGCTTGTGTAAATGGTTGGCAGAACAGAGATTAGGATATTTAGCGAATAAACTTTATTCAGGCCTTCAAATGACAAGTAGCGCAAAACCCTGATCGTCCACGTCCCGAATGGACACAGCATATTGTAGAAGAGAAGACATCTCCTTTCTATTTTTATATTTATTTAATTAATCTTCTTTTCGTATGCAGGTGTTTTGCCCCACTATACGTTCTGTATTATTCTAATATCTTTCTCAAATATATCAAGCTCACTTTCTAATCAGTGTATATCTTATACTAATGTTCACCTGATACAAGGCCCAAGATCCAGTCAAGATAGTGGCTTACTATTTGCTCTTCTATGAGTGTAAGAAAAGGCAATAGGTTAAAATTCACGAGGTTATACAGCAAAGATAAAAATAAACCCTAAACTTGAAGAAGTCAAGATTGTAGTAATTGGGAGAAGACCCTGTTGGGATTAGGTTCCACTAAGCAGTAGTTCTTGCGAAGAAGCTGTCAAAGTGGAATTTACTTCTTACTAATGGAATACCAAGGAAATGGTCATAGTTATCATTTGTATACGTGGCATGAAGGGTAGGAAATACGTGGGATGATGTGACTAAGGAATGTTGCTCGTCTAAAGACACCTCATGGCAATAGCGATATAAAGGGTGTTTCATTAAGACGGATTATATATAAGTCAGTTATGTGCCATGTGTGATACACGCCTAGGCGATCATATATCTTTCGAATTTTGCCATTTCTTTCACCAGTTACCATCCAGGGCTATAGAACCAAATATGTCCTGCTATTTACCCATAGCTGGATCGGAGAAGAAGAGGATTCATACTTTTGCCAAGAGTATTAGGAGATAAGTGAATGAAATGGATTCGACTGGAATTCGAACTCGCCTCTCTGATTCCTTATTCCGAGCCGCTATCCATAACTCCACCGTGTTTAAGGGTGTTTCATTAAGACGAATCAAATCAGCAGTTAATAAATCAGTGAAATTGGTGAAAAATGATTTATTTCTCTATTGGATCACATTATTTAAGTCAGGACAATTGTGTGTAAAAAAATAACATCGCCCAAATGTCCGCTAAATCTGAAAGAAAAAGAAAAAACATTAGACGCTTAAACTTAATTCACACTTAAAATCGGTCCAAGTTATTGAAACATCCTATATTAGCGAGAGGCTTTCGACTTTTCGTCTATGGGAAAAGCGTTTGTAGGGTGTAAAATAATTCATCACCTACAAAGTTGCGTAGAGACTATTGAACTTTATCAAGGCAGGCAAGTGAGAGATGAGCAGCCCCAGGCCAGATATGGCAGCAATACCCCTTTTCGATCTGACCTGACGCTTGTAAACAAACAGTATAGCATGGACAGTCATATATTTACTGGAGCGATAAAATAACCGGGTAATTATTCCAGCATCTTTAGCAACAGACAGTATAAATGAGTTCTACGAGTTCTGGAGTGAAATTGATGCCCAATAGACATTCAACACAATGTGATTCCCTGAGAGAATATCAATTTATCCTTATAGCTGAAAGTTTGGGGTCTGCTTGGTGATGATGGGACGTTACTAGCTTGTTTTTGGCCGCACTAAATTTTACAAGCCAGTCCTTCCGTCATTGATTCACCTGGGCTAGGTCAGAGAATAGATTACCTGTTAGATTCTTTCAGATTTTTTGAGGGGGTGAACCAATAAATTGATGTATTATCGGTATAGATGCCCTGTTATAATCGGAGTATGCTCTCGGGTAGTCTATTAATATACGATAGAAAGAGGGTAGGACTGAAGAGGAGACCCCGTGGAACTCTGGTATTGATGTTATAGGCATCCAAACTGGTCGTTAAAATCGACCTTCATGGATATACCTGTTAGAAAGGACTTGATAATTAAAGAATGAATAGAGATTCAACAACGAAGGACTTTTGCTCAAATGTACTCTTTAAGTTTTGTAATTATTGTAAAATTATATGCCTAATGAAATTAAGGTATAATTTAATATTTCTCTGATTTTTGCTTTTATTATAGTACAACTATTCAACCATGATGTTGACCATCAAAAAGTAATTATTTATATCTGAAATGACAGCCAGGGGTTGCAGTGTATGCATCTGTCATATTACTCAGCAAATGTCTATCAGCTTAGAATTAGCTTGGCTTTGCATTCAATTTTATTTCATTTGTCGGGAAAGAAGAGATTGCAGCCCATCACCAATTTCATTAACTGGTGTTCATTTATCTCATGTCAATAAAATTCCGTTATTAGAATCGGCATTGCGTCAACTCCCAATAAGCAGATAACAAAAGAAGAAACCATATTGTTGCAATTTGTTAACATCAGATGACACTCTGATCATCCGATCCCCAAACATAGTTTAAACACATCCGAATAATATTAGATTGATTGGTGCAAATATTTCCGACTGAATTTTGACAAATGCTTTTATCGATACGGAACTACAGCTTTCTAGTTCAGATGTCAATGCGTTATCCAGAGCTTGCTTTCTGTCTACCTCCACTTTCCGGATGAATTTTGAATTCTGCTATAAAAAGAAAAACTTTTTGTTCATTTTCGGTCGTGACCGTATATTATATAACAACACTGGATCAGGATGGCACACAATGGTATCTCCTGCCGATAAAGTTGCTATACAGTAAAAATAGGAGCCTAGTTGCTAAAACTTTCACTACGATGCCGAACAGACAGTGACTGAAAATGGAATTGTAAATCATTTGATATTACAAGCATGTTATCTCATTATGCTTCAGATAGTTCGACAAACAACGATTGATAAGATATGCCCAAATGTTTGTTTAGATGCTGAGTTGTATTGTTGTTATTTTTACTGGACAGGTTCTTGGAATAAGGGAAGGAAGAGAAAATATACTTCCGGTAGACAGCAGACAAAGACAGCTACAAATTAAATGTAAAATTAAAATTAGAAAAAGAAATATTAAATTGAGTAAAAGAATGAATATGCTCAAAGGAATGGATAACCATAAAAAAAACAGTACCCAATATAACTAAATAAAGTGCTCAATACAATGAGTAGAACAGACGATCCGTTTAGGTGAAAACTTGGTAGGTTTGTCTGGCTCTCTAGGTTTAACTATATATATATATCTATATATATATATATATATATATATATATATATATATAGTTAAACCTAGAGAGCCAGACATCTCCGATATATATATATATATATATATATATATATATATATATAGTTAAACCTAGAGAGCCAGACATCTCCGATATATATATATATATATATATATATATATATATATATATATATATATATATATATATATATATATATATATATATATAGTTAAACCTAGAGAGCCAGACATCTCCGATATATATATATATATATATATATATATATATATATATATATATATATATATATATATATATATATATATATATATATATAGTTAAACCTAGAGAGCCAGACAAACCTACCAAGTTTTCACCTAAACGGATCGTCTGTTCTACTCATTGTATTGAGCACTTTATTTAGTTGTATTGGGTACTGTTTTTTACTATATATATATATATATATATATATATATATATATATATATATATATATTGGAGGCCATCTATATTCTATCATTAAAGCCTTCTCTTTATAAACAGAAGGACTTTATATTAGGCCTCCAATTACCATTTAGATATTTTTTCTTCCCACCAATAAACTCTTGCCATTGCTTTTTTTTATTATTATATAATTTACTCTATTTACCTCAATTTAGTTCTGTTGAGCGAGGTATGAAACCGGTTAGCTAGCCCGTTTTCCATTTTTACTTTTTATTATCATGAGTGGTAATAATAAAACTAATTTTTGTCTGTTCATAGCAGTGATAAAAATTTGTACCACCAAACATATATTTAAATATATATATATATATATATATATATATATATATATATATATATATATATATATTGTGTAGTTAGGCAGCAATCTTTCTTTCATGCAAGCTTCTTTAAAGACAAGAAAGACAGACAATGTGTTTTGATGACTCGCACCTCTCGTCTGTGCAATTCCATTCCTATTACTTGTTTTCCTGATAACTATAATCTCCAACTATTCAAATGTAATGTCAACCGACATCTCCAGATGCCTTGATCTATTCCTTGTCTTTCTCTTCATCCTTTCCTCCATCATGTCTCTTTATTCTCCTTACGACTCTCTGTAATTTCTTGCGTGCTAGTGACATCCTGACTTACTTGAAATGCTTAAAAAAAATGAATACAATATGTTGACTGTGTTTTGAAAATAAAACATTCTATAATGCTACATACAAAAATACAATAATTCCTTTTCAATTAACAGTAAATATAGTTCATTCTTGAAAATGTATACTTTATGTATACATCTTTGTCGCCATATTTATTACGTTTCGGCCGTCGTACGCACGGGCCTGTTCTTTATCCAAGGCACAGTAGATAAAGGCGTTGGTTAGATTCAGTGACAGGACCCAAAGAGTGTGAGTTCAATACCCGGTTAAGGCCGTGAAGAGCTTTCAGAGGAGAATAAACAGGAGATAACTGATAACTGACATCCATTAAATATGGTACGTGGAACTAGAACAGTCTACCCCAGTAAACGAAATAAAAAGTTCAATTCGACATTCCAACCACCTGAAGAAGGCTGGAGCGTATAACCGCCGAAACGTTGTAATAAATATGGCGACAAACATGAGGACAATAGTGCGATTAATGTAAATAGTGTACATGATACCTCATCTCAGATATATAGACAAATACTGAAAGGCTGAAACGTTGTAATAAATATGGCGACAAAGACGAGGACAATAGTCTGAATAATGTAAATAGTCTACATAATACGTCATCTCATAAATATCGACAGATAAAGAAGGAATATATGGGTTCATTCTGCCCGCCGATAACTATTACACCACCCGTATGCGCATAAAAGATTTTTATTATTATTTTGTAATGCGTCCTAGTATTATTAGGTAGACAAATGCCACGGCCTTGTGTCAGACTCAGTAAAGCTTACTAAATTCTTCGACTAGATATTATTCAATCACTTGTGTTGCAAATATTACGCTTTAAAATAAAAAAATAAAAACGAATAGAATTTAATATTCCACAAAATCCTTAGGATTCGAAATGGAGAGAATATTAAATCTTCAAGTTGAAAATATTGAGATATTCAAGTAGTCTCACTTGCGCTAAGTTGATTGACAACAAAAAAATATGCCGGAGAAAGTGGACAAAATTGCGAGCATCTTAACTGGTACAGAAATGTATGTATTCTTTTTCGCCGGGGGCTAACATTTAGTGTGTAATACTACAGTATAATGATTTGGACATTTTCACTGTATCTCCAATGATTGTAGCCTTGTGCCAACCTAAGGAAAGCCAAGTCAATATCGATAGATAGCTTGATTTCATAAAAAAAAATTCTCTCTTAAAGATGGTATAATTTGCTTTAAGAGACTATCTTTATGCATAACAACATACTTTCGAAGCAAAAGCATTCCTTGTCAAGTGGTTCGAGTTCCAACGTAAGGGAAAGGAAAATAAAACAGAGGTTTTTATTTACTAAATAAAAAAAAATCATGTTCTTTTTTCCGTCTGACGAAACAAAACATAGTAAAGAACTCGTGGATTAGATGCCCTTGTATCCCAGGTATTATGTGTTCGTTCCCAACTGGTCGTAGTCCTCCCCTTCCCTTGTACTTCTTCTTGTACGTGCCGCGACCTTTCAGGGCATAGGCTATCATGGCTCTCTACATCTTCCCATATCTTGTGGCTTTTAGCAGCTTTTCTCCCACTGCTAAAACTGCCAGCCATCGCCAGGAAAGATGGTCGCTGCTTTTCTCTATCTCACTTAATCTCAACTTGTCCCGTGAGGGTGACGTTTTCCAAGCCCTTCCTCAGTATATGTCTAAGAGAAATTACAGCTCTCTTTTGCTGATTCTGAGTAAAAACCTGCTACTTGAGTGGCACCTAGGTCCCACGTTCCTATTGTTGAAATAGCAAAATGCAACAGCCAATTCTACTCCGGCCGTTTCTTTTTTCGCACTTCCCACCTATGGAACTCCTTTCTGTTTACTTGTAATCTTCAAATATTTAAATGCAACGTAAACCACTATTTTCCCGTCTTTTTGAATCTCGTTAATCGTTTGGACTTTCCTCAATCTACCCTCTTCTCAGTCTTCTCATTCACTATCGCTCCTTATGACCCTCCACTGCATACTAGTGGCATTACCACCATTCTTGGGGTGGAATGATTTGTAGAAACAAAAAAAGTGTTCTTTCTCTTGGGATTTTCTTTAAGACATCTTTATCTCTTACTCGCTCTGTCTATTGATTTCTCAGCATTATTCTGTTGAACTACATTTCTGCTATGGAGAGTTAGTACTCTTTTCTTTGATTACAACAAAACCATTCCTTTTCGCAGCTTAGCTTTTTGAGTGCTTCTTTCGCTAGCCCAGTGCGTGTTACAGTGGAAACAGAAACTAAATGAGACGACATGAATGAAAGAGATGATAGAAAGATTTTATGGATAAGAAGGAAATATAACGTCTCACTTAATCATGAAGAGGTTAAGACAGTTCAAGAAAGCAACCAGGTGGGAGTCTATTCTATAAAGCTCTTTCGAAACTTTGTCTTAGATTTGAAATAGAGAGGGATTCGACGACGTCGAAAGGACAGTTTCAGCGAGTATCTTGCGTAAGGAAATTGCTAAGTTATTTTTGTATGTTCATTTAAAAGATTTTTTTTATGAAATATAATAGGAGTGATGTACAAGGGGGTACGAAAGTCTTGTGACCCCTTACAAAAAAGAAATGCGAACAATACAAGAACAAGTAACACAGAAATACAAAGTGCATGTCCTGGATTCCGTTTATTCACTTTCATTGACGCTGCCACACACCGAGAAGATCCGGATGAACATCATCATTTTCGTAACATAAAATGAAATAGAAAATTATATTATTTAGCGGTGACTTTTGGTCCGCCCTGTAATGTTTGCCATCTTTATCATACAGTAGTGGTATATCTGGCGTAGTTACTGATAAATTTCTGCGCACATGACGGCTAAAAATGAAATAACTTTTTCTCGCACAGGTAAAACACAATAAGAAAAAACAAGTCAATCGATTTTATTAAAACACACACATTATATATATAGATATGCTTTATAAAAATTGATTGACGTGGCATGACGATTATATATATATATATATATATATATATATATATATATATATATATATATATATATAAAAGTGAACATTGAAGTCAACACTTACAGACAACAGGCTGTTTCATGCGTTTTTCACTTCAATGTTCATTTTTATATTTACACACGCTCTATCTCTGATATTGAGCACTTTATCCCATAAATATAGCACATCTTAAGACTATATTACTTTATATATATATATATATATATATATATATATATATATATATATATATATATATAGATAGATAGATAGATAGATATTATATAATATATATATATATATATATATATATATATATATATATATTATAGTAAAAATAAAGAACAGTAAAATATATAATCCGGTTTTCTTATTAATATTTTTACTTTTACAAAACAGTGCTCAATGTAAATTTACACAGCATATATATTATAAATTAACTGATTTAAAAATTTCGTTCCTTAATTACCATGTTTCAAAAACCGAAGATAAATTCCACGTTGAACAGATGTCAGAATTCGTTAAAAAAAGCACCCATACCATACCTAGACTTAACCACTTTTTCGAACGTATCTCATAATTGATACAATAATAGTTAATAAAAATGAATACGCTACCGCCCCTGTCTAAATGATTGGATTTCTCTGTATGGTTGTAAACAAAAAATTTAAACCTCAGTAAATTTTAAAATAAGTTATTCGAAATTCGATTGATGATGAAAGAGAACTAATGCTTTTAATGCTTTTAATTTAATTATATAATTAAATTTGAAATTTTTAGCTTCGGTTTTTAAAACATGATAATTCCTATGTGGCGAAGGAATCATATTTTTAAGTTTATATATATATATATATATATATATATATATATATATATATATATATATATATATTAGGTTGGGGCAAAAATAATGACGTAATAATGTAGGGCAGCGTTAAAAAAGCGTTGCTCTTCATTGTATAAAGCATAAAGATGACAGTTGTTTGGAGAACAGTTGTTGTGTTGGCGGGAAAGCCCAGCTAGCACCGATCGAGAAGAGGTCTTCCCAAGGTAGGTTCCCCGTGATAGCAGAATTCAGTTGAAGAAAAGGGGCCTAAACTGGCTGTTATAGTTCCTCCTGAGGACTGATTTTGAATTGGATCGAGAAATGGAAATATTAGGTTGGTGCAAAAATAATGACGTGATAATGTCGTTTTTGACGTATTTTTAACGCCAGAAAACGACATTATTACGTCATTATTTTTGCACCAACCTAATACTATCTGGTTAGCAAGACATGATTCAAAATTGGATAAACGAGACAAAGTGGAAAACTTTTTGAATGACTACGCGTTTCACCTCCGTGTGTTACGATGAGGAGAGAAGACGATAACCTATTAGTTTGTTTCATTTTGTCTCGGTTTCCAATTTATATACAAGAAATTAATCCAAATAGTGTTAGTCATAACAAATGCCACAATTATTAATTGTGGCCGAAAAATATGTAAACTGAAGGAAATTATTGCGGGACTGTAATTAAGAAGAATCACTCGACCAAAATGAAATGGCGCTGCAAATTGGTAACTTGTTTATTTTTTCCTTGGTCTGCATCCTGGTATTCTTTGGAAGCTGGACGATTGAGATGCAAAGAATGAATCAAAAATCTAGAAGCTATACAAATTAAATAGCCCAAATTAAATAAAATATCATTTAACACAGGAGGTGATATCTCGAAGTACGTGCGACATATTTAAGGTGCACACATATATTAATCCCATAAAAATAAATTAATCGATTATTAAATAAAATAAATTAATCGTATTATTTGTGTCGTCTCCAATAGCGGTTACACCTGATGTTAAGCTAGACCATTTCAAACGGCCATCTTCCCAAAGAATGCCAAGAAGTAGACAAAGGAATTTTAACTACCAAACTTACACCACATCGAAAGTAGAAAGCATCTGAACATAAATGATAAAACCTGAATTTCGGACAGTTTATCTATAACTTCGAGCTTAATACTAAACAAGCTATCCAAAAATTCGTTTTAAAATTCCTTAGAAAAATAAAAAATAACAGTGAAATGTTACGTAATATCACTCCTCCCATATATGTGTGAAAGCTAAACAATCTCCCTAAAGATGAAGAGCAATCATGAAGCGGCAGAAATGTGATTCTACAGAAGGATGCTGAGGATGCCATGAGCTGAACATGTGACCAACGAAGAAGCTTTAGAGACACTGCATGCAAAAAGAACCCTTATACCTAACATCAGAAGCAGAGAGTTTAAATTTCTATGGCGCGTAATGAGGAAAAGGGGCTTGGAAAATCTGATAGTCACGGGACAGATTGAAGTCAAGAGGGACAACGCATAACCTACTTGGTGAGCTTGACGGAACAGTGTTTAGGGGAAATAAAAAAAATACAACATTAAGAAATACAAAGAAAAGGAAGTTGTGGAGAGCCATGCCCGCCAATGTTCTGAACGGATACCATATACAAAAGATGAATTTAGAGGATGAATCTACATTTCATTTCTTTCCTGGTATACATTATCAGTTAGTCACATGGAGTGTTTTGATCCTCATAACTCCTACCTGGCAAATTGTCTTCTTGCTCCCGGTGGAGTAATGGGTAGCGGCTCGGATTGAGGACTCGGAGAGCCGAGTTCGAATTCCAGTCGAATCCATTATATTCACTTATGTGCTAATACCTTTAGGGAAAGTATGAATCCTCTTCTTCTCCCCCCAGTTATGGCTAAATAGCAGAAGAGACTAGGATCTATAGACTTGGATGGCAACTGGTCTATCGCAGAAACAAATGGCAACCTACTACGGGGAAAAAATCTGCCTCGTCAGTCATGTATCGAAAGATACATGATTGCCTATGCGTGTATCACGCATGACACATAACTGGCTGACAAATTACTCTTCTTTCTCAGTGATGTTGAGTAACACACGTCGTACCCCAGTTGTAGCTCAGTTGTCGGGGAGACAGAGACCAGGAGACTATCCATTTTCAGAAATCCGAGATGAATAACTCAGCGTTAATTAAACGCATTTGTTAAGCAAAGTATTTGTATCGTTATAAAGATAAAAGCATAGGGGGGGCGTCTACAACGAGACACACAAAGTTAACCGTTTTATAACTTTGCAGGTCTTCTGAGATTTCAAAAATTCTGATCTCTTAACTTCATTGATTTTTTAAAAAATTGTTATATGATTTCATAAATTCCTCTCTGTTAAATCGAAACACATCGAATAGGAAGTAATTCTGTTTTGAAATAAAATAGACAGAAAATAAAAACTTTCATGCAAAAAAAAAAAAATAATAATAATACGACAGTGAAACATTGCGAGGAATAACTAAAGAAAAAATGTGTATTTGTTAAGGTAAAGTTTATGTAATCATATAAATTAGTTTATGGATCGAACTCAGACTCCCTGGTGATGGCTTCTTTTGATTATCTCGCTGACTGAATGTAAAATGCTTTTTGTTTTATGTACTGACTTGCTTCCTGCTAAAATAACAGTAAAAATAATGATTTGATTCCTATTTTAGGAGGTCCCCAGAGAAATTATTGTATTGATGTAAAAGTAAAAGTCATTTTCTTCGCAGTTTATTGAATAGAAAGAAAATACTTTTTTTTAACGGCGAGCACCCCATGAAAAACAGTAAAGCCACTAAGATACAAGTTTTCCTTGGTCCGGAAGTAAATAGATGGGACCTCGTCGAATGTCTAGTACTACGCTTAAATGCGTAAAGTCAGGTACCACAGCGAAGAGCTCATCCGAACAATTACCGTAAACGTATTTATAGAAAAGTTACTGGGAGGAAATATTATGGCGGTGGGAATGTGACTGAAACCGAGATGCCAAATCAGGGCTAATAATATGGCTGATTCTGTTTTGGATATTTTCAAGGGAACTAAAACACGTAATTAATGATGGTTTCTTGGAATTATCTCGCTGACTGAATGTAAAATGCTTTTTGTTTTATGTACTGACTTGCTTCCCGCTAAAATACGTGTAAAAACAATGATTTGATTCCTATTTTAGGAGGTCTTCAGATAAATTATTTTATTGATGTAAAAGTAAAAGTCATTTTCTTCGGAGTTTATTGAATAGAAAAAAAATACCTTTTTTTTTTTAACCGTGAGCACCCCATGAAAAACAGTAAAGCCACTAAGATACAAGTTTTTCTTGGTCTGGAAGTATTAGAAAGCAAAAACATTAACAAGGAGTGAGAACAAAAAGCGTGTAATCAAGAGGATAACATATAGCGATTGACAAGCATTTAAACTTTTGAAGATTAAAGTTGATTGAAAAGCATGGAGATGGAAAAGAGTTCCACAAGCAGGAAGTGCGAGAGAAGAAACTGTTAGCAAAGAACTTACGGTTACACCTATTCAGCTCAACTGTAAATAGATGAGACTTTGTTGCACGTCTAGTACTACGCTTAAATTCGTAAGATCTAGGTACCATAGCGAAGAGCTCATCCGAACAAATACCGTAAACGTATTTATAGAAAGGAAATATTACGTCGGTGGGAATGTGACTAAAACCGAGATGCCAGATCAGGGCTAATAATATAACTGATTCTTCTTTGGATATTATCAAGAGAACCAAGACACGTAATTAAATTTATTTCTCTTAGAAGATATCTCAGACTTCCTCTCTGTCTTTACATGTTCCAAATCTTTCTATCATGGTTCAACATTACATAAAATCAGATTAAACAAGAACCGAGGTATTGCAGTCATATATCGATGCCAATACCAAATCTTCATTTTGCAAACTTTATAGACATCTAATTGGTTTACTTATTCCAATATCCGTTACGTTGCAAACCTATCGTTCGGCAGCTGACGAAGGATGGTAGTATTTGTTAGGGACTCGGTTATGGGCAAATAGTGAAACAAAAACAAAACCCTATGAAAGTACAAAAATACATTTCATACTAAAAATACCAGCAACAGATTTTTTATATATAAAAAAATACCTAACAATACTATCTATCGTAGAATTACCAATAATACCAATTTATATTATAAATTACCAGCTGTACATTTCATTTCTAGAGTAAACCATAAAATTGTGCTCAAAATATTTAATTTTTCTGGTAATATTTTTCTTTTTCAAAAATTTATTTCTGCTAATAATTTTTTACAAAGTATTTCTGATATTAAAACCTATTTTTACATTTTTATAATGCTTTTTAACCCAGTTTCGGGGTTAACTATTTTCCCATAGCTGGGGCCCTAACAGGTGCCACCACCCGGGTCAGGGCGGACCAGGGAACATCATCAATTAAGAGGTTGTTCCACGCTCCTCAAAACCTCCTTATCAGAGGCCTTGCTGTTGGACGTAGTTTATCGTTTTACCCTGGACGCGGATGTAGTTTATCGTCATACCCAGGATGGTTTCCTTTTGGTAACTAAACTCTCTATGTATTTGTTCACCTCTGCAGGTATTAAACTCACAGTGGATGAAAGCGTTGGTTGAAGTAATCCAGTTATTTGACCCAAAGAGTTGTTTATTCCAACGTATATCACATGAAGACGGCCAGAGCGTAGAACGGTCGAAACGTCGTGAATCTGATAGTAAAGATGACAGCAATGTAAATGGTGCAAATATTTACAATGTCTCATCTCAGAAATATATTAGGTTGGAGCAAAAATAATGACGTAATAATGTCGTTTTTTGACGTATTTTTAACGTCAAAAAACGACATTATTACGACATTTTTTTTTTTCACCAACTTAATAGACAGATGTTTTTTGATTTTATTTTTCATCGGGAAGCTTTCTTGAAAATATTTTCATCAGAACAAAATAAAAAATATGCCTTTACTTCTTGCCTGGAAAATATTATATATTATCTTATACCATAGGCAACCATTGCAAATTTAATTTTCAATAGTTGGAACTTCCGAAAATGTAGATGAATGGGGCAACTCTTTATTTACAAAGAATTTCACAGGGGGACATTAATTCTGTTATTTCCAAACTGTTTTGAAACAACGACAATTGCAAACCACATATCCCAATTTAGTCCACTTACTAATGCTACCAGCTAGGTATAAAAAGAATGCTGTCAGCTGGACATATCTTAGACCTCTCGTTGACCGGAAACGATAGCCGTGCGTGACGTACAAGTCAGCCGTCACAATGATTCTATAGACACGCAAATGCGGCCTTAGAAATCCTAAAGAAACATCGGCCTCCTGTCGCTGTCCATTGAGAAACTTGGCTGAAGTATGAACTGGCTTGAAAACTCGATAAGAAATAGGTTAACTTGCTTTCATTGTTATTTGCTTATTCACGCGAGCATAGGTGGCAAGTGACAGCAAGTCTTCTCAAAATTTAGCAGTCTGCTCTGTATTCTTCTTGCAATATTTCTCTGATATTCATTGTTTAAGTCACTCCATATACAGGAGCATCAAAGTCCTTCCGTGATTATAGGCCCGACTGCTGCCGTATTTGGTTGTTTGGAAAATAATGACAGATTTTAGAATCAAACATTTAAGAGCATTCTAATATATTACGGTAATATGTGTGCACAAATATATTACTTACTTCTGAAGATGAAAGTGTCCTGTTCGTTAATTTCTTATCAATCTGTTTCATAACTCTGTTCTCAATTATGTGACGCACCTCACAATGGAATATTATGCTGTTCGAAAAATAATATCCTATTTTAGAATCGACATTTTAAATTGATAGAATTTAACTTAAAACGTTACCTAGCTTTCAATTTGAACATGAAAAAGAAAATCAGTTTAATATTTTTTTCTTGCATGAATTCAAGTTTGTTCATAATGATTTTCAAACTG
The DNA here is from genome assembly GCA_963932145.1 of Acanthosepion lycidas. Taxonomy (NCBI): domain Eukaryota; kingdom Metazoa; phylum Mollusca; class Cephalopoda; order Sepiida; family Sepiidae; genus Acanthosepion; species Acanthosepion lycidas. Next base: position 86,180,794 of record OZ010598.1, on the reverse strand, counting down.
CTGCCGACATTAAAATTCGTCCTGGGTAAGACGATAAACTACATCAGGCACCAAGGCCTCTGATAGGGATGTTTTGATAAGCGTGGAACTAACTCTTAATTGCTGGTGTTGAGGAGCCCACCAGGACCCGGGGTGGTAGCACCTCTTATGGTCCCCGCTATGTGCAAATAGTTAACACCAAAACTTATGAAAAAAATATTACCAGCAATACATTTTTTTAAAAAATATTACCAGTAATTCATTTTTGAAAAACAGTTATTACCAGCAACACATTTTTGAAACAAATATTACTAGCAATATATTTTTTTTTAAATATTACCAGCAATACAATTTTCAAAGAAACATTAACAGCAATACATTTTTAAAAACATATTACCAGCAATATATTTAAAAAAATATTACCAGCTATTCATTTTTTGAAGAAAAAACACAAAAAATATTACCAGCAATACATTTTGAAAAAAAAATATTACCAGCAATACATTTTTGATAAAAAAATATTACCAGCAATACATTTTTGAAAAAAAAAAATTACCAGCAATATATTTAAAAAAATATTACCAGCTATTAATTATTTGAAAAAAAAAAAATATTACCAGCAATACATTTTTTTTTAAATAATAGGAGCAATGCGATAAACTTAAGTGGCACTTAAGACCCGCTAGTGATTTACAAAGGAAGCCACATATGGAGCAAGAGTGAGGATTGTAGGATGAGATCACTGTTAGATTGCCTGACCTTTTAGATCTTGCTCTCGCTTCTTGAAAACGATTCAGAAAATCATTTTGAAAACTGCTGGGTCTACTAAAAAACATTGATCTCCATTCTACCCGCCCCAAGTCCAAGCGCTCAAGGGTGTTATGTGGTATATTGACAGCTGACAAGTTGCTATTCAGCTTGTCTTTGTATCTTAGCCATGGGCGGCCTGCATTTCTGTATGGCTGGTCTAATATATATATATATATATATATATATATATATATATATATATATATATATATATATATATATATATATATTTCAAACTCACGGGTCAATTTATTAATATTGATATTAAACTAATTGAGGAAGGCACCGTAGTTTTTGTCATTTCTTTTATTTTCCAAATTACTTTTAATCTCATCCAACATCGTCTACAGGGGTGAATTGCTTAGATTAAAAATTAATGCAATTGATAGTTTGCATTTTTTTGTAAAGCACATGAAATGCGCTGTTAATTAAAAATAACTTTATGTAATGGAGATAAGTAAATTAAATAAAATTGCAGTTTACACCTTTTAAAACATTGCTGTTAAAATTGTAATTAGATATTTTTACATTGTCAGACATTGTTTCTTTTCTTTTTATCTTCCTAAAATGCGCTTTTCTCTAAGTGTTAAAAATATTGAAAGATTTACTTCATCATTTTATTTTTCATAATAATAATAATAATAATAATAATAATAATAATGATACAAGGACCTTAAAACAGAAATCTCAGAAATGTGGCCCATGGGAACATCAACAATCCCCGTTGTAGTTGGAACCCTAGGATTGGTTGGAAAAGATTCCAGTAGTCTAATTGAAGGGATTCCTGGAAGTCCATGCCTCAAAGAGATACAAAAAATTGTTCTGACAAGTACAGCGCACACTTTACGAAGGGCTTTATCTATGTGATTTTTTTTTTCATCAGTGGAAAGTGTCATGATGCCATTTCTAACCTTAGGTCCCTGGTCGGGACCCGGAAAGAAATGTGTAAACGCCAGAAATTAAAGGAAATAATAATAATAATAATAATAATAATAATAATAATAATAATAATGCAAGCAGGTCTGAAGAACGAATTATATCAAGTATGCTAGTGGCAGAATTGAAGATTGGGTAGGCGAATATAAAGAATTGTCAAGACCTCGCAGGGCAAATGTAATCTAAATATACCAAGCCAAAGATCACGTTTTCACTTTTGTGGTTAGTTCGATGTTCCAGGAATAAAGTTTAAAAAATACAAGAATCTTGAAGTGGAAATCCTAAAATTATGGCACATGAGGACATCAGTAATTCCACTTGTAGTTGGATCCCTCGGGTTTGATTGGAAAATATTCACGTAGAGTCATTGTAGCCCATGCCCTAAAGAAATACAGAAATTGTTCTCACGTGTTCAGCTCTCACCTTACGAAGGAATTTATCTGCGTAAATTATGTGTGATGTTAGGTTTTAGTTTTTTTACAAAAATGCTCAGTGAAAAATATCATGGTGCCATTTCTAAATTTAGATCTCTGGCGTGGACCCGAATGGATATGCATATCCAAAAAGGAAACCAAATATAATAATAATAATAATAATAATAATAATAATAATAATAATAATAATAATAATCGTGATGATTGTTTTAAAAATTGTACCGCAAGCAAGGCGGAAAATGCTATGAGTTCACAGGGATTTTCAGATAATGAAAGTGAGAGAAAAGACTGAGTATATGAAGAATTTAAGAAACGACGAAAGATGAACGCGATGTAAGAATAATAATGGCCTTTAACATTGCCTTTGAATTTTTAAAGGTTGCGGTTATCAGGGAAGCAAGTAGACGGAAGAGAGATGCATAGACGGGAAGTGCGAGAAAAGAAACTCTTGGAGTAGAAGTGACGGTTACATTTAACTGTTTCAACAGTAAAACGGTGGGAGGTAGATACCAATCTAGTTGCATTAAATTGACGTAGTCGGGGCATCACGGATAAAAGAGTGGTTACCGTAAATATATTTGTAGAAAAGACAGAGGGAAACCACAGCACGTAGTGACTAAATTCGAGATGTCACGCCAGGAACGAATACATTATAGATACTACTTAAATATATGTCTATATATCTTAGATGAGGTATTATGTACATTATTTACATTATTCGGACTATTGTCCTAATCTTTGTCGCCATATTTATTACAACGTTTCGGCCGTTGTACACTCCAGCCTTCTTCAACGCCTTCGTCAACGCCTTTATCCACTGTGCTATGTACCCTCAAGGACACATAACACAGTGGATAAAGGCGATGGTTAGATCCAGTGACAGGACCCAAAGAGTGTGAGTTCAATACCGGGTTAAGACAGTGGAGAACTTTCAAGGGGAAAATTAACAAGAGATAACTGACATCCATTAAACATGGCACGTGGAACTAGAACAGTGTACCCCAGTGAGCGAAATAAAGGGTTCAGTTCGACATTCCAACGACCTGAAGGAGGCCGGAGCGTACAACGGCCGAAACGTTGTAATAAATATGGCGACAAAGATGAGGACAATAGCCCGAGTAATGTAAATAATGTAGATACTACTTAGCATTTTGGTAAGAACTTCGAGATCCACAACAGAGACGCCATTCAAGATATGGTAACAATATCCAATGCAAGGACGAATGATAGAATTATAAATGTTCAAGATGGATTCTGTGGAGAAAAACCACCTAGTGCGACACATAATTTTGTTAGTGTTGAAGTAATATTAGTAGTAGTATTTAGAAGGTATTATTACTATTGCGTAGCTGGGTTAATTTTTCGTTGTGGTAAGTCAAGTTCTTTTTGAAGAACCTCGTTTTGAATATTTGTTATAAATAATGAATACAATTTCTTTCTCTCTTATCAAAACTTTTCACCCACTCCTTATTTATCATACTTACTCATCCCACAACTGACTGTCAGTTTCGTTCCCCTTTTCTATAATTTTAAGCGACAAGTGTTTATAATTCTCCCGTGCATCTTTCTATCAAACGTGACAGCGTCAACAAATTTAAGGCAAGTCTGTCAATACGAAAATTAAACGCGATAGATGACAAAACATACAAATGTTTGGCTAGAAATGAAATGCAATCTGATGGTTAAAATCAATAAAACATACAAGTAAAAAAATATACAACGTAAAAATGTCACGTCAAACCGAAAATTCGATTTTACCATGTAAGGGTAAAAAAAGTTTTATTTTTCAATTTGCTATTCATAGAATTGGATAGTATTTATGAAATTCAACGCATTTAATAGTTTATAGCTATAGCATAACATGCAAATTTACAAATAAACCAAAATTGCAAACTTGCATAAACTAGAAACTTACATGTACAAGTAAAAATAGCTATATATATATATATATATATATATATATATATGTGTGAAAAATATATAGAAAATAGTAAAGAACTCGTTAGGTAAATAATGCAAAGTTCTTTCGTATTTTTGTTATTATTTTTGTTATTATCTTATGTAGCGTGTTGGAATCTTATTTTTAAATAAATAATTGTGTGTGTGTGTGGGGGGGTAACGAATGCACGGCCGCAATTTTCGAGGGATTTGCACCCAAATCTACATGCACATGCTCCAAGTTAGCGGGAAGTTCAAGAGCGACTTTGCATTTCTCAACATCGATAGTGGAAATAATCGATTTTTTTATGCTTCTACGGCAGTTTTCATGTATTTTGTGGCCATTTTCTACTGGCCTATAGCTGGCTGCCACGAATAGGCAGGAAGATTCTATTGGCCAGCGTGAGAGCCTATAGCTGACTGACACCAATGTTAACTAGCCTGCTACCATGAAAAAAAAATCGATAACTGCATTCGTCACAAGTGGGAAAAATTGAAATGTGCATGGCACTTTACTCCAATTGGCTCATTCGCTTGCTTAAACTCAACGTTGATTCTGATTCCGCAGAACTGGGTTGGGTGTGAAAAAGTATTTGTTGTTAACATTCTTTTGTCATTCGGTTTTTCTAGTTACGAGTCCTTTTTTAAAGCTGATCGTTTTGTGTTCATTTTGTTTAGTTCTTTTTTTCGTAAGAGATTTAATGTTTAGTATAGAGCTTAGAAAAAATTCACAGTGTGAGATAGGCAAGAAGTAAGGCATGTAGCAACATCAGCACGGCAAAAAGGCACCCCTTTAAAGTTTCACCTTGGCGGATCTTCAGGGAATGCCTTCCCTTACGATCCGCTAAGTTGAAACCGTCGTAGGTTGTCTGGCTTAACTATAGTTTATAGTTTAACTATATATATATATATATATAATATATAATATATATATATATATATATATATATATATATATATATATATATATATATATATATATATATATATATAGTTAAATTCCCAGATCAATTCTGTGGACAAGACAGATTGGTATAAATAAAATGACAATTGTAAAAAAGATCTTAGATTTTGCCGACGCGTTTCGTCTTCCGACTTTTTCAAAGCAAAAATGAAATCGAAATGTTCTTGTTGTTATAGTTACATTAAAAAAAAATCCAAATTTAAAAAGATAGACGCTTCTGTCTAAGCCTTTTTTTCTGGTTAATCTAAATTACATTTATACTAAGAGATTTTCTTTTTTTTTTCCATGTCAACAATATAGTTAAATTCCCAGATCAATTCTCTGGACAAGACAGATTGGTATAAATAAAATGACAATTGGAAAAAAGATCTTAGATTTTGCCGACGCGATATATATATATATATACATATATATATATAAGAAAAATAATGTGGAATATTTAGCGTAATTATAGCATAATATAGAATGATTTTCTAACATTTTCAGCACGATGGTTCCGGTTTCCGAATCTTTTCACAGTGTTTAATCCGTTAGTGCACATGTGAGATGCTATATTGCTTCTGGCATATTATCTGCAATATGATTTGGTCAGGAAACCAATGGCCCGCCCATATTAAGAGGTGAAATTTCCAGTAGCGAGTCTCTTTTCTGTAGCAGGAGAATATACGTCAAAAGAACTAGTGTTGATCGAGAATTCCAACTTCAATTAATTAAGTTAGGTACTTTTTGGGAATTTCACTTTGGAAAATATTCCAGTTTCTTCGTAAAAACGGAAAACTCGCGTTAAATCCCGCCATCCAGTTGTTTCAGTAATGTCTTCTTTAATATCCTTGAAATTATTCTTTTAGTTGTTCGTAGTCGTATAAACATATTTTCGATATTGAACGATGTGTTTTTTCCTTCAAGTTTGTCATCCATTACTACGCGAAGCACTTGGTTAAGAACATGACATTGATAGGCAATGAATTGGGATGTGTTCAAGTTTCTTTTGAGCAAATCATCATCATCATCTTTTCGACCTCCCTATGGTTGGTCGGAACTCCATTGACAATTCCTTTCTACACTCTTCAGTCCTGAATTGCTGTCCCCAGATCACCAATGTCCAGCCCTGAGTCCGGAGCTATGGTTTCTGAGAAAGTCAATTTTCGTTAGAAGACGCTTTCAGAAGGATGCTATAGGAGTAAGGATGAGAGGATTTCACTGTCTGCGTGGTGCCAATGGTTATCATTTTTGTTTGAGATTAAGAGAGATTGTTCTCAGTTCCTTTTGTGTTAAGCGTTGAATGGGATCTCCAAATGATGCTCTGGATTTTTCTAAGTAGATCCATGTATGTTCCATCCATTCGTCTTTCAAGTCCTTCAGATAATGTCCAAGTTTCTGATTCATACAGTAGGTCTGATTCAAGCAATGTTCGAAAGGTTTTCTTGCAAAACCAATTACAATTGCGTAGCGAGTTCGTTCCGTCATGGATGCCCCATAATCCAGGCCGTTTTCCATATCTAAGTTACTATTAGAAAGTTAATATAATATTTCACTACATTATTCTTACAATATAAAATATTTTTTCGGCTTTAAATGACCGAGGAAGGGTTTTTAAGTCAAAAAACAATTCAATATTGTTGAAAGTCTTGAAAGTCAGTTTTCGTGAAAAGGCATTTCCGGAAGTATGCTATAGGAGTAAGGATGAGACGATTTCTATGTCCGCTCGGTGGTAGTGTAATAATTTTTGTTTAAACTTAAGAGAAATTGTTCTCAGTTCCTCGTAAATTGTGTTAAGCGTTGAATGGAATCTCCAACTGATGTTCTGGATTTTTCTAAGTAGATTTGTATATATCCCACCCAGTCTTCTTTCAAGGCAAACAGATACTGTCCAATAATTTAGCAAATAATCTGTGTAACTGATTGACAATGTCATACTAGCCTCAAGTATTCATTTTCCTAGTTTTCGCAACAATCATTTTTTGCTATTCTATAAATTGTATTAATTTAGAACAGCTATTCTTCCTTTGGCAACAGTATACATTTTTCCATTTCGTAGATGTAATAATTCAAACTTAACTCCATTATCAGAGTTGAATAAAACATCAAGATAATGATAAAAGCAATATTAACCGTTTCCTTATAAGGAAACGCACGTCATTTATTGTCCAAACAGCTTATACAACTGCTGGTTGAAATTTATAAAATCGTTCTCTTAAAACAATTTTTAAAGAAAATAAATTTATAAAGTCCAGTTGCGGTTATAGCTCTTTCCAGTTTTGATAGAAGTTTCCTTCCTAACCTTTGGTTTGAAGTAGTGTGGAATATCAACATCTTGATTATGTCATTATTTTCTCTTACCAAGCCCAGTAACTGTTATCGCTCTTTCCAGTATTTATGGGAGCTTCCTTCCTAACCTTTTTATTTGAAGTAGTGTGGAATGTCATCATCTTGACTATATTATTATTTTCTCTTCTCAAGCCCAGTAGCTGTTATCACTCTTTGCAGTATTGATACAGGTTTCTTTCCTAACCTTTTGTTTTAAGTAGCGTGGAATGTCATCATATAGATATGTCATTATTTTCGCTTCGACTTATACGTGATAGCCATTTTAGTTGTTTAGAGTAATATTTCTTTTCCTTGTCTCTAATGCTAATATTATATGTTTCCTTATAAGGAAACATTCAGTATTCAATGATCGAGCAGCCAGAGCTACTTTCGGTTGAAATTCTTAAAAAAATCTTTCTCATAAAATATGTATACGCACAAAATCAGAGTATCATCTACCATGTATTCAATTGTGAAAGCAAAATAACATATCATATTTGTATTACTTCAATGCTCCGAAGAAAATTAAATTTCAGCATTAAATGACCCATAAGAAGTTGATATGCCGGTAAACAAATAAATCAATCAACCAAAATACTTCCAAACAAAAAAAAAATCTATATTTAATGCCTGATGAAACAAAACGCATCAAATTCTGTTTTTCATCATTGAAATCAAAGTGGAGTATCTGTTTTCCTCATCTCTAATGCTAATAGTAATATTACCTGTTTCCTTATAAGGACAATTTCAGCATTCATTGAGCGAGTAGCCGGTACTACTCTCGGTTAAAATTTATAAAATCTTTCTCTTAAAACAATTTTTCACGGAAATAGGTTTCTCAAGTCCAGTTACAATAATCGCTCTTTCTAGTATTGATAGAGATTTCCTTCCTAATCTTTTGTTTGAAGTAGCGTGGAATGTCAGTATGTTGATTATGTCATTATTTTATTTTCGGGTTACATGCTATCCATTTTAGCTGTTGCTCCTGTTGAAAGTCCTCAAATGACGGGTTCCTCTTATTTGATACAGCCCTTTGTTCGTGATCCTATATCGACACACCAAAAAGTTCAACGAAGTGTGAATTTCCCCAAAACAAATACGCTTCACTCGCACGAAATAATTTCTAATCATTGATCTAAAAAAGCACTTGTATACAGCTGACCGTTTTAGATATTTCTGAACAGGTTTAGTGGCATTCCTGATTTCCATATCCATGTCTCAATCAGACGAGACTATTTAAGAACATGACTCGATAATTCAGGTTAATGGTTTCGATTTGTAGCAATGATTCTGGTAAAGTTCTGAATGTACATTAGCTCTGCCCGCGAGGATAGATATACACTGTTTCAAAACAGCCACTTAACAGGTGGATGCTTTTCGGTACGTGTATAACTTTAATCAATGTTTACCTTTTGACTCAACTACAAAATGCACATATGCCTACCTTTTTCTCTCCCTCATATTCTCATTGTCTCTCCTATGTCATCCTGTGTCTATATTTTTAAGTAGGGTCATATCGACGAAGATATTCCTTGTCCCATTTGACAACAGAATGTAGGTCTTTTTTTCTTTTACTTTTTTTTTTTAGATCAGCTGCCTATTTGACTATATAGAACTTATCAAACTTACTGTTGGGACAGAAGTAAAGAGCTGTATCATCAGCGTAGATAGCGAGTTGAGAACTGATGCCATCAAGAAGGTCATTGATTAAACTTAAGAACAATAAACAGAAAAATTAGGAACACTAGAGGCAACACGTTTGGCACCGTCCAGCATTTCTGTTGAAAGTTCTCAAATGACGGGTCCCTGTTATTTGACACAGCTCGTGATCCTATATCGACTCACCAAAAAGTTCAACGAAATAGGCTTCACCCGCTCAAAATAATTTCTAATCATTGATCTAAAAAAGAACTTGTATACAGCTGACCGTTTTAGATATTTCTGAACGGGTTTAGTGGCATTCATGACTTCCATATGAATGTCTCGATCAGACGAGACTATTTAAGAACATGACTCGATAATTCAGATTAATGGTTTCGATTTGTAGCAATGATTCTGGTAAAGTTCTGAATATATACTTAGCCCTACCAACGGGGAGAGATATACACCGACTGCTTCTCCTGTTGAGTTTGAAGATGCTTCAAAACAGCTACTTAACAGCTGGAAGCTTTTCAGCACGAGTATAAGTTAAAAAAATGTTTACCTTTTGACTCAAGTACAAAATAAACATATGCCTATCTTTTTCTCTCTCATATTCTCATTGTCTCTCCGATATCAACCTGTGGATATCTTTTTAAATAGTGTCATATCGACGAAGATATTCCTTGTCACATTTGACAACAGAATATATATATATATATATATATATATATATATATATATATATATATATATATATATTTTAAATAAGCTGCCTATTTGACCATATAGAACTTATCAAGCTTACGACTAGGACAGGCGTAAATAGTTGTATCATCCGCGTAGGTATCCAGTTGAGAACCGATGCCATCAGGAAGGTCATTGATAAAGCTTAGGAACAACAAACAGAAAAATTAGGAACACTAGAGGCAGCACGTTTGGGTCAACCCAGCATTTCTTTTGTAAAAAAAACACTCTTAAAATGAGATATTGACTTATTTCTAAAGTAACAGATACAATTTCTGTAACTACAGCTTTTTTTTCTTTTAGCATTTAATCGTATTATACAACAGCATCATATTTAGTTTTCATCAATAAAACCACCACCTGTCTTAATTACTGTTTCGTAAATACTTGGCATTCTTTCCAACAGTTTTTGAAAAAAAGTAGATGACAGAACTTCCCAAGCATTCTTCAAGCACGGAAACAGCTCACGCTCACTCTTTGAATTCTCCTATCCTATTCATCCCATATTAATTCATTACGAGAAAGGTCAGAATAGTGAGGCATAGGAGTTATAATTTCCAAAATTCTGTTTCTGTTTTTTTTATTTGTAGTAATTTTGACATAATTTAAAACACTCATTTGGATCCTTATCTTGGTGAAAGTGTTTACAATTATGCATTAACTATGTCTTTAAATATTGAATGCGATTGTTGTTTTTCATGATTCCTTGGCCTGAATCAAATCGCCAAACGGTAATAATCTTGTTGTCAACCAATTCTGGCTTTCTACTGTTGTTTTTATAACTCAGTTACAGCAGTATGGCCTCGAAGAAGAGATGCCAAACTATTGTAATTTAGTTATAAAAAAACAGTAGATAACAGGAATTGGTTAACAACAAGTTTATTACCTTTTACCACAGGGGAACGTAATGCAGTTTTGGAACTAGGAAAGAGAATGTTTACCTTTGAATGACTGTTTTCAGCAAACGCTACTGCTGCTACTGCTCTACCTGCTACTCCTCTTGATGTAGGTTTATTTTTATGTCTTTCGTCCGACGGCCAAGTCCAAACTTTTAGGGAAATATTCTCCCTTACAACATATTCCCTTTGCTCTCAATCATCAAGTGTTTCTCCGCAGCACCAGCTGTCGATTTTGGTTCTCCAACTCGTTATATGTCAATATTTGCGTCAGTTTAAACTGGCTTGTTTATAATAAAATTCTATTTAATCGGTAGACTCATAACGATTGAAAACAATTTTTGTTTGAGTTTGACCAATTCGTAAAAAAAAAAAAAAAAAAAAAAAATAATTAAGACATGCGTGTCCGTCAACCTTAAACAATAATCTTTGTCAATTTTATTTTTCAGTCTTTATGATGGTTGATACTTGATCTATCTCTTACTGTTACATCCCCGGGCAACGCCGGGCGCTACTGCTAGTCATCTATAAAAATGCTGTCGTAATGGAGCAATTTTAATTTTCTTCAAACAGAGACTACATATAAATTGTACATAACATTACTCAGTCTATCGAGGTGTTAATGGTGAAAAATATGTTTATCATACTAGCAAAATGTATTGTGGATATACAAATCCAAATTTGAAAAATTTAGTAGTAAAAGGGGTCTGGAAGAAGACCGGAAAATAAAAGAAAATAAACTGTAGTTAATGAAATTTTATCTTATTCGTTAAAAGTACAAAAATATATTATTTTAATGTGTTTTTTTTAAAGAAATGTAAGGTAGCTCCAAATGTTTCACCTCAAACTGTAGGTTCAAAAGCTGAATTCTTGGAGACGCTGCCACTAATAAAAACGGTCTAGAAATATGGCCGTTGAAGACAACTTTCCTTTCCCGATTCGATAAGTGTTGTAACCTAGGGAAGGTTACTGAATAGAATAATCGCTCGAAGGTTGGCAATGAACAACAATACTTACGACAAGTACAGCAAATATAAGATTCGCCAGCAGCGTGTAGAAGTAGTAGTCAACTAGAAGTGAGTCAAATGGATTCCACAATGAAACTGCAACTGCAGACCAACATACAGTATTTACTATTGCATTTATGTGAATGGAGACATGCTACAACAATAAGAAAGACTTAATCAGTTCAAAACTCCGTCTAGTAATAGCATGACCTTTCAACTTGTGTAGAAGACTATTATGCGAAACACTGTCAAATGCCTTCGTAATATTCAAAGCAAAAACCGGAACTTCACTAAAGCTAGATAGGCACTTTCAACCATAATAGTTAAGTCATCAGCATTTGGTCAAAAACCTCAAAGCGCTATTGCTTATCTGAAAGAAGAGCCTGTGATACACAGGTTTATCTTTTTTACGCTAGTATAAACCCAACATCTATCTATCTAGCTAGCTAGCTAGCTAGCTAGCTATTAATTCTCGCGTAAACCCACCCTATGTCCATCTTTTTTTACGCGAGTGTAAATCGGACATATGCCATTAATTGTGATTTTTCCTCTTATAAACTTATATTCAACATTAAATAACTCAAGAAATGTCAATATGTCATTAAAGGAACCAACCTAAACTGATTGTAGACAGCTTTTACCAAGTTTGTAAAACATTTTATAATCAATCACTTTTTTTTATTTTTCTTCACTGCCGATCGATTTTTCACTCCATTCGCAAGGGTTGACATTCATTTCTTCCTGAGATCTGTTATTTGCATTCATATTTTGACAAAATGTCTCGTCACTGATATTTCATTGTATTTAACGGAAAAGACTGTGGGAAACTCAGCAATTCGAAGAATAATTTTTTACTACTTCCGCCGCTCAAGTAGTAACCGCAGAAATGAATGTTATCAGTACTGACAATATTGTCAGCGACCAATCGATCATACTCGTCAAATATTTCTAGATATGGGCGTTACGTTTGTGGCCAATGACTTAAAGCTATCGTGGACACGGGAAGTAAGAAATAAAACACAATCTCCGTGTGTTTTTTATGATAACTATTAAAACTTCTCTGTGTAGTTGTGTGCTACCGACGTTATATGTTGATAATGCAGATTCGCTAGCTAGTAGTTTTTTACGGTGTGGAGATGATATTTGATTTACTGTTTGTCTATATTTCTGAGATGAGATATTATGTACATTATTTACATTATTCGGACTATTGTCCTCATCTTTGTCGCCATATTTATTACAACGTTTCTGCCGTTGTACGCTCTGGCCTTCTTCAGGTGTTCGAATGTCGAACTGAACCCTTTATTTCGCTCAATAGGGTAGACTGTTCTTGTTCCACGTGCCATGTTTAATGGATGTCAGTTATCAGTTATCTCCTGTTAATCTCCCTCTGAATGTTCCCCACTGCCTTGACCGCGTATTGAACTCACACTCTAGGTCACAAAAATCTCCTGAGCCGACCAAGCATAGAAATGAATACAATATGGTAACTAACCAGTAATAAGGAGTTTCAGAAAAAAGCGATAATAACAACAAAAGTTGCAATATGAGCTCTGGTAAAAACATGAAATGATAACAGCAAAAAAAAAAAAAAATTACAATATGAGCACTGGTAAAAACGGTTGGTGAGACATTAGGTTTATAATACACAGAAATTCAGACACACCTTATGGCACAGTGGATAACGGCGTTGAAAGAGTTCAATACCCGGTGAAGGCAGTAAAGAACTTTCAGGGGGAAATTAACAGGAGATAACTGATAACTAACATCCATTAGAACTAGAACAGTCTACCCCAGTGAGCGAAATAAAGGGTCCAATTCTATCTGAAGAAGGCCGGAGCGTACAACGACCGAAACGTTGTAATAAATATGGCGACAAAGATGAGGACAATAGTCCGAATAATGTAAATAATGATTTACTGTTGTTCCCCAAAACATTAGGGAAATTAAAAACGGTAGACCAACCTCTAGTTGCGAAGAGAAGAAAAGAGAAGAGAAGAGATTGATTCCGGGCAAAGACAACCACTACAACTTTGGCTGTAATTTGAAGCAGACACGCCAGTCCTATTTTCCATGATAACATCTACCATACGGGTTCATCTTATGATATAAAACCATTCTTTACTAATTGCAGATTCGCGAACAGCATAACCCTTTGTAAATATATATGCGTAATTAAAAACAAAATACTGAAAAATGTCCTAGAAAAATAACTATTCCCGCATCAGAACGAATCGAAAAGCTGTAAACTTTGTTTGGAAGAGAAAATTGCTATCGAAGATTAACACAGATTACTAAATAAATATAAAGAAAAATCGATAGTTATTTTATAACATATTTATGTTATAATTTTTAAATAAATAATTATATATATATATATATATATATATATATATATATATATATATATATATATTTATACGTATATATTGATGCATGTTTCATTAAATAATATAGACAAGTTTTGTCTATTTATTTTAACCAAATTCCTTTCATATTGTCTGATAAGCTTAATAACATTATAATTGAAAGACGAAGGAAAATCACCATGCTTTTTAATCCTGTCTAAACTTTCAGTTTACATAAGCCATTATCCAAGATGACAATGATGTTGTAATATATTAAACAATACACGGACAAAACAATAATGATAGTCTGTTTTTGTTAGCATGGAAGGAACGATAAACTCGTGTATACGAGACACTGGAACCGAAATTTGCACCGTAGCTAGTGACGTCACACATGACCACGCGAGAGTGAAAACGAGAACTATTAAGTATGGGAAGTCATTGTTATAAACCAATGGCTTCTGTTATCAATTATAGACATTTAAGTATTTTTGTGGAGATTTTATAGTTTATTTTGTTCAGGTTAGGTTTCAAATGCTGTATGTATATAGCTTCAAAAACTTATAGTTTTTGTTTATTGTTTTTATGTTTAAGCATAGTTGCGTTTTCAACGAGGATTTTCCGGAATTGTGTACGCGAACAGGCATGTTGTTTTAAATATATATATATATATATATATATATATATATATATATATATATGGTAACATACTTTAGACGAAGTAGATTAACCGTGTTTAGAGACACACTGCTAAGGTTATCACTAAGGTTAGTTTCACATTCTTACTTGTATCATGATTAACACTACAAACCCATGTTAGTATTTCTATAAATAGTTTCTAATCTTTTGAAAATGTTCGCAGTACTTTCCCCTTCCAAAAACAGAAATTCTTTGAGAGATCGTTACTTTCTACCTGGATCCAGAGAAGTCAGCATTTTAAAAGATGCTTATAGGTAGATAATAAATAAGGCCAACTTCTAGATATTTTATCGTATATATTAAAAATATAATTAAATAAATCTTATATCTTTGTTAAAATGAAATCAGAAAAAGGGGTTTATTTTTTGACCGATAAGTGTATATTATGTTGGTGCAAAAATAATGACGTAATAATGTCGTTTTTTGACGTGTTTTTTAACGTCAAAAAACGACATTATTACGTCATTATTTTTGCACCAACCTAATAGGTTGCTATTAAAAAAACTGCTTTTCACGAGCCAGATATTCAATTCGATGTGATGTGCAAAATGGTAAAAGAAAATGGTAAATAGGCATTTCAGTTTTTTTCTGTATGCATTTTTAGATTTAGATTTGCATTTGGATTCTTCACTTGATCTCAAATGTGCAAGAAATTACCATTTCTTTGAAACATGAGAAAGAAGCGTTCATCTGTAACTTAGCGGTGGTTATCATGATTAAACGTAGAGTTAAAACCGATCCAGTCAGAAGAAATTTTTAAAAAATTGAATGAACAATTTCCTCATATGGAGACGCCTTAACCTTTGACTGCGGAACTCTATTGATTAATACCAAAAAAGGAGAACGATATTTACTCGAACAAACGAATGCTTGAGTTAGTTGCTGAGGTTCATATAAAATATGTCGGACATTCTAATTGAGATTTCCGGCAATTAAGTTTACTAAATCAAAAAAAAAAAAATTGTTATCCAGCTGATGAAATGTTATTTTTAATCATTTCACCCCAAGCCAGGCAATAAAGACACTTTAATCTTTTCATTATCTAAACGTTATTTTAATGGATAACCATATTCGAGTAGACGCTCCGTTTATCTTTTCAAACAGTATACGTTATTTCGTCGACTACATGTTTTAACCATCTCAGTGTGATGACAAAACATCTACCAAGAAAGATGAAGTGTTGTAATAACCTTGTTGCAAATGTACACTAGACGACTTAGCAACCAAAGCACACCTCATACATTTTCGCCTTACTAATTTGCTGTCTCTTTTAATTAAAGTAGTATTTTTACGTCAATTTGGACATTTTCTACGTTGTCATTCATTTATCTGACGTTATTTTGATATATAGTATTTTATATATCTTATTCTTCCAAATACACCGGGTGTAGCAGCAAAATTGTCCAAATTGTGTAACATCAAAATTGTTCAATTGTTCGAATAAGCTTTAAATTAAAAATATCATACATGAATTCTCCGAGGTTTTATAACACTAGTGGATTCTGCTTTGAACGAAAAAAACGGTATATAATTACTCTCCAAGCTTAACAGAAGAATCGTGATGAAATAAAGTTCAAATATATATATATATATATATATATATATATATATATATATATATATAAACGGAAGAGGTTATAGTAGTTCCAACGAGAGAAAAGTGTATATTAAAAAGAAGAGAGAACCCTTCTTTTTAATATATATATATATATATATATATATATATATATATATATATATATATATATTATTCCAGAATCATTTACCAAGTTGTTCAAGATAGGCATCGCTCTCTCTAACCTTCTAACTTTCTGTCCTGGAGTAACAAGATGCCTGACAGGTTTCACTTACAATTTCCTTTTTCCCTGCTGTTTGAATTGTCATAGCTGACCTCCACCTCAAATACGAAATGTCTTGTGAAATGAGTTGGATCTTTTCTAATTGATCTCTTTAGCTCTAAGATGAAATGATGAACCCTCTTTTCTGTTGTGACCTCAATTTTCCTCTCTACCGTTTATCTTTTTAAAACGTATTCCTTTGAAGATGGAGGCCAAAATGTGACTGTTGGTACCATTACCGAAGGTCTGCCAATACATACATACATACATCACACATACACACACACACACACACACACACACACATATATATATATATATATATATATATATATATATATATATATATACATATATATATATATATATATATATATATATATATATATATATATATATATATGGCAGAACATTGTCTTTTGTCGCTAGAGAAAACTTTTAACATGATGGTATTATTCGTTATGCTCCTTGTTCTGGCTTCCATTCACTCAAAACTTTTTTGTAGTTTCATGTTATCTCCCCTTGTTTTTCTTGGCTTCCTTATGCCATGTGAGTATTAATTTCTCCAGACATTCTTTTCTCATTATATTTCCCAAAAATACAGCTGTCTCTTGCTTATGTCAGTATGAGGTTACCTATGGTTCACATGTTTTGTCTGTATTATTTTCAATAGAACTATATCTTTGTCGTTTCAAATCTCGACGTCTGTGAAGAGAGAGTCCGGCATTCACTGTCAGAGAAGATATTATACATTACATTACAGGACAGCACTTTTTCTGTGTTTCTGAGAACATTTTCGCATCCGTTAATACGTTGCATGATGAGATTATCCGGCAACGACAGCAGTATAAGAGATTCGACATTACGTAACGGTTCTGCACCTTTATTATTTGTTCCTAACGACATTTTCGATTTATACGTTGCTCATATTTAAAGGAGCTGTGTTCCTGATCATTCCAAACATATAAATAATTACATTGTTCACACAACTACATGCCTATCCAGACGACTTACGTTACACCTATCCAACCGCAGCTTCACCAGAACACATGTGAACACACACACAAACATACCAGGTACCATGCGAAAGATACTAATAAAAACGCAATCGTAATAACCCCATCCACGGATAAAAAAAAGATTAAACTTATTGAAGCCTTAAAAATAAAAAAGGAAAAACCAACACTCAATAATATTAATGAAGAGCACGGACACAATGTACTGACTGTGTTCGGTAAATAAAACATCCCTGTAACTCTAGATCCATACACACAACACATACACCCAACTAAAAATAAAATCATCCTTGATAATGGCTATAATAATAGCTGAAAGCCCTCGGAATTACAGAACATTTGGAGAGTTTCTGCACATTATGTGTCCAGAAAAGAAAGCACTTTTTGAACCCAAGGAAAAATAAATAAAAAGCTTAATCGCAGTACCTTGTCTGTCATATTTAATGAAACATATGTACATATATATATATATATATATATATATATATATATATATATATATACTCGACTCTCCCGTCGAATTCGATGTATGAGGGTCAAGCAGATCGGTTCTTAGGAAACCGACAGCCCGACAACAGTACACGAGATTTGATTATAGTGGCGAAGATTTCGTGCAGGACCATCCACACTTTTTAAAGGGCCGAGTACAGAGACCTGGTGCACTAAATGCCACAAGGTCCCCAAACGACCCTCCGCAGGTTTTGAATTCAGAGTTGTCCTTCTCCTAGACTAGTTGCTATCGAAGGCTACAGAACTCAGTCTGTCCTGCTATTTACCCATAGCTGGAGGAAGGAGAAGAGTATTCTGTAGGAACAGACGAAAGCTTGTAAAAAATTAAAAAGACCTTATGCAACTGGAATTTATAAACGGGGATCATATCATTCATATACAGGTTCGGGGTTGGTGTATCTTATTTATATTGTTTGCAAAGATGTATTCTCGCCATTTAAATCATTAACCTCTATATTTGTTTTTTGTATGTTTTTTGTAAAATTTGGTTTACCCTGCAGTAATTCACATTGTTATATTTTTGAAAACCCAACCCAGCTATTGTTCCAAAATTTCACATTTAGAAACATATGAACATAGTCTCTTCATTGGTACATCGATCTTCT